>JAZGUH010000133.1:7500-607500 GCA_037893225.1 Hippasteria phrygiana
CCCGTTTTATATATTTCTTTTTTCACTTGATGTACCCAACCGGTGCCCGCCTGTACTCCAGAGGTGCCCGTTTTATAATTTTCTTGAAATTTTCACTATATGTACCCAACCGGTTGCACCCAACCGGTTGCACCCAACCGGTTGCACCCAACCGGTTGCACCCAACCGGTTGCCCTTGCGCTGCCCTTGCGCTGCCATTGCGCTGCCCTTGCGCTGCCCTTGCGCTGCCCTTGCGCTGCCCTTGCGCTGCCCTTGCGCTGCCCTTGCGCTGCCCTTGCGCTGCCCTTGCGCTGCCCTTGCGCTGCCCTTGCGCTGCCCTTGCGCTGCCCTTGCGCTGCCCTTGCGCTGCCCTTGCGCTGCCCTTGCGCTGCCCTTGCGCTGCCCTTGCGCTGCCCTTGCGCTGCCCTTGCGCTGCCCTTGCGCTGCCCTTGCGCTGCCCTTGCGCTGCCCTTGCGCTGCCCTTGCGCTGCCCTTGCGCTGCCCTTGCGCTGCCCTTGCGCTGCCCTTGCGCTGCCCTTGCGCTGCCCTTGCGCTGCCCTTGCGCTGCCATTGCGCTGCCATTGCGCTGCCATTGCGCTGCCATTGCGCTGCCATTGCGCTGCCATTGTTAAAAAGTCGTATCCTCATTTAGTGATCCCCACAATGTCGCTTTCCAGGTTGTATCGTAAAATTGGGTGTGATCCCCGGCTATACGGCATTCTGGGTTGATGACTTCTGAATAGCGCCCACCAGAACAAAGATACTGACAATTTGGGAGACCGCCAACATAGGGCAAGATAGCTCAGTTGGTAGAGCCCCGGTACGGTAACCCGGAGGTCGCAGGTTCGAATCCTGCTCCTGCCAGTTTCTTTGTTCACTTTGAAAATGTATTCAAATTTACCTAGTCAGTTTCCCTTGTGGATTGTTTGACGAATTATTAGTTAAAAAGTCGTATCCTCATTTAGTGATCCCACAATGTCGCTTTCCAGGTTGTATCGTAAAATTGGGTGTGATCCCCGGCTATACGGCATTCTGTGTTGATGACTTCTGAATAGCGCCCACCCGAACAAAGATACTTACAATTTGGGAGACCGCCAACATAGGGCAAGATAGCTCAGTTGGTAGAGCGCCGGTACCGTAACCCGGAGGTCGCAGGTTCGAATCCCGCTCCTGCCAGTTACTTTGTTCACTTTGGAAATGTTTAGAAACTGATAGCAACTGATAGTGTTTACTTGCTAAACACAGTGTTTTAGAGTGTCTGTGTACTGTCAATTCATTATTCGTTAAACACTTGATCATTGTTGGTTTTCTGCAAACTACCGAGTCGAGAGTTTTTGGGTGTCACGGAGTACATCCGTATTGTTGGTATTATCGATGCATTTATGCAGCGATTCCCAGATCGAGATCCACCTGCAGCCAGGACTATCTTGAGAAACCTGCGAAAGTAGCAGAGGCAGGGTACCAGCCTCAATCTTAATCGAGGGCGTTCCGGACGACATCGGACGGGAGGTCATCGGAAAACATCGAATTGGTGAAAAGATAATTATATAACGGGCACCTCTGGAGTACAGGCGGGCACCGGTTGGGTACATATAGTGGAAAAAACGAAAAATATAAAACGGGCACCTCTGGAGTACAGGCGGGCATCGGTTGGGTACATGAATTGTAAAAATAGAAATGTTTAAAACGGGGATCTCTGGAGTACAGGCGGGCACCGGTTGGGTGCATATAGTGAAAAAACCCGAAAAATAATCAAACGGGCAGCTCTGGAGTACAGGCGGGCACCGGTTGGCTTCATATAGTGAAACAAAATTGAAAACTATAAAACGGGCACCCGTGGGGTACAGGCTGGCACCGGTTGGGTACATATAGTGAAAAAGGAAGAACATTATAGAACAGGCACCTCTGGAGTACAGGCGGGCACCGGTTGGGTACATCAAAAGAAAACAAAAGGAAATTATAGAATTGGTGCCTCTGGAGTACAGACGGGCACCGGTTGGGTACATGAAGTGTAAAAAAGAAATGTTTAAAATGGGGATCTCTGGAGTACAGGCGGGCACCGGTTGGGTGCATATAGCGAAAATTTATAAAATTATAGAATGGGTGCCTCTGGAGTACCGGCGGGCACCGGTTGGGTACATATATTGAAAATACAAGAAAATTATAAAACAGGCACCTCTGGAGTACAGGCGGGCACCGGTTGGGTACATCAAGTGAATCACAAATTGATAAAACGGGCACCTCTGGAGTACAGGCGGGCACCGGTTGGGTTCATATAGTGAACAAAAATTGAAAATTATATAACGCGCACCTCTGGAGTACAGGCGGGCATCGGTTGGGTACGCGAATTGTAAAAATAGAAATGTATAAAACGGGGATCTCTGGAGTACAGGCGGGCACCGGTTGGGTGCATATAGTGAAAAAACCCGAAAAATAACCAAACGGGCACCTCTGGAGTACAGGCGGGCACCGGTTGGGTACATCAAGTGAATCACAAATTGATAAAACGGGCACCTCTGGAGTACAGGCGGGCACCGGTTGGGTTCATATAGCGAACAAAAATTGAAAATTATATAACGCGCACCTCTGGAGTACAGGCGGGCATCGGTTGGGTACATGAATTGTAAAAATAGAAATGTATAAAACGGGGATCTCTGGAGTACAGGCGGGCACCGGTTGGGTGCATATAGTGAAAAAACCCGAAAAATAACCAAACGGGCACCTCTGGAGTACATGCGGGCACCGCAAGACGTGTTCAACATCGCGCTCCTGAAAAGTTCTACCTTTCTAGTGATTTGTTGCCCTTTTGTGCTTGAATGGTATCTGAGTTTCTTCCTATGTGAGTATCTACATCTAAAGCTCAATAGGGAGATATCTTGTCGAGAGTATCGGCCTTTTTGGCCTTCTCCGTCTTTTGATTTTCGAGGCCGTTGTCCATATTAGGGGCAGCCATCTTGAGAGCCATGGGGTCGTCCTACCGTCAACCACAGCGACCCATGCTTAAGCGCCCTAACACAATAAGATTTAATGTCAGTCACCTCCAAGACGTGACCGCCAACGAGGTCTTTTGTGCCATAAACAAAGAGTTGGGCACCGCGGCGTCAACAAAATGTATAGCTTCACTTGACAACGGGTGGTTTAATGTGTCTTTCAACAACAGCAAAGATAGCGAGAGAATCGCACTACAGGGAATGATTCTGCATAAGTTGCTCATCCAATGTGAGAGAGTCAGTCTACAGAATTCGGTGGTAGCATACGTCAAGGCCCCATATGAAATGTCCGACGAAGTCGTCTGCAATGCTCTCATGCAGTTTGGAACAGTGGGCAATATCAGACGACAGACCCACGACTTCGAAAAATCTATCGAGACGGGAGTCCGCAGCCTATTGATCCGAAATCTACAGAAACCCATACCCAGCTACGTTCGAGTAGGCGGATTCACCTTGCCAGTAAGGTACAGAGGCCAAGAAAAGACCTGCAAGATTTGTAGTAAGCCGGGCCACTTCGCACGGGACTGCCAGATGCGGGGGAGATGTTTCATATGTGGAAGTTATAACCACCGGGCGTCTGTGCACGACACGCATGTAGATGAGAACGAGGGCACCGACACCGACACCGACACTGACACCAATGAAGAAGAGGACGACAACGCAGATAACCACACCCCGATTCTGGTAATTCCCAAACCCGACTACGAGCAGGAAAAAGAGCCTACCAATGAGAGTGAAGACGACATGGAAGAGCAAGCAGGTGATGATATCCAAACAGAAATGGACGAAGAAACCAATGCCGAGGTCAACCGAACCGTGACGGAAGCTCCAGCCACAGCTGGACCAGAACAGGAACAAGATCAGCAAGACGAGGTGACCGACAACCGAGAGGAGGGGAGCAGCACACCAGACAGCCCGAAAGACCGCAAAAAGACCTTCAGCCAGGTCATACAGACGCCACCACCGAGATACCAACGCAAGCTCCGTGGCTTTTGGGACGAGAGTGTCGCCAGAGCAGATACCAGAAAGCGGAAGATAACAGAAGAAGATAAAGGAGAAGGCAGCGAGCCCAAAGCCGTAGCAATGGGGAAGGAAGAAAGATCAGACCAGGAGGGGGAGTCAAAAGAAAGCCAGAAGGGGTCAACACAAGATCAGGGAGAAGAGTACGTGACATACGTGAAGGGAGGGGTTCAACGTGTCCGAAAGAAGCGAACGTCCTGGGCGCGTAGATCGGAAGAAGACGCACCGCCCAATTCATCCGGCCAGCCGAGTCAACGGGGCAGAGGACGGGGAAAAGCTACGTAAGCTTACTTTTTTTGATTTATGATTTATGTTCTTCTGATTTGCGTGATGCTCAGAATAGCCACTCTTAATGTTAACGGGCTCCGTAATCACCAAAAAAGGGAAATTTTATTTAATCATCTAAACAGGGAAAAATACGATATTATTTGTCTTCAGGAAACCCATAGCACTATTAATGATGAAGATTTTTGGACTAAACAATGGGGAGGGGAAATGGCCTTTAGTCACGGGGAAAGTAATTCTAGGGGAGTGGCTATTCTGGCATCACGCAAATCAGGGATTAAATTAGATCATTTTCATACAGATGAAGAGGGTAGACTAATCACTTGTAACATATTATTGAAAGGAATCACCTTTAGTATCTTGAACGTCTATGCCCCTAATCAGATACTCAGTAGAAAAACCTTCTTTCAAATTCTAAATATATATCTTTACGAAGGGGATAATTGGGTTATAGCAGGTGATTTTAATTGTCAACTTGATTTAAATAACAAAGCCGATAAAAGTGTTTCTGAATTGAAAAATATAATTTCAAATCATGACCTAATTGATATTTATAGGAATCTTTACCCGGATGATTTGGGATATACCTTTTACCATAGGGTTCTCAAAAGGAGTAGTAGGATAGACTATATTTTTACATCACGTTCTCTCTATTGCCTTCTTTCCGATGCTAGTGTTAGTTCTTTAGGATTGTCGGATCATTTTGCTGTTATCTGTAGATTTCAAAAACGGGAAATTAATTTTGGTACAGGTAGATGGATCTGTAACAATCAATTACTGTGGGATGATCAATGTGCTCAAAGTATAAAACTGTTTTGGTCTTTTTGGAAAACCCAAAAAGATAATTACGACAACACCTTGGATTGGTGGGATCATGGTAAATGCAAATTAAAAGAAATCATAAAAAATTTCGGTTCCGAAAAATACCAAAAGGAGAAGAAACATACAAATAAACTTCAAAAAGATCTGACCAGGCTCCTTAACGATGCCAATTCAGATCCCAATACTATATCGGAAATTGAAAATAAAATCAAAACTTATGAGCTCAATGACCTAGAAAAGTCTAGAGTGAAATGTCATATTAACAAAATAGAGGGTGAAAAACCAACTCATTTTTTTCGAGGTGTAGAAAAACAAAGAAATAACGAGAACCTGATAACCAATCTAGTTGATACTGTCGGTAACTATTATGAAGATTCCCTTTCTATGTGCGAGTATGTGAATTCTTTTTATGAAAACTTGTATACCAGTGAAGGAATATGTAAAGGTAAATATAATATTGTTCTTGATAATGTGAATTTTACCCTTTTTGATGATGATGTTATTGACGACCTTGAAAAGGATCTTGATGAAAACGAAATTTTGTTAGCCCTCAATCAAATGAAAAAAGAAAAATCGCCCGGTTTGGATGGTTTAACTGTTGAGTTTTATCAACTTTTTTGGCCCGTCATTAAAACTGATTTTATGGAAGTCGTCAATGAATGTATGAAAAGTGATTGTTTGCCCAACTCTATGAATGTTGCTCTCATTCGATTAATTTTTAAAAATAGGGGGGAGAGAAATAACCTAAAGAATTGGAGGCCCATTAGCCTTCTGAATGTTGATTACAAAATTATTTCCAAAGTAATAACAAATAGATTAAAGAAAATCATGCCCGATATTATTGGTGATGACCAATCCTGTGGAGTCGCGGGAAGAAATATACAGGATAATTTAATGACCATTAGGGATAGTATTTATTATATTAACAATGAAGATGAACAAGGGGCCCTATTAAGTATAGACCAAGAAAAAGCTTTTGATAGGATAGAGTGGGATTATATGTTTGGTATTATGAAAAAGATGGGAATTCCTGAAAGTATTATTAAGTGGGTTCAAATTTTATATAGTAATCCGTGTAGTAGCATTATAGTCAATAATTTTATTACGGAACCCTTCAGAGTGACTAGGGGAATCAGGCAGGGATGTCCCTTATCCCCTCTCCTATATACCATATGTGCTGAAGGTTTAGCCTGTCTCATTAGAAGAAGTAGCAATCTTAAAGGTATAATTCTTCCTAATAGTGATCAGACTCTGAAATTAATTCAACATGCTGATGACACAACCATTTTTTTGACTGAGGATAGCGATTTTGATGTGTTAGACAATATTTTTACCGTTTACAGTGGGGGGTCTGGGTCTAAAATTAATGTAGGGAAGTCACAGGGGCTTTGGTTGGGCAAATGGAGGGATAGAAAAGATAAACCGGGGGGGTTTTCGTGGGTAAGTGATCACCTTAAAATACTCGGAATTTATTTTGGAAATGACGACAATTCGGATATAAATTGGAAACCTAGAATTAGTAAAATGGAGAGTATTTTGAAGAGATGGAAAATAAGAAACCTTACCTTAAAAGGGAAATCTATAGTCATCAATAGTTTTATCGGATCCGGGCTCTCCTACTTCGGCCCAGTCCTTCATTGTCCAGAAGAATATATTTCGAAAATGGAAAGATTTAAATGGTCCTTCTATTGGAACGGGAAACCGGATAAAATCAAAAGAAATACTATATGTGGGCCGCTTGATAATGGAGGTACTGGAGTTGTCGACATTAAATGTAAATTGCAGGCTTTAAAAATTAATGTTTTGCGTAAGTATCGTGAAAGTTCCGGTAAATGGAAATATTTCTTTGATTATTGTATAACCCAAGCCAGTGGGAGTAGTAAACTAGACTGGTACGTTCTTAATTGTCCCAAAGCTATTGTCCCCACGGCCCAACCTTATTATAAAGAATTAATTGTTAATTTCAACAAATCCGGTGCCAATATTAATAACGTGTTTTCGTGTATAAATGAAACAGGTAACTTACCTCTGTGGAATAACACAATTATTACTGGTAATCAAGGAAAAGTTTTAGATTCAAGAATTTTAAAACCTCAGGGAATTGTTTATTTAAAAGATATTGTTCAAGAAGGCCAGCTGTTTTCCCTTAAGAAGGTTGCCGATTTATGTAATATTTTGCCTGTAACTGCGGGCCGGATCATGGCGGGTTTAAACAGAAATGTCAAAATAGATTACATAGAAGAATCCAGAGAAGGTCCCCCGAACCATCCATTGAATAATGTTACCATTAATGATAAAGATACTATAGAATTAATTAATGCAAATGTTAAGATTATTTATAATTTTTTAATTAGTAGAAATTTAATTGCTCCCAGTGCCGTTAACAAATGGAATCTTTTCTTTAATGTAAATCATCTCGATTGGAAAAAAATTTGGCTCAAAAATTGTTCTAACCTTCTTGACGTTCATGATAAGGATATTTGGTTCCAATTGAAGCACAGGATTCTTCCTACTAAAGACAAACTTAAACGATGGGGAATAACCGATAACGATCTCTGCCCTCTATGTAAAACTAATGTCGAAACGATCGAACATCTTTTTATCAATTGTAGTAAACATGTCCATGCTTGGTTTTTTGTTGAAAATCTTATAAAGAAATATAAAAAAGATGCTACTTTCTGTTTGTCGGATCTTTCTAGAACTCTGGGAGTAGGTCTTGATGACGATTTATATTTAATGCTCATTGGTAAATTACATGGAATAATCTGGAAAACGAGATGTATGTATACTGACCGGAGTGATGATTGTAATTTGAATATTCTAAATGTGTACAAAAGTAAGTTACGTAAATTTATTTATTTCGAAAAACGGAGATTACCCGTTAATGTTTTTTGTTTCATTTATACCAGAAATTCTGTTCTGTGTTATTTGGAGGAAGGTCATTTAAAATTTTGTTTCTGATTATTTGATTTCTTGATTTCCTGTTTTTGTTCAAGATTATTTGACATTTATTTTGCATGACTAAATATTTGATTTATTGTTTATAATTTACCGTTTTGTCCTTTGCATGATTTAGTATTTTGTTTATAAATATTTGATTTATTGTTTTGTACACGATTATGTGTCATTTCATTTTTTGTCTTTTTCATGACTTCAGAATTTATTTCCAAATATTGGATTGTTTATTCAATAATGTTTGTCGTATATTTTGCATGATCTGTGATTTGGTTTCGAAATCTTTGATTTATTGTTTATACATTGTTTTGTCATTTATTTATTTTGTTTACTTGAGATTTCGTATATAACTATTTGATTTATTGTTTGTACATAATTATTTGACATGTATTGAATTTGCATGACTTGTGATTTGGTTTCTAAATCTTGGATTGTTTTTTTTTTTTTTTTTTTTTTCCCATTGTTGTTTATTGACCCTTTTTTGGACTAGTGATTTTGTATGTAATCATTTGAGTTATTGTTTATACTTTATTGCTTGTCATTTATTTTGCTATGATTTTCCATGACTTAAGACTCTTTCTATATATTTGAGTTGTTTATGTTATTGTTTATGTTATTTACTTTGCACGATTTATGATTTGGTTTCGAATTTTGTGACACTATCACTGTTTATACTTTGTGTTTACTTTGTATATATTTTTATTTTTGTACATATGTATATACATATATAATTTACTAATGTGTTGTAATATTGTATTTGTGTTGAGTATATAGAATAAATGGAGTTGTATAACTCCACTTTTCACGAAAAAAAAAAAAAAAAAAAAAAAACAAAAAAAACAAAAAAAAAAAACGGGCACCTCTGGAGTACAGGCGGGCACCGGTTGGGTACATCAAGTGAAAACAAAGCAAATTATAGAACGGGCACCTCTGGAGTACAGGCGGGCACCGGTTGGGTTCATATAGTGAACAAAAATTGAAAACTATAAAACGGGCACCCGTGGGGTACAGGCTGGCACCGGTTGGGTACATATAGTGAAAATACAAGAACATTATATAACGGGCACCTCTGGAGTACAGGCGGGCACCGGTTGCGTACATCAAGTGAAACAAAAATTGATAAAACGGGCACCTCTGGAGTATAGGCGGGCACCGGTTGGGTTCATATAGCGAACAAAAACTGAAAATTATATAACGCGCACCTCTGGAGTACAGGCGGGCACCGGTTGGGTTCATATAGTGAAAAAAAGAAAAATATATAACGGGCACCTCTGGAGTACAGGCGGGCATCGGTTGGGTACATGAAGTGTAAAAATAGAAATGTTTAAAACGGGGATCTCTTGAGTACAGGCGGGCACCGGTTGGGTGCATATAGTGAAAAAATAACCGAAAAATAATAAACGGGCACCTCTGGAGTACAGGCGGGAACCCGTTGGGTACATATAGTGAAAAACAAAATAATAGAATGGGCACCGTTGGAGTAAAGGCGGGTGCGGGTTGGGTGGTATACTGTGTTGTGCATGCGCTATGCAGAGGGCCCGGCCCAAGTCAAAAGTTATAAACATGCGGTGGTGGTACATGTGCGTCGGGCAGTGCGCATACACAAAGCCACTCTAAACGCCATACGTTGTATTATTCATCGCCCTACCGGATTGGAGCCCAGGTAAGCGCTATCTGGGCTCCAATCCGGTAGGGCGATGAATATATATAACGGGCACCTCTGGAGTACAGGCGGGCACCGGTTAGGTACATCAACTGAAAAAAATAAATTATATAACGGGCACCTCTGGAGTACAGGCGGGCACCGGTTGGGTACATATAGTGAAAATAAAAGAAACATATAAAACGGGCACCCCTGGAGTACACTTTTTTCACTTTTCAAATTGTACCTTTATTGCATATCGTTTAGAAACATTACATTGTAAAACAAAACAGCGTTAAACAATAAATCAATTACAAAATCATGTTTAAATCATTGACATAAAATGTTGGCTAAGGAAAAACGGTACAATGAAGAAAAGTACTTAATTTAGTCCAAAAGTAACAGTAAATAGCTACACAGTTAAAAACATATGTAATTATTATTATTATTATTATTTTTTTTTTTTGGTTTTTATTTTTTATTATTACTATATTATGTTATATAATTATACCGAGTATCAATTTATACTGTTGGAAAGGTACCATTGCGGTTATATGAGCCACGTCAGTTCACCATTCACAGTTGTGAATAAAGCGTTGTTAATTCCCCATTTGTTATCAAAATCATTTAAGTTGCAGTTAAGACTGTAGTAATAAAATTCAAATAAAATTCTGCTTTTTAGGCGGTGTGTCCATAAATAAATGACGTTCTTACAGCTGACGATGAGATAATTGGCGATGCGCACAGCTTGTTTGTCGCGGCTCAAGGCATGCGGAATCAGGGACGAGACGAAACAGCGGGGAATGACACACACTGGCTCCCGACGCAAAAATATGGGGATATGAGACCCCAAATACTGAACCGTAGGCCTATTACACAGATGAACATTCATGAAATAATGTTGTGGTTATTGGGAGGGGGAGTAATCATACATGCAGACTATGTGTTACGATTTTGAGTCAATGTGATAGAACTTTTGTTTCAGGGCCTTGGTTAACCGATTGTTCATTTTAGTTGAACTTTTTGCTCTTTACAAGATGAAGTGCTTTTTAAAATTTGAAAATAGCAAGAAAATAAGAACCGGTGTGTGCAGGCAAAATTCAAAGAGTGATCAGTTTATCATATTTTTTGGATCATCTCAGGAACTAGCCTCAGTGAGTCAGAGTTTGTTTAGGGGGTAGGGAGGGTGGAGGTTGTTAAAGGCATCAACACAATCTCTCTTTCCATTCCATTTCTATTTGTGGGAAGGTTGGAGGAAGAAGGATTCTGTTGAGCAAGGTCTCATTATCGGTTTTTACGTAAGTGACTGGTCTTGCAGAAATTGTTTTGTATATCTATGAATAGGTTGGTGGGTATGCCAGCCGTGTGGGTGTGTGACTGACCCACCCAAAGCGCAATTTCTTTTTCTTTTTTTTCTTTTTTAAAAATTGGAATACGCTTCGGGGGAGTCAGTTTTAGCCACTATTTCTGCAAGATGACAGTCCTGGTATGTGCTGGCTACGTTAGAGGAATAATCAGTGGATTCTTTGATGGATCATTCCAGGAAGTAACCGCAGCGAGTCCGAGCTTATCTGGGGGAGGGAGAGGGGGGGGGGGGGGGGGTGGGGGGGGGAGGATTTGTAAAGGCATCAACAAAATCCCTCTTTCCATTCTTTTCGTATTCGTGGGAAAGGTTGGATGAAGACAGATTCTGTTGAGCAAGGTCTCATTATCGGTTTTTACGTAAGTGACTGGTCTTGCAGAAAATTGTTTTTGTATATTAACGAATAGGTTGGTGGGTATGCCAGCCGTGTGGATGTGTGACTGACGCAGCCAAAGCGTAATTTCTTTCTTTTCCTTTAAAAAAAAATGGAATACGCTTCGAGGGAGTCAGTTTTAGCCACTATTTCTGCAAGATGACAGTCCCGGTATGTGACTGGTCTTGCAGAAAATTGTTTTTGTATATCTATGAATAGGTTGGTGGGTATGCCAGCCGTGTGGGTGTGTGACTGACCCACCCAAAGCGCAATTTCTTTTTTTTTTTTTTTTTTTTTTTAAATTGGAATACGCTTCGAGGGAGTCAGTTTTAGCCACTATTTCTGCAAGATGACAGTCCTGGTATGTGCTGGCTACGTTAGAGGAATAATCAGTGGATTCTTTGATGGATCATTCCAGGAAGTAACCGCAGCGAGTCCGAGCTTATCTGGGGGAGGGAGAGGGGGGGGGGGGGGAGGATTTGTAAAGGCATCAACAAAATCTCTCTTTCCATTCTTTTCGTATTCGTGGGAAAGGTTGGATGAAGACAGATTCTGTTGAGCAAGGTCTCATTATCGGTTTTTACGTAAGTGCCTGGTCTTGCAGAAAATTGTTTTTGTATATTAACGAATAGGTTGGTGGGTATGCCAGCCGTGTGGATGTGTGACTGACCCAGCCCAAGCGTAATTTCTTTCTTTTCCTTTTAAAAAAAATGGAATACGCTTCGAGGGAGTCAGTTTTAGCCACTATTTCTGCAAGATGACAGTCCCGGTATGTGCTGGCTACGTTAGAAGAATAATCAGTTGATTCTTTGATGGATCATTCTACGACGTGGCCGCAGCGAGTCCGAACTTATCTGGGAGAGGGGGGGGGGGGGATTGTAGAGTCATTATCAACAAAGCCGATCCTCATTCTTCCTTGTTTTTCCTAAAATAGTTACCACCATAATACATTTAAGTTGGAGGATGAGCGACTTTGTTGGCGGTGCTCTTCTATATATTAGTTTTATATTGGTGGCTGGTCTGCAGAAACTGTTTTTGTGTACAATGTAATTCCGCTGGCTGGTATGCCAGCCGTGTGGCTGTACAATCGACTCACCCAGAACGTGGTTATTAATCATTTCTTATCTGTGGAGCACGCTTCTTGGGAGTCGGTTTATGGCCACTGTTTCTGCAGAGTGTCAGTCAGCAGGTTAGTTTTGTGGCACTGTCAATACACCAAACGTCCGGGGGCCAATTATTTATGTCTTTCCTAGAGAGCGGGAGTTTCAAAAACTCGTCTCTGGTCTTGGCCACGCTAGGACATGTTTGTGCGTAACAACATGTGGCTTCTTGTTTTAATTTACTCAATGACTTATTTTTACCGGTGATAATATGCTGCGCCCCATGCTTTTCTTGTTTTAGAGAGGGGTAGCAAAGCATATTTTCTGTGCTATATTTGCACTTCATCAGTCACCATCTTTTCCATTTTCTTCTTTATATGTACGCTCATGATAGTAGAGAAATCTTGCAAATTTCAGCCATTCCTTTCAGATGATCGAAGTAAGGGGATTTCGACACTTATTTTATTTTAAGGTTTGAAATCCACTGCTTACTGATCATTATTTTGTTCTTCTAGTAGTTCTAAAAGGATTTGCACATTCTCCTCATCCAGAATTTTGTCTTGGTCGGATTGTGGAGGTGTTTTAATCCTAGATCGAACCAGGTCATCCTTAATGTTTTTTTGCCGTTTGTATGCCAAGATGGGTTGGGTTTCGAATATCGCATTCAGATATTCATTTTCGCTGAATAAATGCCAATGTTTCAGCAGGGCTCGTTTGAGAGCTGGGTGTTCTATTTGTGGATAGTATGGTAGGACGAAAACAAGCGGGATGTTCTTCTCGTTTTTGTGACGCTTAGAGTTCACGGGAGTCTCGCGTATTTGAGGAAGGAGGGATAAATCTTCTTTTTTGTATCCGCGTTTTTGAAGTTTGTCTCTGAAGAATTTAACCTTATCCTCAAAATCTTCTGAGTGTGTACATATGCGGTTATATCTCGCTGTTTCGCCCTTAATCAACCCGCCAAATACTGACTTAGGGTGTGCTAAATCTCGAGCCAGATACTGAAATGTGTCCGTCTTTTTGGTTCCCGCCTGTACTCCAGAGGTGCCCGTCTATTATTGTTCGTTTTTTTTCACTATATGCACCCAACCGGTGCCCGCCTGTACTCCAGAGATCCCCGTTTTAAACATTTCTATTTTTACACTTCATGTACCCAACCGATGCCCGCCTGTACTCCAGAGGTGCCCGTTATATATTTCTCTTTGTTTCACTATATGTACCCAACCGGTGCCCGCCTGTACTCCAGAGGTGCCCGTTTTATCAATTTTTGTTTCACTTGATGAACCCAACCGGTGCCCGCCTGTACTCCAGAGGTGCCCGTTTTATAATTTTCTTGTATTTTCAATATATGTACCCAACCGGTGCCCGCCTGTACTCCAGAGGTGCCCGTTTGATTATTTTTCGGTTTTTGTTCACTATATGCACCCAACCGGTGCCCGCCTGTACTCCAGAGATCCCAGTTTTAAACATTTCTATTTTACACTTCATGTACCCAACCGGTGCCCGCCTGTACTCCAAAGGCACCCATTCTATAATTTTCTATATTTTCACTATATGCACCCAACCGGTGCCCGCCTGTACTCTAGAGGTGCCCGTTCTATAATGTTCTTCTTTTTTCACTATATGTACCCAACCGGTGCCAGCCTGTACCCCACGGGTGCCCGTTTTATAGTTTTCAATTCTTTTTCACTATATGAACCCAACCGGTGCCCGCCTGTACTCCAGAGGTGCCCGTTCTATAATTTTTTTTGTTTTCACTTGATGTACCCAACTGGTGCCCGCCTGTACTCCAGAGATCCCCGTTTTAAACATTTCTATTTTTACAATCCATGTACCCAACCGATGCCCGCCTGTACTCCAGAGGTGCCCGTTTTATATTTTTCTTTTTTTCCACTATATGTACCCAACCGGTGCCCGCCTGTACTCCAGAGGTGCGCGTTATATAATTTTCAATTTTTGTTCGCTATATGAACCCAACCGGTGCCCGCCTGTACTCCAGAGATCCCCGTTTTAAACATTTCTATTTTACACTTCATGCACCCAACCGGTGCCCGCCTGTACTCCAGAGGCACCCATTCTATAATTTTCTATATTTTCACTATATGCACCCAACAGGTGCCCGCCTGTACTCCAGATATCCCCGTATTAAACATTTCTATTTTTACACTTCATGTACCCAACCGATGCCCGCCTGTACTCCAGAGGTGCCCGTTATATATTTTTCAATTTTTCACTATATGTACCCAACCGGTGCCCGCCTGTACTCCAGAGGTGCGCGTTATATAATTTTCAATTTTTGTTCGCTATATGAACCCAACCGGTGCCCGCCTGTACTCCAGAGGTGCCCGTTTTATCAATTTTTGTTTCACTTGATGTACCCAACCGGTGCCCGCCTGTACTCCAGAGGTGCCCGTTTTATAATTTTCTAGTATTTTCAATATATGTACCCAACCGGTGCCCGCCGGTACTCCAGAGGTGCCCGTTTGATTATTTTTCGGTTTTTGTTCACTATATGCACCCAACCGGTGCCCGCCTGTACTCCAGAGATCCCCGTTATAAACATTTCTATTTTACACTTCATGTACCCAACCGGTGCCCGCCTGTACTCCAGAGGTGCCCGTTCTATAATGTTCTTCTTTTTTCACTATATGTACCCAACCGGTGCCAGCCTGTACTCCAGAGGTGCCCGTTTTATAGTTTTCAATTCTTTTTAACTATATGAACCCAACCGGTGCCCGCCTGTACTCCAGAGGTGCCCGTTCTATAATTTGTTTTGTTTTCACTTGATGTACCCAACCGGTGCCCGCCTGTACTCCAGAGGTGCCCGTTTTATATGTTTCCTGTATTTTCACTATATGTACCCAACCGGTGCCCGCCTGTACTCCAGAGGTGCCCGTTCTATAATTTGTTTTGTTTTCACTTGATGTACCCAACCGGTGCCCGCCTGTACTCCAGAGGTGCCCGTTTTATATGTTTCCTGTATTTTCACTATATGTACCCAACCGGTGCCCGCCTGTACTCCAGAGGTGCGCGTTATATAATTTTCAATTTTTGTTCGCTATATGAACCCAACCGGTGCCCGCCTGTACTCCAGAGATCCCCGTTTGAAACATTTCTATTTTACACTTCATGCACCCAACCGGTGCCCGCCTGTACTCCAAAGATCCCCGTTTTAAACATTTCTATTTTACACTTCATGTACCCAACCGGTGCCCGCCTGTACTCCAGAGGCACCCATTCTATAATTTTCTATATTTTCACTATATGCACCCAACCGGTGCCCGCCTGTACTCCAGAGATCCCCGTTTTAAACATTTCTTTTTTACACTTCATGTACCCAACCGGTGCCCGCCTGTACTCGTAAGTCGTGTGTTAGTTGAGCTCCGGAGAATTTAGAATTTTTTCTTCGTTATTATTGCTTAATGGTGTCAAGTTTTACACCATATTGTTTATTATTGTCCATAGAACACCATTGGCCCCCTCATTTTGTTCGTTTTTTCATATTTCTGGTGTATTTTGACGTTATTTCTTTCAGTTTTCTATCCAGATTTAGTGCTCTGGCCGGCCGTTATGGCCAGTCAAGCAAAACCACCACAAAAGGCTGGGCCAGGGTCGACTGCACCCGGTCCCAGTGTTCCCATTGTTCCTGCTTCGAAGGCTCCCATTGTCCCTGCCGGGCTGCGTCCTGACAGGGGCAGTGGCGTGACTTTCCAGGCCGATCCCGGCGTGTCTGTCGGGGCTTACATTGACGCCATGACAGATGCGCTGGCTTCGGCCGACGTTCATTCAGCCTCCCGTATCTCCCATGGCCGGGTTGCAGTATATTTCGGCTCGAGGCAGGTAGCCCATCAAGCTGTGCAGGAAGGTTTCTCCTACAGAGGCTCCTACCTCGAGCTGACGCCCCTGGTCCAGCCAACGGTTCGGTTAACCCTCAGTAACGCCTACACAGAAATCCCGGAAAACGTTCTCATCCACGAAATTTCATCCTTCTGCAAGGTCGTCTCACAGGTAAAACCCATACCCCTTGGTTGTAAAAAGAAGGAAAATGCCCACATTTTGTCCTTCAGAAGACAGGTGTATGTGATTCTGCCCCAGAACGTCACTCCCCCGAGTGCCATAAATTTTACGCACTCGGGGAGAAGCCATCACGTATTCCTTTCCACTGACTCTGCCGTGAAGTGCTTCAACTGTGGCGGTCTGGGGCATGTCTCCCGCTTCTGTGAGAAGAACAGGGCCCCTGACCAAACGGACGACACCAACCCCCTTAACCCACCCCCCTTTTTTGTACACAATAAGTCAGACCCTCGGCACCCTGCCAAAAACGCGCGAAGGCACGAACCCGCTGCTAAACCCGCCACCAAACCCGCTGATAAGCCCACCGCCAAACCCGCCGCTGAGCCCGCTTCCAAGCCCGCTGCCAAACCCGCCGTCAAACCCGCTGCCAAACCCGCCGTCAAACCCGCTGTCACACCCGCTTCCAAACCCGACGCCAAACCCACCCATAAACCCACCACTGTGTACCCTCCCTCACCCTCCCAACCCCCTCCCACTCCGACATCCTCAACTTCCCATCCTCCCTCTCCCTCCCGCCCTTCAACTTCCGACTGTATCTGGGGAACTCCTCCCACTGCCCCCTCTCTTTTCTCAGATATAGTTTCCAAACGCAAAATTACCCCTCCGACTCCTGTCTCACGGCAGACACCCTTCCTTGTACCGCTCAAAGCAGCCTCCCCTCCAAAAAAAATGATGAAAACCCGAGCGGCCCTGAACATGCAGGTCGACCCCACCGTCTCTCCCTCACTTTCCCCCTCTAAACCTTCCCCTCCATCCACACCCACATCCTCATCCCCACCACCCGCACCCGAATCCCCTCCCCCTCCCACTGCTTATTCCTCTCTTCTCCCCACTGTTAAATCCCCTCCTCCTCCCACCCGCAGTACAAAACCCTCCCCACCCCAGTCTGATTCCCCTAAACCCTCCACGTCACACGCTCCTCCCCCTCCAACTACCCCAACATTGAAACCCACCCCTACCCCCGTGCCCACTTCAACACCCACTAAGACCCCTTCAACGCCTATGTCGCTATCACCCTCCAATGACCCTGACACTGACTCGACTATGTGGGAGGACTCTCAGACGGTCGGCGACGAGCCGTTCTCTGAGAGTGTTCTCACAGAAAAGGGCCCGCTCTCTTACAGTCAGCTTCTTGCATTCCTGTCTTCTGTCAGGGGCAAAAAGAGACCCGTGCCGGTTGCCCGCAAATGTACCGGCGACTTGCCGGGTCTGGTGAAACAATTAAAACCCCTAAGACACCACCCGGACGTTCCAAAACGTATGCAGCAGAGACTGGTGAAACTCGTAAGCACTCTACAGAAATAAACCATCATTCATCATGTATGTCTCATTAATCCTTGCGATGACTCTGTCGTTGGTCACCCTCAACACGGGAGGGTGTACGACCGCATTGAAAAATGCATCAATAAAAACATATGTTGAAAACCTTTGCGATAACCCCGATATCGTTTTTCTCCAAGAAACCTATTTTCTGAATTCCAATAACCCTGTGTGGAAAATGTGGTCGTACACCCCCCTGTGTGCCCCAAGCCTCACCCGTGGGTCGGGAATAACGACCCTGGTCAAGAACAAAAACATAGACATTGTTGACTCCAAAATTATTTCGGACGGGCACATTTTCTTTACCAAGGTTAGAACCAATAATACTTTTTTCTATCTCTATAATTTTCTGGTCCCTCAAAACGATAAACTTGCCCTTGAGGCCATCCAGTCCTTCAGTGAGCATTGCGCTCAGCTTGCCGACGACGGCGTCATCGTCATCGGTGGTGACTTTAACTGCACTTTGGACCCTGTCGTCGATCGTCTGCGCATGCCGGTCGAGCATCGACCCAGAGTCGCTAGCGCCCTCAGCGACGCGATGGGTGCACTGTCGTTGCGTGATATCTGGCGCAGTCTCAACCCCGGTAAACAAACATTTACTTGGTCCAGGAATAATCTCTCGTCCGAGTCTGGCTCGTCACGAGCCCGACTCGATCGTTTTTACGGCCCACCCAATATTTTATCTTCTGTTCACTCTTCCAAAATCATTCCCTGTACTCTCTCCGACCATTTTGCCGTTTCTCTTCAAATTAAGCTCCCCTCGGCTAGCCAGAGGGGTAGCGCCTACTGGCACTTTAACAACTCTCTCCTTTCTGATGTTTCCTACAAACAAATAATAAATCATTTCTGGGCCAACTGGAAACATCAAAAAGGAGACTTCCCTGATATTTTATTGTGGTGGGACATTGGCAAGTCCCACATTAAATCCATAACCCAAAAATACAGTCAGAAAATTGCTAAAGAAAGACGAGAAACTTTTTCTGAGCTGAACCAAAAAATCGACCGGTTACAGTCTGCGCCGGATCTCACGCCTCAAGCCAAAGAGGTCCTAAAAGAACAAAGGGACAATTGAAATCAACATCTTAAAGATAAAGCTAAAGGCGCTCTCGTCAGATCGCGTTTTCAACACATCAACGAAACCGACTCCTGTACTTCTTACTTTTTCAACTTGGAAAAGAGCAACTCAATTTCTAAATCCATCAGCAAAATACGTCTCCCCTCTGGTATAGTTTCCGAAGACCCAACCGAAATAAAAACTCACATTCATGCCTTTTACCAAGACCTGTACAGTAGAGTCCCGACTGACGAGAGTGCCTTTAATTTAATTACCGAGGACCTCAATCGGCTTGAGCCTCAAGATGCGGAGGACCTCGATTGTCCTCTGTCTCTTGGGGAACTTGACCTTGCCGTCGAGCAACTTGGCATAAACAAATCCCCCGGCCTCGACGGACTCAGCTCCGAGTTTTTCCAACGTTTCTGGCCCCTGCTAAAAGACGATCTTTTTTCCGTTCTTAATCATTCCCTCATTTCTGGCTCTCTACCCCGTTCCTTTTCCCGTGCAGTTATTACCCTACTTCCCAAGAAGGGAGACCTTTCCGACATTGCCAATTGGCGTCCGGTCTCCCTTCTGAATACAGATTACAAAATCTATGCCAAGTTGCTCGCTAACAGACTCAAGCAGTGCATCCATAGCGTAGTGCATGAAGATCAGACGTATTGTGTACCGGGGCGTTCGATTTTCGACAACATCAATTTAATCCGAGACATTCTGATGTTCTCGAATTTTAACGACGCCCCGTTGGCCGTGGTCGGCCTTGACCAGAAGAAAGCTTTTGACAATGTCGACCACGGCTATCTAATCAACACAATGAGGGCCATGGGCTTTGGGGAGATGTTTCTCAGTTACTTACAGCTTCTGTACAGCGGTTCCGAGAGCCTGATCAAGGTTTGCGGCTCCCTGACCTCGCCCTTCTCTTTCGAGAAGGGTATAAGGCAGGGGTGCCCGCTCTCGGGACTGCTGTACTCGATTGCCATAGAGCCACTCTTGAACAAACTTCGTTGTAACATAAATAAGAGTGGCTTCAAACTTCCTAATACTGAGATATACTGCTCGGTATCGGCATACGCGGACGACGTGTCCGTGTTTGTCACCTCCGATGCGGGTTTCACTGCGGTCGAGGAGACCTACGATCTCTTTGGCCGCGCCTCTGCTGCTTGCTTAAATACCACAAAATCCCAGGGACTATGGGCCGGCTCGTGGGTCGGGCGGACCGATCGGCCCCTCGGTTTCGTGTGGAACAGCGAGGGGCTCGAGTTCCTTGGAGTTCATCTGGGAAATCTATCTAGCTATCACCACCTAAACTGGAAAAAATGCACCGACAAACTCAACAAAACACTTAACTCTTGGAAAACCTTATCTCTCGCCCTTTCCTTCAAAGGCAGAATCCTCATAGCCAACCAATTAGCTGCTTCCAAAATGTTTCATTCTCTCGCTACCCTACCTCCCCCCGATCACATCCTAGATGAGCTCCAACGGCTTCTAATCGGTTTTGTCTGGCCCACGAAAAAACACCTGCTAAGGAGACGACTCTTGTTTCAAAAACCCGATAAAGGGGGCCTTGGTTTAAGTTGCCTCCGAGCACGCACCCTCACGTACAGATTCACCCGTATACATAAGTTTTTAAACAATTGCTCTCACCCCTCGTACTTCCTTTTCTCGCACTTCCTGCAAAATTATCAAAACTTACATTTCGATTTTCAGTTATTTTTTATCAAAACCGACCCAGTTTCCTATGTGAGCATTCCAACTTTTTACAGTGAGGTGTTGCGTGCTTGGGCGGCCTCCGGAGCTCAACTTATAATAGCACACGACAACGTAAGCCACGTCTTAAATGTTCCCATTCACAGTTGTATTTCTAATTCTCTTGCAGCTGACGATGAGCCTGACTGTGCGCGACTCCTCGCATGCGGAATCAAACAAATTCGCCACATCCTGCATCCTGAGAGCGGGCGTTGGCTCGACGCCAGTGACGTCATCCAACCTACGTGCCGAACACGCCCGTTATCCACACGTCTCCTCCACCGTCATCTCCTTCGTCTTCGTTCCGTCGTCATCCGTCTGTTCCCCAATGTCTTCAAACACCCGTGGTCTCGTCAAGTCTTCTCTCCCGCCTGTTAACATCGTCCCCAAGCCAGATCCGCCCCTCGGAATCAGGATAACGACCAACGTCAACGGGATCTCCGCACCATCCAAGGAATCGTATCATCACATCAACCGCAACATCAACGAACTCCCAGGTAATGAACGAACGCACTGGCACGACGTGGGCTTCATTGACAAGCCCAACGAGATTAACTGGAAGGAAGCATACGAACTGCCCTCCTCAAAGAAGGAGGGCGATGTACAATTCATTCTATTACAGAAAATAATCACCTTCGTTACCTACAAATGCATTTCCAATGCGCATGCGCACACAATACCACTGAAAATAACAAAGCCCATGACGCAGCTCCATACACTGCACGGCCCCACCCGTTAGGACGCCCTCTAGTGATCTTCCCTTTTTTCCAGTGCGCCGTTCCAAACAGCACGCAATATTTTTGCTCTCCGCGAAGCACACATTATATACCGCCGAGCTTCTATTTCCGACACTTCGGATTTTTTCACGATGTCTGACGCTAAATCGAAAAGGAAATCCTTTCGCCGGACTAAATGCAAATCTTGTGGAGGGTCTCCAAATGCCTTGGATTTCGATGACCATTCTACCTGCTATAGATGTCGTGTCTGTTGCCGCGAAAACGTTTGCACTGTCTGCAGCCGTTGGACCGATGACCAATGGCGGATTTTCACCAACTGGCAGGACAACCAGACTCGACCCGTCCCGAACTCGTCTTCTTCGGCAACATGTTCGGGGGCTTTCACCACTGCTTGTACATCGGCTAATACATACACCACGGCCATCTCTACTGCTAATGCTCCCATTCCCAGCGTTGGAAATTCTACGCATCGTGTGGAGTTCAGCGTTAGTGGCTCCGCTCCCACCAGTGGATTGGTTTTCACTCGGAATCTCCAAGGAGGCATTCCAACTCCCTCGGTGAATCTCGGCATGCCAAGAGAAGGTTTTATGCATGGGAGTCATGGTGAGCCGCAACATTCATACTTTCGCCCCCCTTGGGCATACAGTTGCAATGACTATAGGAATTTTCCACATGATCCCCGGCAGGCTGTCCCCGTTTCAGTGAGAAATCCTGATCACTGCTATTATGGAGACAGCTCACATCCTGTTCACTGGACAAGGGACTCGGACAAGCATGTATCGTTTCGTCCTTCTTCCCCTCCACGCCGTTACAGAGACGAATATGAATATTCTCTCGGATCTCATCATCGTTCCTCCCGGCGAGTTTATCGCTCCAGATCTCGTTCCCCGATTCAACATGGCGCCCGACACAGATCTCGTTCCCCGCTTCAACATGGCGCCCGACACAGATCTCGTTGCCCGATTCACCATGGCGCCCGACACAGATCTCGTTCCCCAATTCAACATGGCGACCGCCACAGATCCCGTTCACCAATTCGACATGGTGCCCGCCACAGTTCTCCTTCATGTAGCCGTTCGGGTTCGCCACCCGGTCGGTACTTACGTTCCAGTTCATTTTCACCGGATAGTCTTTCGGACCAGGAGTTTCTGGATTTCTCGCATGCTTCCATGGCTCAAAGGGGCAACGTTGTGATTCCTGAAGTGGGTCGTTTACTACAATTCCCTCCACCTTCACCGGCTAGGGAGACTACTCGTCCCTCCTTCCGTAGGGATTCTACATACTGTGCTCCTCCACAGAAAGTACTTTTTCCAGTAGACAGTTCATGTGCAGACATCATGGATGATGCCTTTACTAATGTCTTGAGGAAGAAATCGGCCATTCCTTCCGCAGAACTGCACCTCTTCAAAACAAATGAAGCTGATGGCGCTACATACTTCACCGTACCTAAAATTGCCACCGAGGTGCAGGACAAGCTCCGTGCTGAGAAGTTTGGTCCTTCCTACAATAAGAAATTTCTCTTCCCTGACAAACGCTCCAAGGAACTGAGTAAATTGTTGGAAAATGCAGACCGCCACCTACGGCATGGGGCTAAAATCTCCAGTTTCTCACTGCTTCTTTCAGATGCTCTTGCTCGGATTTCTGAAGACCCCACGTCAGTTGACCCAGATCTTCTTCCAACAATGTTCAAGTTCATGGATGACTGCCTCAGTTCCTGCCTCCGGGAATTCGCTGTTGGGTCGGCCATCACAACATCTATTCGCAGGTCTATGATCCTCGACAACATGTTTTGGCCTTCTCAAGGCTCTAGGGAACGAATGGAGTCCCTTCCCCTGACAGGCAGTGATCTTTTCAACAACAAATTTGAAGAATCCTTGCTGAAAGAGGCCAAACGTCTCAAAACCGAGGACAGGATCGATTTACATCGCACAGGTTCCTCATCTTACAAAAGGGGCTCTCATCCTAGATGCAGTGGTTTTAGACAAAGCCGAGGTTTTTTGCGACAACCACAGTCTAGAGTACTTCGTGAGCCCAAATCGTCGTCGTCAGCGACCCCCAGATTCATGCACCGCTTCTCTTCAACTGCTAAATCGCAGCCCTCCAGATATTCGCGTTCCTTCAAGTCCCGCGGTTCGCGACAGAATAGGGGCAAATGACTACAACACCAGTGTAATTTTCATGCCCCCTGCTCCGGGTCCTGTAGGGGGTCGGCTTCGGGAATTCTCTCACGAATGGATTCACATAACGTCAGATGCCTGGGTTCTTCAGACAATTTCTTCAGGGTACCAGTTGGAATTCACCACATTACCTCCTCCTCCTCAAGAATTCCCTCGCCGATCCACTCCAGTCCCCACAGATTCTTCCCGTCGGAGGTTCCTCGAGAGGGAAATTTCATCCTTACTAGAGAAGAAGGCAATAGTTCCGGTTCACTCTTCATCGACCCCCGGTTTTTCTTCAACCTTCTTCCTGGCACCGAAGAAGACAGGCGACTGGCGTCCGATCATAAATCTTCGGCCACTCAATGCGTTTATTCGCCCAAAACACTTTCGCATGGAAACCCTAGCTGTCGTTCTCCAAACACTTCAACAAGGATGGTGGGCCACTTCCCTAGATCTGAAGGATGCATATCTTCACATTCCGATCCACAAACATCATCAGAAATTCCTACAATTCATTTACCGAGATACGACTTACCAATTCCAATGTCTCCCATTTGGCCTTTCCACGGCCCCGCGTGTCTTCACCAGAATTACGAAAGTAGTTGCTGCAGCCCTCCGGCGTCAGCATGTCCATCTCTACATCTACCTCGACGACTGGCTGATAGTTGGCCCGTCCTGTCAGATCGCCAAGGAGGCTCTTTTAAAAACAGTCGAGCTCACTCAAAGCCTCGGATTCATCATCAACATCGAGAAATCTTCCGTGATTCCTACACAGACACCTACATTTCTCGGAGCATGCCTGAATACCATCACGGGCAGAGTCTCTCCGTCACTGGATCGATGCACAGCTCTAGAGGAATGTATTCACCTCTTCCTTTCTGTGCCATCCCTTCCAGCTCGTGCATGGCTTCGTCTCCTCGGTTTCATGGCCAGTTTGGTGGATATAGTTCTATGGTGCAGGATGCGAATGCGTCCTCTTCAACTTCATCTTCTCCATCATAACCGCCCACGGTCGGACCCTATCACCAAACCAGTTCCAGTGTCTCCATTCATTCAAACACATCTGAAATGGTGGCTGACACGCAAGAACCTCCTCACCGGCACAGTTTTTCCACGTCCGTCCCCATCAGTGACCTTAACCACAGACGCCTCCGAGACCGGTTGGGGAGCTCACCTCAACGACAAGTCCCTATCGGGAATATGGTCTCAGTCGGAAAGTCTCCTTCACATCAACCAACTGGAGCTTTTGGCAGTTTTCAGAGCGCTCAAGGCATTATCACAGGTCGTGGAAGGTCGCTTGGTCCTGATAAAAACGGACAACTCGACAGTGGTATCTTACTTGAATCGACAGGGAGGCACTCACTCCCCCTCCCTCTGTATGCTGACCTGGGAACTCCTCAACTGGTGCATCCCCCGAAGAATTTCTCTTCAGGCAAGTCACCTGGCAGGCAACAAGAATATAATTGCGGATGCTCTTTCACGAGGAAAGTCCATTCCTACAGAATGGACTCTCCATCGACCCACGGTGCAACAGATATTCAACATCTTAGACGCCCCACACATCGACCTGTTTGCATCTCACCTAAACTTCCAATTACCAACATTCTGCACCCGCTATTACCACCCACAGGCATGGGCGACAGATGCACTCAACATAGAATGGACGAACATTCTGGGCTACGCTTTCCCACCGATCTCCCTTCTCAGCAGGGTTCTGGTAAAGATAGAAAGAGAGAGGTGCAGAATTATTCTGATAGCCCCCCTGTGGCCACGGCAGGCATGGTTCACCAAGATTCTCGATCTGCTCGTCAGGCCTCCGATCATTCTCCCAAGACGACCAGATCTTATCTCCCAGCCAAAATCACAGATACTGCACCCAGATCCAGACAGCCTGCATCTATCAGCTTGGATGCTATCAAACGCACTCTACGAAAGGCAGGCCTTTCTGAGGACGCTGCAGCCATGGCAGCCAAAAGCAGACGACCATCTACGCGACGAACTTACGATAATCGATTGCAACACTACGTCAAATGGTGTACCAGCCAGGCTGTCGATCCCTACAATGCATCTCTAACGGACATTGGGGACTTTTTTCTCCATCTTTTCAATTCGGGCTTGCTTATCTCTACAATTCGTGGATACAGATCAGCGATGGCCATTGTACATCTTGGCTTTTCCGATGGATCCACCATATCCAACAGCCCCCCAATAACTCAACTCATTAAGGGCATGTTCACAGACAGACCTCCGTTAAAACAACTGATCCCCTCCTGGGACCTATCAGTGGTGCTTCACAGGCTGACCAAGGCGCCCTTCGAACCAGCCGGTTCTTCATCACTACATAACCTCACCATAAAAACGGTTTTCTTACTTGCCACAGCTACGGCTCGCCGCAGAAGTGAACTTCATGCTCTTTCCATTGAAGCGGGCCATTTACGTTGGGAACCGGGAGGTGTTCGCCTGACCCCTCGTATCCAGTTCTTAAGCAAGAATCAATCCCAAAGCTTTTCACCTCCGGATATTTTTGTCCCGAGCCTCACATCCTTTTCAAGTGTTCGGGAGGACAAGCTCTGGTGCCCAGTCAGGTCGCTCAAATTTTACATAGCCCGCACTCAAGCCCTCCGTGGAGAGACTCAACAGCTCTTTATTACTTCCATTCGTCCGCACCGTCCAGCCTCTCTGTCTACAATTCGTCACCGACACCACGAAGTAACACCCGAGTTGACTTGAGTTCGCGCCACGCGCGCGTATTTTAGAGAATCGAGTAATTTTCGTTTTCACGAAGTAACACCCAAGTACACCGTCACTAAATCGGTACATTTGCGTTTCCACGAACTAACACGCATCTTTATTTCGCCAGTTTGAAGGTTTTTATTACTTTTTTGTGTAACCCAACAAGAATACAAATGAAGTAAATTCCTGTCAACCCTTTCAAAGCGTTTTTCTCTGCACTGTATTTCCGCAACATGCTTTTTATTTTGTGAAGTTAAAAATCGTCACGTCACTGTCCGAAGTGCGCGCGCACACTTGGGTGTTAGTTCGTGAAACCGAAATTATTCATTTAGCGGTTTTCACGAAGTAACACTGGAGTGGACTTGGGTGTTACTTCGTGGTGTCGGTGACGAATTGCCAGATGGGTTGTTGAGGCAATTTTGTCACCAGAGACAGTGCCTCAACCACGGACTCCGGAGGCACAGAGTTTACCACCCAGCACTACTCATGAACCTCAGTCTCCCCTGGTTGTATCCGACGAAAACGCTTCTCAGGTTCTTCCAGTTCAGCCACGAGGGAATGCTTGCGCTTCCCGGGCTCTTCCAGTTAAGCCACGAGGGAATGCTTGCGCTTCCCGGGCTCTTCCAGTTAAGCCACGAGGGAATGCTTGCGCTTCCCGGGCTCTTCCAGTTCAGCCACGAGGGAATGCTTGCGCTTCCCGGGCTCTGCCAGTTATGCCACGAGGGAATGCTTGCGCTTCCCAGGCATCTCATGCTGACGGGGATGTGTCTACTCGGACGGCAGTGAAAGCACATCAGACACGCGGCATGACAACTTCATGGGCTCACTTCCAGGTAGTCCCCATAAAAGAAATTATGGAGGCAGCCTGCTGGAAGAATCCATCTACATTTACTTCGTGCTATTTACAGGACGTTCTGCAAAAGGAAGGTTCCATGGGCAGAACAGTTTTACAAGCATCGGCACGATCAGCAACCCGTTAGTCCACGGCCAGCTAAGTATAGTCGGGTCGACCTACGGGTATGTCTTAACTGCCATCATTGGTTCTTGTTCTCTAGATAGGCTTAGTTAAGACTTGCTACTAAGCTCCACACTGCAGACCCCTTCCCCCCCTGGTAAATCTTTCCGGTGCTACTCTGCATTTGTAGGTAACGAAGGTGATTATTTTCTGTAATAGAATCTCCCCCAAATCTGGAGGGATTTTCTATTCTATTAAGAAAATACTCACCTTCGTTACCATCCCTCCCTTACTTCTTGATTACATGTAACTTATTTCTGGAAAAAAGGGAAGATCACTAGAGGGCGTCCTAACGGGTGGGGCCGTGCAGTGTATGGAGCTGCGTCATGGGCTTTGTTATTTTCAGTGGTATTGTGTGCGCATGCGCATTGGAAATGCATTTGTAGGTAACGAAGGTGAGTATTTTCTTAATAGAATAGAAAATCCCTCCAGATTTGGGGGAGAAACTCTTCCATAACGTTCTCCCGTCGTTGCCAGTGCTTCATCATATCAACCCGAACATCAATCCAGCATGCGGATGGTGCGGAGAGAGGGGCACGATCTGGCATCTGTTCATCCTCTGTCCGTCCATCCAGCCAGCCCTCACGCTTTTACATACACTCATCAGTCGTCTTCTTCCCGCTCTTCTCCTCAACTTCAACATCTACTGGTCCCTGATTCCGCATGCCGGGAGACGCGACAAACAAGCTGTGCGCATCGCCAATTATCTCATCGTCAGCTGTAAGAACGTCATTTATTATTTATATAGAACTGGTATTTTTGTCGACCCTTATGTCATATGGACACACCGTCTAAAAAACAGAATTATATTTGAATTTTATTACTACAGTCTTAACTGCAACTTAAATGATTTTGATAACAAATGGGGAATTAACAACGCTTTATTCACCACTGTGAATGGTGAACTGACGTGGCTCATATAACCGCAATGGTACCTTTCCACAGTATAAATTGATACTCGGTATCATTATATAACATAATATATTAATCAAAAAATTAGCTGGCCTGACGTTTCGAACTTAAGCAAGTTCTTTCTTAAAGGTGAATGACAGAGTACAAGAAACAAACATGTAGGGAACACACATGCATGACGGGGTGGGTGGAGAAACACAAAAGAGGGATGCAAAGGAGCATGGCAGATAGGCAGTGGGTAAACATCAAAGGGAGAGGAAAGGACAGCCAGGATGACAGGAACAAAGAGGTGTGATTAGGGTAAGGATGAAGGAGGGGAGGGATTAAGATGAAGGTAGAAGCTGGGGAATTGGACAAAGGAGTGTGGTTCAGGGAAGGGGGGGGGGGGGGGTTTGAATTGAAGGTGGTAATGAAAGGGAAGTAAAGGAACAAAGAGAAGTGGCAAGGATAAACAGGAAATGGAAAGACAACACCATTTGGCCAAGAGACCCCAACTCACTTCAACTTGCCTAACCATTCCATTTCTGATATGATTCTACAGGGCATAGAATCACTTTGCCACCGCAAGGACTCATTTCGCCTCAGCCGAGAGAAAGTTTGGAAGGGAATGATTAACTTTACATTTTTCCCCCATTGTCATTTGTTTACAGATTATCCTCCTGGCAAAACCCTCTTGGGGTCTCTTGGCCAAATGGTGTTGTCTTTCCATTTCCTGTTTATCCTTGCCACTTCTCTTTGTTCCTTTTCTTCCCTTTCATTACCACCTTCAATTCAAACCCCCCCCCCCCCCCCACCCTTCCCTGAACCACACTCCTTTCTCCCTTTGATGTTTACCCACTGCCTATCTGCCATGCTACTTTGCATCCCTCTTTTGTGTTTCTCCACCCACCCCGTCATGCATGTGTGTGTTCCCTACATGTTTGTTTCTTGTACTCTGTCATTCACCTTTGAGAAAGAACTTGCTTAAGTTCGAAACGTCAGGCCAGGTAATTTTTTGATTTGTATAATTTCAGGTCCTTTCAGTCAGTCAGCAGTTTGCAGCAGTACATTCTTTTTCATAATATATTAATAATAAAAAATAAAAACCAACAAAAAAACCAAACAAAACAAAAGAAAAACCAAAAAAAAATTACACATGTTTTTAACTGTGTAGCTATTTACTGTCTTTTGGACTAAACTAAGTACTTTTCTTCATTGTACCGTTTTTCCTTAGCCAACATTTTATGTCAATGATTTAAACAAGATTTTGTAATTGATTTATTGTTTAACGCTGTTCTGTTTTACAATGTAATGTTTCTAAACGATATGCAATAAAGATACAATTTGAAAAGTGTAAAAAAGTGTACTCCAGAGGTGCCTGTTGTATAATTTTCTTTTTTTCTTCACTATGTACCCGACCAGTGCCCGCGTGTATTCCAGAGGTACCCGTTATATAATTTTTAATTTTTGTTCGCTATATGAACCCAACCGGTGCCCGCCTGTACTCCAGAGGTGCCCGTTTTATAATTGTTTTTTCACTTGATGTACCCAACCGGTGCCCGCCTGTACTCCAGAGGTGCCCGTTATATAATTTTCTTCTATTTTCACTATATGTACCCAACCCGCACCCGCCTTTACTCCAACGGTGCCCATTTTATTATTTTGTTTTTCACTATATGTACCCAACCGGTTCCCGCCTGTACTCCAGAGGTGCCCGTTTATTATTTTTCGGTTTTTTTTCACTATATGCACCCAACCGGTGCCCGCCTGTACTCCAGAGATCCCCGTATTAAACATTTCTATTTTTACACTTCATGTACCCAACCGATGCCCGCCTGTACTCCAGAGGTGCCCGATATATTTTTATTTTTTTCACTATATGTACCCAACCGGTGCCCGCCTGTACTCCAGAGGTGCGCGTTATATAATTTTCAATTTTTGTTTGCTGTATGAACCCAACCGGTGCCCGCCTGTACTCCAGAGGTGCCCGTTTTATCAATTTTTGTTTCACTTAATGTACCCAACCGGTGCCCGCCTGTACTCCAGAGGTGCCCGTTCTATAATTTTCTTGTATTTTCAATATATGTACCCAACCGGTGCCCGCCTGTACTCCAGAGGTGCCCGTTTGATTATTTTTCGGTTTTTGTTCACTATATGCACCCAACCGGTGCCCGCCTGTACTCCAGAGATCCCCGTTTTAAACATTTCTATTTTACACTTCATGTACCCAACCGGTGCCCGCCTGTACTCCAGAGGCACCCATTCTATAATTTTCTATATTTTCACTATATGCACCCAACCGGTGCCCGCCTGTACTCCAGAGATCCCCGTTTTAAACATTTCCTTTTTACACTTCATGTACCCAACCGGTGCCCGCCTGTACTCCAGAGGCACCAATTCTATAATTTTCTTTTGTTTTCTCTTGATGTACCCAACCGGTGCCCGCCTGTACTCCAGAAGTGCCCGTTTTATAGTTTTCAATTCTTTTTCACTATATGAACCCAACCGGTGCCCGCCTGTACTCCAGAGGTGCCCGTTTTATATTTTTTATTTTTTTTTCACTATATGTACCCAACCGGTGCCCGCCTGTACTCCAGAGGCACCCATTCTATAATTTTCTTTTTTTCACTATGTCCCCAACCGGTGCCTGCCTGTACTCCATAGGTTCCCGTTATATAATTTTCTTTTGTTTTCACTTGATGTACCCAATCGGTGCCCGCGTGTACTCCAGAGGTGCCCGTTCTATAATTTTCAATTTGTGTTCGCTATATGAACCCAACCGGTGCCCGCCTGTACTCCAGAGGTGCCTGTTATATATATATTTTTTCACTTGATGTACCCAACCGGTGCCCGCCTGTACTCCAGAGGTGCCGGTCTGAATATTTTCTTATATTTTCACTATATGTACCCAACCGGTGCCCGCCGGTACTCCAGAGGTGCCCGTTTGATTATTTTTCGGTTTTTGTTCACTATATGCACCCAACCGGTGCCCGCCTGTACTCCAGAGATTCCCGCTTTAAACATTTCCATTTTACACTTCATGTCCCCAACCAGTGCCCGCCTGTACTCCAGAGATGCCCGTTTTATATATATATATTTTTGTTCACTATATGTACCCAACCGGTGCCCTCCTGTACTCCACGGGTGCCCGTTTTATAATTTTCAAATTCTGTTCACTATATGAACCCAACCGGTGCCCGCCTGTACTCCAGAGGTGCCCGTTTTATATATTTCCTTTTTCACTTGATGTACCCAACCGGTGCCCGCCTGTACTCCAGAGGTGCCCGTTTTATAATTTTCTTATATTTTCACTATATGTACCCAACCGGTTGCAACCAAACCATTGCACTGCCATTGCACTGCCATTGCACTGCCATTGCACTGCCATTGCACTGCCATTGCACTGCCATTGCACTGCCATTGCACTGCCATTGCACTGCCATTGCACTGCCATTGCACTAGTAGTTAGTTTCCCTTGTGGATTGTTTGACGAACTATACGTTAAAAAGTCGTATCCTCATTTAGTGATCCCCACAATGTCGCTTTCCAGGTTGTATCGTAAAATTGGGTGTGATCCCCGGCTATACGGCATTCTGGGTTGATGACTTCTGAATAGCGCCCACCCGAACAAAGATACTGACAATTTGGGAGACCGCCAACATAGGGCAAGATAGCTCAGTTGGTAGAGCGCCGGTACGGTAACCCGGAGGTCGCAGGTTCGAATCCTGTTCCTGCCAGTTTCTTTGTTCACTTTGAAAATGTATTCAAATTTACCTAGTCAGTTTCCCTTGTGGATTGTTTGACGAATTATTAGTTAAAAAGTCGTATCCTCATTTAGTGATCCCCACAATGTCGCTTTCCAGGTTGTATCGTAAAATTGGGTGTGATCCCCGGCTATACGGCATTCTGGGTTGATGACTTCTGAATAGCGCCCACCTGAACAAAGATACTTACAATTTGGGAGACCGCCAACATAGGGCAAGATAGCTCAGTTGGTAGAGCGCCGGTACCGCGTAAACCGGAGGTCGCAGGTTCGAATCCCGCTCCTGCCAGTTACTTTGTTCACTTTGGAAATGTTTAGAAACTGATAGCAAGAAAAGTGTTTACTTGCTAAACACAGTGTTTTAGAGTGTCTGTGTACTGTCAATTCATTATTCGTTAAACACTTGATCATTGTTGGTTTTCTGCAAACTACCGAGTCGAGAGTTTTTGGTTGTCACGGAGTACATCCGTATTGTTGGTATTATCGATGCATTTATGCAGCGATTCCCAGATCGAGATCCACCTGCAGCCAGGACTATCTTGAGAAACCTGCGAAAGTAGCAGAGGCAGGGTACCAGCCTCAATCTTAATCGAGGGCGTTCCGGACAACATCGGACGGGAGGTCATCGGAAAACATCGAATTGGTGGAGGCGCAGCCGGATGCCAACCCGCATGTCAGTGCGAGACGGAATAGACTAGGCCTTCCACATGCCACGTTCAATCGCATCACTCGGCTGGACCTGGGCATGCACCCCAACCAAATGCGCTTGAGACATCTGCTGCTACCGGATGATTTGCCAAGACGGATGCATTTTTGTCCGTGGGTCGTCCACCAGCTGCAGGCAGACGTGCGATTCGTCCACCACCTCGTCAGCAGCGATGAAGCTGGATTTTCTCTCCACTGAAAATTCAACTCACGCAATGTTCGAGAGTACGCCCCCAAAAATCATCCACCTCCCTTCAATTACGAGCGCAACTTCCAACATAAGAAGGCGAGTGTCTGGGTTAGCTTCTGCGGCAGTGGCCTCATCGTCGGACCGGTGCTTTTTCAGGGCAACCTCAACGGCCGGCGTTACCTTGAAATGTTCAATGATGACGTCATCCCCTTCCTTGAAGAAAATTTCGAGGTTCAGGAGCGAGGTGTGTTTAGGTGCCTGTGGTGGGCTCAAGATGGCGCTCTGGCTCATTGTCGAACTAGCTTATTGTTTACCGTTGCTTTCCAGATTCAAACGTAGAAGGACATCATTCATTTGATGCGCAATTCTATGGGGAGAGGAGAAAACCGCACAACCAATAACAACTTTTAAGCGCGCTAGTTGTGAAATGGCGTCACCCTGATTGTATTTGTTTAATTTGTTTTAAACTCACTTTTTTCGCAGGAAATTTATTGAAGAATCGTGGAATGTCCATCTCAAGCTAGTTCATCAAACGAAGCCAGAAACTAGAATCCCACACAGCACATATTATTATTATTATCTTTGTTTTACCAGGGAGACCCATTCACATAAACTTGTGGTCTTCCATGGGGCCCTGGGAAATATAATTAAAATAAATATAACATAAATATAATTTCAAATATACTATTAAAAATATACACCAGACATAAAATGGTAAAACAACAAAACACGAACAGAAAGGTTAAAACAATAATATACAGAAATAAAATTAAAATATAAAAATAAAATAGTTAAATTACCATCAAAGTACACATATATACATACGGGAATCCGAATAAAACTAATAAAACTAATTCCAAAATCCGTCAAAAATATATAAAGGTTTCGATTTGTAATAGTTAAAATAATACAAATAGAATTATATAAATAAAACTGGGTGGGTTTATACAAATATAAATTAAAACAGCGAAAGATAAAATAATTAAGAGGCAGAAGCTAAAAGACTTGTCTTCAGAAGTGATTTAAAATGTGATAGAGATGGCGCCGAACGAATTTTAGTACTTAGGGTATTCCATATTCTGGTGCAATTAATGATTGGACTGTGTTTGTAGCACTCCGTTTTGTACTTAGGGATAATCAAATTATTAGCAGTAGCTCCTCTAGTATTGTAATCGTGTGCATCTGAAAGATGTGTTACATTATTTGTTAAATACGACGGCGCAAGTCCATGAGTACATTTAAACATAAAAACTGCCTTTAAGTAAAAAAATCGTTCATGTAATGGCAACCATCCTAATTCTTTAAAAAGTTCACTTGATGGAGTGTCAAAAACCTTAGACAAGATTAAACGGGCTGCATACTTCTGTAACTTAATTAATTTATCATTGTGCATCCGATACCTATCCGACCATATTTGTGAGCAGTAGTCGAAGTGTGGTAAAACGAAAGCATTATACATTGTTTTTAGTACATTAAATGGAATACATGGTTTTGCGCGTCTCAAGATTGCAAGTTTTGTCCGTACCGTCTTGACAACATGATCGACATGGTCAGTCCATTTTAACTCTTCATCAATTAATACGCCAAGGCATTTGATACTCTTGACCCGTTTAATTAAACACTGGTTAACTGACACTGTAATTTCGCTCGAATTCTTCAATTTTGCCTTTGTCCCTATGATCATAACATTCGTTTTATCAAAATTTAGCACAAGTCTATTATTCTCTAACCATCTGCTTATTTGGTCTGTCGCAACAGATAATTTGTTTGCAACTTCATTCGCCGTTTTGCCGCTGACAGTAACAGTAGTGTCATCAGCAAACATGTCTACTATACCATCAGTAACTGCAGACGGCATGGAGTTCACATATATAGAGAACAATAGCGGACCTAGAATTGAGCCTTGTGGAACTCCGCTAACAACCTTTAATCGATCAGATAAAACCTTTTTAAAACAGACCCTTTGAGTCCGGTCTGACAAGTAGCTGGAGAACCAATTCAGTGTACGATTTGAGCAACCAAGTGCTCTTAATTTTATGAGAAGAATATTATGGTCAATTGTATCAAATGCCTTCCTTAGGTCAATAAAAGCCACTCCATTAAGTTGACCGTTTTCAATATTACTACTCCATTGATTGACAAGTTTAGCTAAAATGGTTGTTGTAGAGTGCAAAGGTCGAAAGCCGGATTGATTAGCATGCATAAGTTCATTGTCATTAATATATGCATATAGCTGATCATAGACAGATTTTTCCAAAATTTTACTGATAACTGGGAGGATAGAGATTGGTCGGTAATTGCCTACGTCAGACTTTTCCCCAGTTTTGTATACCGGTATGACCTTTGCACTTTTCATAATTAGAATGCATACATAAAGGAATGCATACGTCAAGCCCGTTTGTCGGCTTCGTTTTTGGTCGCGGCGCGCTAACAATTAATACATGAACACGACAGAAAAGTTAGACGATTCCGCTCGTGTTCCTTTTCTCAAATCGCCTTATGCGGCGGAAAAGTAATACATTTGTATACATTTCTGCTATTATGTTAGTGCAGGTGGGGTTCTCCATCCGCGTTGTCCATAAAACTTTATAGTGTACATTAGTTTACCAGACCAGTCGTTCACCAATAAAGAAATACGAACAACAAAGATTGAAGATTACATACACATCTCTGACAAATATTTTTTCGAAAGAACGCGCAATCAGTTCAACTTTTATTAGAGAGATCATGCAATCCAAAATTTTGTATTTCGTGACTCTTGTGTCTCCTGGGAAATTTTTGAAAATGTGTGCTGATGTTTGTGTGTTTTTGGTGCACACTGGTGCATGTAAAAGTCAATGACCCATGGCAAACAAATCGGGGGACCCTGCTATAGCCGTCCCCTACTTGTACAGGATAAGTGTACATAATAGTACAGGTAACAAAACAAAACCTGCCAAACCACTTCTCCGCCAGCAGCCTCCCCTTCGTCGGAAAACAACACAACCAAACAATTCAATCAAACGTAAAAATGCACTTCAAATATGCAATTACTTGCAAGTACATGTAGACCCCTCCCTCCGCGAGCCCAGCTTTTCGAAAATCCTTAGACAAATCCGTATTGAGCCACTACCAAAGTTACAAGCATGATGAAATACTTGGACCAAAACCAACATCGGTGAGTTTTCTTTAATTAAGCTCATTCTAAGGTTCTTATTATATTACATATTACATAATTAGGCAAAATGTATATTTATTAATTCAATTTGATGAGTCTAGTACCAATTATGAAGAATTTAATGGCATTCTATGTGCTTCATAACATGGCATTTTCTTAATTCACAATGTCACAAAATAGTTATTTTGTTAAAGCTACATGTAAATGCGTTAAATAATACCTTCATACAAACGTCTATTTTAAATTTCTAACAATTCCACGTACATGATTTATCATTTCTGTATTACTATTTTCTAATTCAAGTTTGTTTTTTATAAATACATCTATTAGTATCAATTGCCTAGTACAGATATTTGTAATATAAATGGATATGTATAACTAACCTGACAACATTTCATCTTTAAGTTGCCTGCTCTGACGCTGAAAAATAGTCAATCATTTGGGTGAATGCAGTGACAATACTTTTTAGGCGGAACACGGTGGCATCTATCAGGTCCACGCAGATTTACGTTCTGGGGAGCCCGAGATGGATTGGTTTAAACTTCAAGAGAAACGCCCTTCACCCATGAATCAGATTACAATCACTATATTACAATTACTCTTTCTTAGTTTTGCCATTTCCTGACGATCTTCAAGCAATTCGGTCGATTCACAACTCGGTGCGCCGCCAGCGGCAACCGGGGAGAGGCCAAATTACGTGAGTATCGCCAATGCATCGACTGTACTTCTTACACCCCTTCTCCGCTAAATCTATCAACTCCTCTCTCTTCTTTCCCGCACAAGGTATTCCCCGATTAGTCAAAAATTGCTTTAACTCATCCACTCGCGTTCGCGCGAAATCCATACTGCTGTACTGTCCACCATCTAAAAAGGCGATAGACGCGATGTCGACCCCGAAAGTAGGAATATGGCCTTTACCGGCTTGCCACTTGCGGCGCACTGAGTTGTGAATCGACCGAATTACTTGGCTTTTACGCTGGTGTACGTTTTCAGACGTGGCAAATATCGATTTCGTTATTTTTCCTGGAAATGTTTTCATGTTGTGCTCTTTCTCTATTTTAGTGTTCGTAGACTGTCAAAGGCAAAATTAATGGCCCACACGAGTAAATTTGCTGAACGGACGGGCGGACAGGCGGGGGCGGGCGGGCGGGCGGGTTTAGTTACACCATCTTTAAAGTATTTCTGTACTGTGTGGGGAGGAAGGTACATATTTTACGACAATATCCTCAACCAATGTCTCAAAAGAGCCGCACGGATATTCCTTAAATGTACCTACCTCAATCCCACAGCAGATTTGTTTGCCAGACTAAATTGGATTCCTTTTCATGAAAGAGTCATGTCCAAAAAGGCTACCCTTGTTTTCAAAAGCCCTAACAAAGTGGAACTGATAAATCAGTGCTTATTAATATTAATATTCAAACAGCAAATCTACCAAAGTGTCTGCCTACTATCATGTTGTTTAATGCCCGCTCACTAACTAACAAGTTAGGTGATTTAGAAGCAAGACTTTCCGCCTACAACGATAGTATCCATGTGATTGGGATTACCGAAACCTGGTTTTCCTCTTCAAATCCGGCATCTGTATATCAGATTCCCCATTTTAAACAATTTAGTCATGACCGTCATCATCGCAAAGGGGGAGGAGTTGCCTTGTATATTCATCGAGACATCAACGCCACTGAAGTCTTCGATGAGCGCACTCCCTCACATCTTGAGGTACTTTGGGTGCGCTTGGGGTCATCTAGTACAGCCCATCTTGTAAATTATGTCTTCGTTTGTATCATCTATTCACCACCCCGTTCACCTTACAAGGATGAACTTAGTGATCACATTGTCACCATGGTCGACCATTTACGGATCACCACAAACAATGCTTCATTAATTATCATGGGCGATTTCAATGACCTGGCTACTGACATGCTTGAACATCAAACTTTGCTGAAGCAGGTTGTGAGTTAACCAACCAGAGGAGATGCAGTGCTTGATAAAATACTAACTGACTTGAGTGAAAGCTACCATGCTCCTCTGACTGCTGCACCCATTGCTTCAAGCGACCATGCTGTCATCATATACGAACCACAATTGACTATCCCAACTAAAATATCTTCACAGATTTTGTTCCGACCTTTTCGAGATTCATATATCCGTAGTCTTGGTCAGTGGATAACACAAATGAACTGGTCGGATTTACACTGTATGAATGACTCTGATGATATGGTTGACCTTTTTCAACAAATCATCAATGTTAATTATAGACTACATTTTGAACTTGTCACTGTTAATCACAAACCCAATGACAAGCCATGATTTAATGATCAAATGCGTAGATTAATTAAACAACGTGATCTTGCCTTTAAAAGGTGCCCTCATAATTGCAAAATATTGCGTAATAGAATTCAAAGAATGATTAGGTTAGCGAAGGTCAATTTTTTATCAACGCAAAATCGCTCATTGAGACAATCTGAACCAGGAAAATGGCACCAACAAATCCGGCACTTGGTAGGGTTAAAGAAACATAATTTTTCGCTAAATTTACAGGATAAAACAAATTTTGATGTTGCAAATGATGTAAACAAACATTTTGCCCAAATTTGTTCAAGCCTCCAATGCCTCTGTACAACTGCATTATCATCTTATTTACCTGCTCCTTTGCCACCACCTGTAATATACCGTTATCAGGTCTATAAACGATTACGTCAACTCAATACATCCAAAGCTACTCACCATAATGATTGTCCAGTTAAATTACTAACAGAATTTACTTACGAAATATCGGAACCATTAACTTACATATTTAATGTTTGTCTTGAAGCTGGTTGTTTTCCTACTATTTGGAAAAATGCATCTATTTGTCCTGTGCCGAAGACCACTAACGTTAACAATCTTGATCAATTGCGCACAATATCTATCACATCAGTAATTGCACGAGTATTTGAAGGTTTTTTAGCTGATTGGGTGATGAAAGACATTAGATGTGTTATTGATCCCCAGCAGTTTGGCAACATGAAAGGTAGTTCGATTTCACATTGTCTCATTGATATGTTGGATACAATTCATAGGAATATCGATAAGGGTGGGAATTTTGCTAACTTATGCGTAACTGATTTTAGTAAAGCATTTGATCACATTAACCACACAACTGTTGTTGAAAAACTTATTCAGTTTGGGGTAAACCCAGCTATTCTCCCCACTATTTGTAGTTTTCTTTCAAACCGATCTCAGACTGTTCGTTATCAGGGAGTCATCTCAACTCTCCTCGGGGTGACCTGCAGTGTCCCACAGGGTACAAAACTGGGGCCAATCCCTTTTTTAGCTATGGTTAATGACGCTGCTATCGAAACCCCAAATCGTTGGAAATACGTCGATGACCTCAATCTTGTTAAGATCACTGCCAGAGGCAAAAAGTCAAATTTACAGTTAAATGTCAATTCACCTATGACCTGGTGCAATGTCAATGATATGAAATTGAATCCATTGAAATGCAAGACAATGCAAATATCTTTTTACGTGGTAACATTCCTGATGTGCAGTTAGAAGTTAACGATTTACAACTTGAAGTAGTTTCATCGATCAAACTTCTTGGTGTAATTATACAAAATGATTTGAAATGGGACCAACCAGTTCACCATCTTATTACTAACGCATCTCGTCGACTTTATGTCCTTTATGTCTTCTTTTTTTTAGTTTTGTTTTTCTGTTTTTTCTTTTCTTTTGTGTATATTTGTGTGTTTTTAATCGGCTGTTTGTTTGGTGTATCCAAGCATCTTTTTAGCAATGAAATTTAAATTTAAATGTTGTAATTACTTAATTGTTTAATGTTTCTATTCTACTTTTGTAAACTAAGTTGTGTAAGTCTTTACTTGGCGGTGTTGTTATCTGAATAAACAAGAAATTGAAATTGAAATTGAAAATGACTCCTTTGTACATGACAATCTTTTCACAACACTTACAGTGATTCGTAAAACACGGCAATCGACCCGAATGGCACTGAAAGTTTCTTTCGCCCAAAAAGAATGCGAGGCCACAAGTTCCGCTGTGAGTGCAATAATCTGCCTGAACAATTAAGAACCATGAACTCCTTTATAGGTACATTTAAATCGGAGCTACCTAATAAAGGGTAAGCACTTATCCAGAACCACCAAAATGACATCGTCGCGCGCATCGCGCCTTGTGCCTATTCAATAAAGCCTTGTGCATTTTCAGTAATACATGACGATGTCATTTTGGTTGTGCGCATGTGCCACTTTAACAGCCAGGTCTAATAAAATGCCTAATTCATTAGTGGTGACCCGCGACAGAGAGACAATAAAAAACCGGGAATAAGTAATTGATGTTCACATTAGGGGATCTTCAATTTACAGCATTTCATTCATAAGGATATCCATGATGTAATCAACCCCAAAATCCAAACAAGATTGGTATGACAAGCGTGAAATTCAAACTCAAATACAGACGCTCCCGTTTCGTAAGTCATTGCCGAAGGGATAGTTTCGAGGACAGATTGGACAGTTAAATTGATTTATCCCAAACTTATACAGTAGTTTGCTAAAAAGAGCAGGTTGTGATCTCATTGAGCCATGTGGTTTCGTAAGGGCAAACCCAACAAGTGATAAAAACAAAGATTTTAATAATTATTTTTTTCCAATTTTGAACGGGGTTTCCACAAAGCGTCTTCGTTGTCTAGTATGATACCCAAGTTAATGAGTCTTATCTACTGTTCAAGGACACATTTTGGGATACACGGTTATAGACTACGGATTGAAGGGGTAAAAGCAATAAGGCTTGCATATTGTTCGCAAGGTACTAGATTCACGTTAAAAAAGAAATAGAAATATACTAAAACATTCCTAACACAACATTTATTGGATATTATGCAGCTCTGAAGATTTTTGTTAACTATTGTTGCACAAAATAGACACGATGAAAAATGTATTATTAATACAACTATGTTCTTGTCTTCTTTTTTTTTGGGGGGGGGGGGGGTGGATCCAATTCGTGGATCATAGTCTCCGAATTAAAGTTTCAAAAACACACAGCATTACAGTTATTGATTAATCATAAAAGTCAAAGATTAAGCTTATACATGTTATTATATATTTATATAATTGATTGATTATTCATAAAAAATCAATAGAGCAAAACGATCATATTTAATATGCCAGAGTTATATACATCGTATCGCTTTTACCTACATGTATATGGGATGGCTTTTTAACAAGATTTCTCATAAATAACTTCAATGGGCATCTCCAAATCTACAACAGCACGAGCTACCAACCTGCACATGCATCATGGCATGCCTGTTTTATATTACTCATGGCACGTTTAATTTTGGGTTTGTCAACTCACCATCAAGGGTACAAAAGTGATCACTCCTTACCCTGGAACTGGAAATTTTCGCTGGAAAATTCACAGACTATCAGTTTCAGGCACGTAAAATCCCCTTAAATTGAAATCAAAACGTACAAAACTAAAATTCTACGGTGCCCTTCGGGTCTGACGCTCACACAACACGAGCTTTAAAAATGTCAAATTTCATCTCGATATAAACACCTAGTTAATATGTCACATTAATCAGCAGTGAGAGATGAATATTCATATTCCTTTTCTGTAAATTATGCATTTTCTTCCAGGAAGCTCTTCCCTTTTTTAAATTAATAATTACGTTACCTTTCTAGCAACAGAGGGCGGGCTTTCACATGGTAAATGATGCGCACGCGTACATCATTATGTCACTTTGGAAACAGCGGTGGCTTGCCATAATATTTTGGCGCCGGATGGGAATTTCCTCTCGTTTTCCCCCAAAAGGTTTTGTTCGCGGATTTTTCGCCCATCATGTAAATCAGCAATATGCTTCTACTGGAGAGTTAAAAAGCTAAGTGTAAAAAGATGTATTTGGGATGTGTAAATATTGTTTAAAAAAATCTTGTATGTGTGTGTAAACATTCAGATTTAACAAAAAATATGCAGCGCCCAATGGAAACCAGTTTTTAACTGTTTGGGCACACCTTGGGTAAAGAAAGTAATACATCAATACAATGAAATAGAATTTAGTTTTGTAACGTAGACAGATTTTATATGAAAATCAAATAATTTAAAATGAACTAACAGTTTCCGAAACTGCGTCAACCTATTTACAGTGACAACGCAAAGGTATTTGTTGTACCTAAATTAAGCATAGACTGCTTGTATACTTTGCTGTATTTAAAATCAATTTTACAATCAAACTTATACATTTTGAATTATGTAGTTTCATATATTCGGATGTATCGTACAACATTCTAGCAACAATTAATTTCTGACTGTTTGAAAGAGCAGGGTAGTGTCATTTTGCTCTGTGTCATTCTTCACTAGTTCCTCAGTCATCGTCAGTTCTTGCGCTGGTTCGACAGATTTAGTAACCTCCTCCTCTCCACTATGTTGCGTTGCACCGCAGCGACCACTACTAAGGATACAGTGATCATAAACTGCACCCTCGAGTGGCATATAATCACACTGAGCTACCAGCATCTTGTCAAAAGTATTGAAGAGGTTGGTGAAGGTAGGTCGATCCAGTGGTTTCTCCCGCCAGCATTGCAGCATGATGTCATAGCTATCCAATATTGAATAGAAACAACATCAACAATGTAAACCTGTTAGCGCAATTAATAGGAAATTTATATAAAGTGTATCTCATTTTATGTGAAATGTACATCACTTGCAAAGTTGTGATCCTTGCAAGGTAATCGATGTTAATTTTTCAAATATATATATATTTATGTATCGTTGTTTTCGATTCCACACTTACATGTCCCCAGAGCATTTGCTAGGCTTTTCCATACGGTAGCCTGTCTGTAGCCGTCGAATCACTTCCCTTCCATCAAGACCTGGGTACGGCATACTACCGAGGGTGTAGATCTCATACAAAACGATGCCAAAAGACCATCTACAAAAAAAATAATCAAATTCATCTCAAAGGCCATTGTACGAAAATACTCAGGGTATTTTTGCGTTCCCTTAAAGAATGACTATCATTTCCACGACACACTTTTCAGGAGGGACGTAGAGGTACGTTACTATCGCCATTAAATTCTGGTTCCCGGTTCGTCTTTCCACTATCGTTGCGACATTCAATACGGGATCAGATAGCAGGTAGTTCTAATTAGCATAAACCCAGAGACAATATCCTGGGAGTATGTCCAATATGGCTTTATATCGATACATGTATACCCATAATCCATTGCGATATTCTCAACTGCTGAAAGTACTCCACAAATATTAAATTGTTTCCAGCCCGACGATCTTTTAGAGGCGCAAAGGCAAACAAAAGTAAAGGCTTTAAGATGCTCAAAATAGAAAGTACTTTACTCCTTAGAATAAACATGTATTATACAAAATTCATTGGAAACATACGATTTGTTACGAACACGACAGTATCTTTTTACAAAATCCGCCTATAAAAACATAAAATGCAACATAAATAGTAATCTTAGCAGCTAATACCACAGAACAGTATTAAGTTTCGTAGCTATAAAATAATGGAATATGCCGATGTTTTTCAATTGCTTTTCTTATGCACCCCTTTGTGTGTATTCACAAAGTACATACACATCACTTTGTATGGTGCATTTGCCCTCCAAGTTGGTTTCCAGGCTGACCCACTTAACGGGGCGTTTTCTCTGAGGCGTCAGACGTTTGTAACCGTTTAGGTAGATGTCGTCTGCGAGACCAAAGTCCGATATCTTCACCACAAGGTCTTTTCCCACCAGAACGTTGCGAGCCGCAAGGTCTCCGTGGTAGTAACGGGTGTTGGACAGGTATTCCTTGTTAATATAAACAAATTGATACAAATTTGAGTTTCCGAAATTGCCGCTATCCTAAGACAAAGGTTCAATCATAATTATATTGCATATCCTTAGCTCTCGCCACTGTAGTTATTAAGGGATACGAAGAACATCTTTAGTCCACACGTACCTACACCCTAACGCACTGCAGCCTTGTTCATATTTTAAAGGGTCACTGACATAGAAAACAAAATTCTGAGAAATGGAAGAATACATCGTTTACAGTTGTAATCAATAAATACTTCTAACAAATAAATTCTAACATAATTCTGAATCATGTACAGTCATTATTCAGAATGATGTTACACTGCAGATTTCCCGAAAACGATACATGTACAACTCTTGTGGTTGAGTTATGTCGAAGATTTCAAATCACGACGTTTGTTTTGCTGTTCAGTATATATATAAACACGTGAAAGCAGAGTGCAAGACGCTCTAGTGAACCAGGGGCCAATACATTGTAATCGGTTTAGTATTAAACATGTATGATTAATCTTGCACGGAAGGTAAACACTATTAAAGTATGGGGTTAAATTTACCCAATTATGTGCGAAAACTGCAACTAACCAACATTTGGGTAAGTCAGTCTGAACATAATGGGATGAGAGTTTGATCAGATACGCTTACCCAAATTAAGTTTGGGTAGTTGCAGTTCTCACCACAAATGGGTAAATTTAGTAAATTATGGTGAACAAAGCAGCCCATACTTACAAGACACAAAGTGGGATAAAATACACAAAAGTGTCTATAAAAGCACAAACACAAATTCATTTTGTGAAATGCGTTTTTATTACGGGGTCAACCGTCACATCTAAACAACAACAGGCCTCGACGGTTCGAACCTTTATCTCAAGAAAGCCTGTACAGGGTTAACCGTCACATCTAAAGCCCCTATCACACTGAACCCCGACCCAACTACGTTCATTCCCGACAAGCCGATTTTTGAATTCACCTAACTCGGGACATCATCGGTGAAAAAATCCAAAAACAATCGGGATAACATTGAAATATGCAGTTGTTTCCCGTTCTTGTCAAGATCCTTCCCGACTGCACCATACCGTTTCCCCAACGTTTGTGCCACGTTCTTTCTAAGTTTATGCCTAGATACTACCAAGATTTAATCCGATTGTACACTGATCTACCCGATCGTGCCACGTTCTTGTCCCGATCAAGCCAAGACTAATCCAATTGTGCCAAGATTGGGCCACGTTCCAGCCACGAACCAGCCGTTCTCTAAGACGTCCGTGCCAGGACTTATAAATACTGCCGATTCGGTCTATTTGTCATTCTTGTTTTGATGTCCACTCTGCAAATGATGAAACTAGCCAGAAACTTGCATTTTTATACCATTGGTATGTGAATCGGGTGACGTCGTGTGTAGGACGTACACTCTAAAAAAGAAGTGCAAAATTTTGCTGAGTAAACTGGTTGGGTAAGATGGTTGAGTACTTTCTTAAACAATACTGAGTAATGTTGCAATTTCGGTATTACTCTTTATGCGAGTAAGGATGCAATTTGAGCGATACGCTGCAAAGATGTAAAAATATTATAAACAATGTGTAATATCTAAATTATGGTACTCTTAAGCAGTGTAAAACGTAAGAAATGGTACACACAGAGTAAATTGTGCTCAGTACTGGGTTGTATTTAACGCATTGTTGGGTCAAACAGCGCACGTGCATCACCGTCACGCCGCCATTATCGCCATTCGTATGAACACCGTGCAGCAAACACTGACAGCGTTGCCACAACCCGAGCTTCCTCCTTCTGTGATTGAAGGTATTATTTTTCATTTTTATTATGTTGATTAGTCAAATTAGTACTGTGTTTTAAGATTGGCCGTTTCGTTTATCGATACAGTCATGGAGGTCTCAAAGTCATATGTAACTGTCAATGCTTCATGTACATGTAATGATTTGTTTACAGATCGCATGAACTTGACATGCTTGAGCTTCGTCGACGCGTCTACTGAGTACTGGCAATCCTCTTCGAAGGGCGTTAATCAAGAACAGAAGGCGGGGGAACATCATCCAAGGATTCAAGAGACTCTTCCAAATGGAAAAGGTACACACAATTTTAGTTAAATTAGTTATTACTAGCCTGTTGTGCAAGAGAAGCCCGTTTGTGCTGCATAGATTATGTCTGTAGCCTATAACTATACGGGGATGTCAGACAACTCGACCGTTGACTAACTCGATTTGAGACAACTCGACCGTGAGACAACTTGATCATTTCCCAGTTGATAGAAAAGCCGACTTGAGACAAGTCGACTAAACCCTGACGACAGCTGACCGTCGATGTTTATGCGGTGTTTTGATGTGCGTGTCTGGCCATGTAGCGTGGCGACGCGGTGGCATTTCGCGGTGGTGACGAGCTAGCTGCACGGCCCCGGACCAGCCCGGTACGGCCCGGTCGCGGTTGTGTACACGCGCGGTGCGGCGCGGCGTGAGGGTACCAACGGACGACTTGTCTCAATGACTTATCTCAATGGACGACATGACTTTCCAGACAGACGGTCGAGTTGTCTGAGCACCACTGATGCAGAAGCTCTTGGATTTACCTTGAAGGACAAAACATTGTCATGTATCTAGCAAGTATAGGAAAATAATTGGAAAGATTTTACAAAAATCAGTCAGGAACAGCAACATCTTGGAAAATAACCAACCCACCTTGATAACAAGTGTCTAAACATGTGGCACAACATATTTCAAGATTTATGTCAGCAAAATCATAAGTAAAAAAATAGGCAGAAATCAAAATGTATGTGCCACTTTGAGTGACCATACACTGTCATGACTAAGTTAGCCAAGAACATCTAACATAGGAAACACAATCCTTCTTCCCCTGTATTGCATAACAATATCCTATTAGTATCAAAACTAAATGTTGTGCCAAGTGTTTATACAATTCTGAACACAAACGGATGTCTATTTTGCAAGATTTTTCTGTTCCTGACTGGGGGGTGGTATTAAAGTAAAATCTTTCCAAATAATTAGAAATATGTTTCATTATAAATTACGTGCAAAATGTAAATGTATCAATAACAAACACCTGTTTTGCTTTTTCATGAAGGTACCAGTCTTGAGAAGTTTCTACAATACCACTGCGAAGTTGGCCTTTCAACATGTTCCGGGGATTGGCTCAACAATCTGTAGCCACAATCGAGAGGAAAGCATTGCTGGTCAAGACCATGATGGATGCAGTGGACCGATGTTACTTAGCCTTCCAAGTCTTCGACTTGAAACATCCAGCTCAGACTCTAAGTATAGGTCCAAGTATACACTGGACCATTACAAAACGACCCTAAGTCAACTTGCTCTGTATTATCTGAATTGTTTTCCGCGTGTCATTTTGTGGTCAAACTGGCCATTAATTTTCAACTAGTCTTTTTTACTAACTGCATACTGTTCATCACAATTTATGGTGAAGTCAAGAAGCATATTTAAGTCTGTATGTTCTGAGATTAAGAAGCCCACACTGGCTTCTAAAATGAAAAGCAAAAACATGTGATAAACAGTTATGTTTGGGTTTGTAAGTACGCTTTTTGTCAAGTTTTAACATTGATGAGAAATATTTTACTTTAATACCCTAACTAAAATCGGTCAGCAACAGCAAATCTTGGAAAATAACAATCCATCTGTGTTCAGAATTATATAAACACTTGGCACAACCTTTAAATTAGAAAATGTTGTTGGGAATGTTTTGTGCAATATTGGGGAAGAATGTTTGTGTTGTCTGTGTTAGATGTTCTTGGCAGTCGACAGTGTATGGTCACTGAAAGTGTTCAAATACATGTCAATTTCTGCCTCGGTTTTACAGATTCTGCTGACATAAATCTTGAAATAGCAGGTTGTGCCACATATTTAGATATGTTCCTGACCGATTTTGGTGGGGTATTAAAGTAAAATATTTCCCATTGATGTTTGATTTATGAATATGAAAGCATTTATGTTTACATTTGAAGACGTTGGAATAATTGCACTAAGTTTAAGTTGTTTAACCTTCCCTCGTGCACTAAATGACTACAAAGACATTAATTATCTTTCCCAATGTCATCAGAACTGACATTTTGGATTTGTTGCTAACCAAAATAATGCCAACTTATAAACAGACTGCATACACAATATTGTCGAGATTGTGCTTTACAAAATGTGTAGTGCTTAAAGTCTAACTATATATTTTCATATTTTCGATTAATTTAAAATATATTGTGTATTTTAAAGGTTTTAAGCCAGGCAGTCTGTATAGAAAACTAGGAAGGAAATTAATATTGCTGAAACAGTTTTAAATCTAAATCAACATTAAAAGAACTTTTAACGCTGTGATACACCATTGCACTGTCAAAGAGTAGAGTGGCTATTCATGCAAATAAATATTTTAATTCCTAAATAAGAATTCAATTGTTATTATTATTGTGCATTTGTTCTTCTGCAGAGTAAACTCATAATTTATGGAAATTGAACACATGTTGGGGTAATAAATGACACAACTGCTGTTTAAAACAGAACACAACATGGTTTGGGTAAAGAATACGCAGCAGTTGGATTAAAAGGAAGCATTACTCCCTGTTGAGTAAAATTTGACACAACTTTTTGGAGTAAGAAATTTGACGTCTTTCTGAGGGTAAAATCTTTGCACAAGTTAGGAGTAAAACTTGACACAACCCCCGTTGTGTCAAGGTTTACCCTCTAAACGACCGGGTTCCCTCCTTACTACCCCAAAGAGTAAGATTTTACGCAACATTGCGTACTTTTTTCTTAGAGTGTAGTGGAAACTTAGCGAGAACGTCTAAAACGTAGTGGGAACGTAGCTCTTACGTCGTTAAATCTGGTTGAACGTGGCAAGAACGGCTAAATCGTGGTATGATCGGGATGAATTTTGGTGGAAACTTGGTGTGAACGTGGCACAAACGTACAGAGAACGTAGTGAAATCGGGAGGGTCTTGGCAAGGTCGGGTCGAAAACGGCGTTAAATCGGGGAAAGCAAGCCCCGAGATGTTTCCCCGTTCTCATCCGTTATGGCCCCGATCTACAAAATTGTACCACAATTGAACCCAGACCTTGCCCCGACCAACCCGATTTTACTACGTTCTCACTACGTTTGGGCCACGAATTTTTCAAATCGGGGAAGTTTCCCGACAATTAAGCGCAACCCTTAATGGTCGGGAAACGACTCCCCGATTGCCCCGATCTTCCAGATCATACTAAGACCATTCCCGTTTCTAACACGATCCCACTACGTTCTACCCGATTTTACCACGATTTGTACCACGATTTTCATTTCTTTTTGATCGGGAAGGTCGTAACGAGGTCGGATGCCCAGTGTGATAGTGGTTTAAATAACAACAGACCTCGACGGTTACAACCCTTACTCTGAAGAAAGCCTATACGGGTTTAACTGTCACATCTAAATAGCAACAGGCCTCGACGGTTCGAACCATTATCTCAAGAAAGCCTGTACGGGGTCAACCGTCGCATCTAAATAGCAACAGGCCTCGACGATCGACTTTTTGAGATTATCATTTAGTAAAGTAAATGCGGAATACAATTTGTTTATCGAGCACACGATCCGAAAAATACAGCACTCAACTATCAATGTTCGCTCTTCAAATTTAAATTACACAAACGAAGAGCATTTAAATTTGTCCAAGCATTTAGCAAAGAACATAACAATGGTCAACTGATTTAATACACCATTCCTTAGCATTTCCGACATTTTGGCATAGCAATTCAAATGCATTGCTTGCATCATTGTTGGTGAACAATCGCAGAGAACTGAGACAATGATAACATTGAATTTCAAGCCGATACATTATTAAATCGATACAGAAATCACTTTTGCAATTTTACGGATTTTCCGAAGTTGATATAGGTACGAAGGAATATGAGAAATGATGAATGGAAAGTGTCAAACAAAATAAATGACAATTTGAAATGAAAAAAATACTTAAGATGTCTTGTTTTCATTATCAATTTTCTTACTTTTCGTCCATTTGTTTTTAATTATTTTGAAAAGGCAAAGTGAAATTGATTGCGCATAAACGGAAAGTTAGAACCAAAGGCAGAACCCGGATTAAAGGAACCATGCTTCTCAAATTGACCGGATCACATTTTATTTCATAAATAAATTCATTTATATGTATTAAATGTGAATTAAATGCCAAACTGGTTTAAGCGAAGTTTTAGTGTGATTATTTGCCGCTCAAAAATTGACCCCCCCTTTTTGAAATTTGTTGAGACTCAAATTGAGGGCGCTGTTCGTGACGTAGACCGAGGCACCGAAATTCATGGATCGACTCGATAGTCTGGACCCGGCCCGTATACACACACTAGGTCTACACGTGCAATTTCGTAAGTTGCAACAACAACTAACATGGAACTTACCCTGATTTTCTCGGCTCCTCAGGGAATGGGCCGTTTAACTGCTTTCGCCTTTATCTTACTCACATCTGGGAACTTTGTTGGGATGGCAGTGGACTTGAGCATATTTTTAATGGTCATCCCAAAGGATTTGAAAATACCAGTATCGAAACACGACGGCTCAAAGTGGTCGCTACATAACGCTGAAAAGCTGCTGGGCCGGACCTCTTTGCTCTTGTCACCTTCACTTTCGCCGTCCGAATTCTCCGATATTTCGCTTCAGTTGGAAATAAATGAAGGCTTACTCCACCCGTCGTTGTTTTGCTGCACCCAGCAGCCACACACCTTGTCGGCATGGCCGAAAAACCACTATATTTTGCTTAGATTTTGGACGACGAATTTTCGCCGTACAATGTACACACAATGCATACCCGTGATGAATGGGTAATGTGCCTCGATCTACGTCACACACTTATGTTAATGAGGGTCCCACTCAAGGGGCGGAGTAGCTTGGACAAACATTTTCAAAAATTGTTTTCTCATATTTAATCTGGGAAATAATTGTCTCTGGACACAAAATATCATTGTCAAGATAATACTTTATTGTTTTAAGCAGGAATAATGCAATATAAATCCTATCATGTTTCCTTTAAGCGAACTGAAGCATGTTGTGCCGAACTGAATGACCAATGATGATTTCGTATTTCAATTAAATTGAAGGACGAAATTTCTGTGTATGCATTGCCACATATAATTATGACCTGTTTGAAATGTCTAACGAAATTGAACTCCACGAAACGAAAACAAATATCATCCAAAGAATAAGCAGCATGATGTCGTACGTATAAAACTAAAATGAAGTATATTTCTAATTTATGCAGGGAAATGTAAATATTTGACGGTGTACGTTGTTCTTCTTTCTCGGTTGGACGTATGTGTGGCGTCATTTGTCCTAAGCACACCTTAGTGCAACGACCTCCGGCATAATTTGACTGCCTTTGCCGCATAATTTGTCGCAGGATAGAATGTGTGTATATGAAGGTTAACGTTCTTTTATGTAAAATTTATTTTAAAAAAATGTGATTTGGGAGTTTAGAATCAGTCACTGGTCGAGGTCAATAACGGTGGACAACGTGCATACACCACTTATAATTATGCATATTATTATATAGGCCTAAGTGGTGATCAAGCGACATTCTATAGATTTTCACATAAGCCCATTCTGCGCACACCCGGGTTGAAAGCGAGACTCTCAAAGCTCAACAAACATGGTGCTATTTAACTCATTCATTAATGCATAAATGAATCACGCCATAAATGGCAGCGTAATGGACGTTCGGCGTCCTTAGTTATTTACTTCGCCTTGCGATCCTCGCTTTCAAACACGGAAGTGCGCAGATCGGTGTTATTTTTTGTCACTTTTTGATTCCTCTGTTGCAATCAGTTGGACGTAGGACCATTCTGTATGCTATTATATGAAGGCAAACCATTAGGTTGAACTAAAGTTTGTGCGCCTGCGGGTTCTATCTTCGTGCAGCAACACATTTGTAAGGCTATCATTAATTTCCCGCGGGTAGTACACTGTAAACAAAACACACCGTTCTTAATGTGAATTTCCTGGAAGTTTGGACGTCAGCGCAATCCCGTAAAAAACGGTGCAAGCTGCTACTCACGAACACTGTTATTTTACGTTGCTGTCCCTTAAAACAACCCTGCTATTCCTGTAAAAATACGGGTATAAAACATTTTACTCAATTACTGGAAACTTGGTGCAAGTCATCACGAATTTACAGAAATGTGAGTCAAACTAAATAGACGTGATTTATTATACATGTACATTACTCTAGATATCAATTGTACAAATGCTACAGTAATTTACTAAACACTACACACTAAATAATGTCGCGCCAAATTGTAGCTATATATTCAGCCTTATCCTGCCATCATGAAGTCACGGTTTCCGATGAAAAATGTCTATATTTGAATACGAAAAAAGATGTAATGCGATTCTTCACCTCTGTTTACAAAAAGTCAAAATTCCTAGGTGGAATTGCTTAAATAATTAAATATTTCAGTCAAGAAATCGTGTTTTTGGACGAAACACTGCAATATAACATGACTTGTGTAAACACAAATTTCCTCAGTTCTGAGTGGTCAGTTGCTGCGTAATGAGATTCGTGTGGCAGAACATGAGATTTTACGTTTAAAACCCGTTCAAACTAAAATACGGTGATAGTCTGGCTTTTTGTACAGGGGGAAAAACCCGTGATTTTACGGCATTTGTTTACAGTGTAGGGGCGTGATACGTAAGGCATTGAACAAAGATGGCCAATGCCATTTGACATTTAATCCCAGTACAACTATAGGCCTTTTCACACTAGACAAAATCTCAGGGGCGGCCCCAGGTCGACGCGGGGGTGAGAATGTGCGACGTTTCACACTAGCCATTTTTGCCCCGGGGCCACCCTCGAGATTGGTCTCGCCCTGGGGCGAACTCACCCCTGCTCCAGGCCAGGGGTGAGATTTTCCAACCCGGGGCGAGACCGATCTCGGGGGTGGCCCCGGGGCGAAATGGCTAGTGTGAAACGTCGCCCCGCGTGCGGGGTTTCGTACAACCCGGGTTGAGAAACAGGTCGTCTCGACAAAAGAATTCCAAAGGTCCTGTCAAAGCGCGCGCTATTGTTAATAAAGCGCAGCGCCATTATTTTGAAGCACAATATGTGGCAGAGGGACCCCCCCCCCCCGCCCCCTCTTTTGTGTTGGTCATTGTGTTCCCGGAATCTCAGGAAGTATTTTCAGCGAGGAGGAAGTTAGGAATTTACTGCCCATCTGGGGGTTGATGAAATACAAACTAGTGTGAAACGCTCATGCCCGACCCCGGGGCGAGCACGCCCCGGGGTTGGCTGAGGTAGGTTTGCGCGAAACGAGTGTGAAACGACGCGGGGTTGAACTCGGGGGTGAAAACGCCGGGGCGGCCCCTAGGCGAGTTCGCCCCGGGGTTTGGCGTTCTTGTGTGAAAAGGCCTAATGCCATGGCTTTGCAGAGGAATGCTGTCTGGGAGTGGATTTGTATAAATTATGGTTTACTGAATAATGTATGTAGAACGGTCCGTCAGCTGATACACCATTAAATGGGGCTCAAGTGGGCGGGCCCTATTGTTCTGCACGATGTTTTGATTGGATAGGATGCATAATTATAACGTCGACGGTGCAGTGGGAACCGTTTAAAACAAAGAACATTAATATGGGATTGTTTCCACTTTCGACGGTCAAAGCTTCAGTCGCAAATATCCATTTGCCAGAAATGTCTGCAGTTCCAGGCCAGTTTGCACGACGCAAATAGGGATGTCTTTTTACGGTCACTACGATGGCAGTAAAAGGACAAAAGTAAAAAAAGAACTATTTACAGCCCCATTTGTAGGGCTAGACTACGTGTTTTGTGCACAAATCTACATACGTGCGCGATGCGCGGCCAGCCGGCCGTTCAAGACGTGACGTCACAGGGTCACGTGATGCATTTATACATCATCCAATTTTCGAGCAGATATTATTGCGGGGGCTCGAAAAGCGGTAGAAAAATAGCGTTAATAAGCCCACAAAATGAGAATTAAGACAAAAAACAGCAACAGTGTTGTTTTTTAGTAACAAACACATTTATTAAGACCAACGTTGTTTTCTATTTCAGTGACCCTTTAACGTAAATAGTTATCTACCATAATAGTTTCTTGACCCATGTTTGACATTTTCAAAATTACTGTAATCATAATTATATCTGGGGAAAATTTTAGGGGAAACTTGGGTCACTGACGTTTTTGAAGAAAAAAATGGTTTCTATTGGCAAAACAAAACCGTGCGCAATAAGTTTGGAAGGGGTAGGGCCTAAGTGTAGGCCTATATACACCACACAAAAATCCTCAAAGGTACAAATAATGGATTTTTAGCATTGCCTTAAAATAATTTACCATGCCACGTGTGATTTGCCGGGATATTTGTATTTTATTCGTCTCCGTAAACGCATACATCACGTCATCATCTGGCCGGTTTTCCTGCATGATGAAGAGTTTGGTAAAAATGCATTGAATTGACCAAGCTAGCTTGTGAGCTCTTGTTTGGGGAAACTTAATTGCGGCAACCTGGAATGCTGCATAGCACACACATTTATAAAAACAACTGTTGTTTTAAAGCACTCTCACACTGGTTTATATATGAATGCCACGACAAATTGAACATGTAGTTTTGGGATACTATAATGACACCTGAAAGGTAACACATATAGGGTTCTTATAGAGGTGGAAGAAGTCACCCTTTTGGGACTCAAATTGCTTTATTGTGACTGATTTTGTTTTATATAATACTATTGGGTTGTTTTATAAAACTAATAATTACACAAATGAAAAGTTTGTTGGGAAGAATTCGTGTAACTTGAAGATGCGACCACGGGCTTGTCCTAGTGTAAATGTATGAAATAAACGGATAAAAACCAAATGCACTCCAGACACGTGCGTTTTATGGGAGAGAGTTGTACATCTCATCCTATACATCCGTATAACCACGGATGATGTTTTAGAGTTCTCTTACACTAGAAACTGATTGTAAATGGGCTATTGTGTCGATTAATCATCCAGGAAAAGATAACATTTTCGTTTACTGTAGACACATCCTCCAAAAAAATGCCCCTATACGAACAGGCCTATGTTTTACTGCCATTTCCTTTTTGGTTAAAAGTCTAAACTGAAATAACAGTATCGTTGCAAAGATTTGAAATTGTTGGCAAATAAGAAATATTGCATACTTACCTCCCTGCACTTCCATAAAAAATGAAGCAGGTCGCCATATTCCATAAATTCAGTAATGAGATAGTAGGGCTCATCTATTGTGCAACATCCCAGCACAGAGAGGATGTTTGGATGCGTTCCTATCTCGATGATCAACTTAATTTCATCCAGGAAGTCCTCCTTCATTGACAGAAAAGCATTACCTGTACAAGAATTGTAGCATGCGTTCATTACAGAATTTGAATTTTCTACCAAGCGCACTTATAATCATTTCCAAGCACACATATAATCTGTTTACCGAGTTTTAAAACGTATTTCGGTTTAGCAACAAATAATTCAACATGCAACTTTTTATCTATCTATCTATCTATCTATATATATATCCGGTGCCGTCCTCCGACAGAAGGTGAGTGGCAACAAACTCTGTTGTACGTCTCCAGGATTGGCGATCTTTGGCACGTCGCACAGCTGTGTGGATTCTGATTCCAGTCCAGTCCAGTCCCAGTTGTTGTCCAGTCCAGGTTGCTTTGGGTCGGCCTCTTCATCTTTCCCGCTACACTTTGCCTTATAGGATCATTGCTCCTACTTCCCCAACACTTCCCCTGGCCAGATGCCCAAAGTAGTAGAGCTTCCTCCGGCGGACAAAAACTATGAGGCGTTCTTTGGGTGGAATCTTGGCTAGTATTCATTCAATTGTCCTTCTGTCTGTCCATGTTACTGTCCATTCAACATTAAATACCACAAAATCCAAGCCCTCTTCCCCATTTCAAATTGAAATTTGGATGCAATTAGTACTGAAAGTCTTTTAACGATGTCAGAGAAGGATGATCAAAGTTACACTTGTAACACAAAATACAATTTCTTTAAACAGTGAAAAGTTGATACCTTTAAAGACAATGAAAGAAATATTGCCGGTCACAATCATCATAAACACAGAATGAGTATAGCGGTTTGGATTTTACTCCTTGGAATTATCCGATATTTTTGAATCAAAAACCTTGCACACATTCAATTATTTAACAGAGGTTTTATGTAAACGTACACTTCAGACTTTTCACTGCCACAGGTGAGTATTCCTCTTTGTTGTAGACGCCGAAAGCATAGCCTTTGTACACCACTCCGAACTGGCCACTCCCAAGTTCCTTCTCCATTTTAAGTAACGTCCGATCCACTTCCTTCACTTGGAACTCCGGAAGACACTCTTTGTAATCAGTTTCTGTTAATATCAATCAATTGAGAAAATATTGAAATTTCCATATATCGACAGATGGGTACAGGTGTCCTTGTACGTTGTACTGTTTTATAGTCGCCTTTTGGTTTTCGTTATTAAAGGGCTGTATGGGAAATCAGCCTAAAAATAATAAAATTGACGCAACCATTAAACATAATCAAATACAATATAGACACATACAAATCAAAAGTACATGTATACAACATTCGGAGTAAAATATTGAAGAGGACTGCTACAAAAATTACATAAAAAAAGGAACAAGAAAACAGGATATCTACAACAGGCAAGCGACAGGACGAACGATAGACAGTGAAGGGCTACATAGGATAGACTAAAAAGTGTATTAAACGTAGTGTAAATGATTGGTCATTGTTACAATTTTAAGAAATAGGCGGATTTGGGATCAGTATTTTATCGGAAATATTGTTTCACTGACCTGTTCATAGTTTGGCGATGTTGGATGGCGAAAAAAACGAGAGAAAAACGGCGCTCGTTTTTAACCGTCGGAAGGATGATAGCCTTTAGTCAAGGCACGCGTGGCTACATAGACGCGTGACGCGCCCCGAATGCCAGCCATAGATATAGACTAATCCGACGAACACAATTAGAAGCCATCTTTGAGTACCCAATAGGGCGGTACTACGCTCGCGCGCGCGTCATACGCGTGCTTACATTTGAGGCGCGTGTTTACTTTGGCAATCCTATTGGTCAAAGGCGCACTTAGTGCACGCCTGTATGGTACAGCTCGATTGGGTACCCAAGATGGCTTCTAATTTTGTTGGTCGGATCAGTCTATGGGCTCCGTGCGCCGTCGAATGAGGGCGCTGTCCACATATCAACCGCACTTCCATTAGCCTTTTAGAGGTATGGCGGACACAATAGGAGAGGGCGCTATTTGATTTGGGTATACCTTTTGTTAAACCACAGGAAATTTCAAAGGTGAAGATTAGGCATGATCTATGGATTGTACTATGGATTGTACTTTAACTCAAAACAATATCTGATTCTGACTTTCACTGGAATTTGTGTTTTCACAAAATGTTTACCCAAATCAAATAGCGCCCTCCTATTGTGTCCGCCATACCTCTAAAAGGCTAATGGGCAGTACGTCGCTGATATCCGCACCGCGCTCCTCGTTCATTTGATACTCGTATACCAGTGGGATTGCTTTGTCCGTTCGCTGACTCTCGATAATTGCGTTTTCAATAAAAATATCACAGCGGGAACCAGACACTTAAACTGAAGTCAGGTAAGATGGCGTCGATATGTACCCCCCAACTCGCCTTTTCTTTCCGCTGAGGGGGTAGTTGTGCACGGAGCCCATAGAATTAAAAAGACTAAATGGGCAGCGCGTACAGACGCGCCATTGAGTGTTCACAAATTGCCCCTTTCTCTTATGGACGCTCTACGCACTGTAGTGTGTGGGGCGCACCGAGAGTGAGAACGTCACTCAATAAAAATAAGTCATCAAATTGAGTTTATTGAAAATATTTATTCACACATTGCGTCAAACAGATTAAAATTAATACAGTAAAATAATATTGGCTTCCCAGTCGTCTTTTATTGCTGTGACAAACTCTAGCAGCGCAGTTTGAAACCATTCATAATGTTGAAAAACGTATCGTCATAATGCGCGTCGCAACACGCGCTGAAAAATGGCGCTGCCCATCTAGTCTTTATAATTCTATATCTATGATGCCAGCATGTCCGGGGCGCGCCACTTGTCCGGGTAACCACGCGCGCCTTGACTGAAGGCTACAGGGCAGTTTTTCCAACGATTTCCAGCTGGAAAACAATATATATTTCAACTTTTCTTGACGACAGCACACCTGCTGCCATCGTTTCACAGGATGATTGAGACTACTAATAGCTTACAGTAAGGTATTTCGTAAACATTCAGTAAACGAAATTGGAGGATTACCAATCGTGTACATTACCTTTAAAACACTGTCGCCAAAAGTGTGTGTCACTCCAACCCTTCACAATAGAGATCACAAACGCATACACAGACAAGACACAATGCAAAACTCGAAATTGCACAAGGGTGGGAGGGGTCAATAGAAAGCTATAAAGGGGGATTAAAGTACACGGAGATTAAAAAACGCGTAATACGAGTGGATGGGACACAAAAGTAGGAAACGAGTGGTAACGAGAACAAAAATGAATAAGTGTAAGGCGCGAAAACAGGGTGAAGGGGAGGAAGTGGAGAGGGGAGGTAGAAACATTGAGCAAGGAACACAAATAAGAAAAGGGGGAATAGACATCAATGGCAAGGATTCGGCCGATATAGGCGAAAATCGACCGAAGTAGCAATTATAGAGAAGATAAAAACCATACAATTTCCAAGACTTAAAAATGGCCATCGAGGAAAATTACCACTAAAAGTTGTCGTTAAGAAAATCATTTCTGAATAATGCTGAAAAGACCAGTTTACGAATTACAGATAAAGGTACCATCTTAGTTCTCGCAATAAATGCATAGAAAGGGGCACAGGAAAATAGCATTTTGAGAAAATCTGCTTGAACGTTTTAACTCTTGTCTTTTTGGACACATGACTCTGTTGGCAATAAAATAATGCAGCAACGAGGGATAATTTTGTTTCATACTTTCCTGCACATCTGGGGCAAAAATCATTTGACTGTTATGATAAATTGTATGCACTTTTTAAGCACTGTTTTAAGCAAATAATATTTCCAACACTTTCAAGGCAAAACAGTGCATCTCGAATTACATTTCAGTTTCATTTAATTATTCATGATTTAATTCAAAGATAGGCATTTACCGACCGACCGACCGAAATTAATAGAGTGCCCTCAATTTCGATCCAGATGATTAGTAATCAAGTAATACTGAGGACACAACGGGAACATGTACCATTTTTCTCGAGACTGCACTTGTGGTGATACATGCTGATCTCTTCCTCCCTTGTCCGGATGAAAACAGCCTTCTTAAGTTCATCATCCTTCTTTTTTCGTCTGTAGCAAGCGCAGACCACTGCGGTCATGGACAAAGCAAAGACCAAGGCCAAAGCAATAGCCACGGACGCCTTTATCAGAAGCGATCCACTCGGAGGTGTATCGGAGGTAAACATGCTTTCTTTCCAGGTTGGTGCGGTCAATTCTACGGCGTCATTGTTTGGGTTTTCAGTGTAGCTCGGTATTTCACCAGTGTCCTCTGCAGGGATTAGTCTGGGGTCAGGGCCTTGCCGGCGCGGTTGTGGCGTAGGAATATAAGGTACCATACCATTTTGAACTGATTCGGAACATAAGAAAAAAATATGTATATATTAAAGGGACTAAGACAAATCCCAATTTAAATTTTCAATTAGATCGTATTAGCGTTTTGTATGGACTTTGGTGAGACTGTATATCCTCCAGAATACATGATGCAAAATGAAATTCGGCAAAGTTTGTTAAAAGGTTTGTCTGAGGTGGATCAGGAGTTAAATGCCGAACCCTTTATAGGTCTATCCTTATCTACAGTGTTTCTGAACAGTGATATCAATCTTAAAAGTATCAAGAATAGTTCTGAAACAAAATACCTTGAAATAATGAGCTGCCTGTTTCTGTTACCCCTGCAGCACGAAACTTTATTTGTGCAGGGTAACCGTCCCTCAGTTGGCTACCAATCCGGACATGAGGCGTAACCTAGGAAAATTGATAGGAATGATTTAGAGAAAATATACCTGGTAATTTTTCATCTACTAAAACATATAACGAAATAAATTATTGGCACTTGGGTAATACCGTCATCCAGAACCGAGCGTAAGATAACCGGCAAGAAAGCAAGAACAGGATCTGCATGATTAAAGGCCTGTCCAGCCAGCCAGCAATGTAGTTTTGCAGTCCGCAACATCAGTTCTTCCTCCCGAGTACAATTATATTACACTGCTAAGCGTGGGACGTGTCTTATCCTTGCGAGGCATTGTAGCTGCGACGGATCCTGCGATAAATTTCACAAAATTCATTGTGAGCGCGATGTGTCGCAAGAGAATGATTTTTTAAGCACATACGGGGACTATTTCATGTACCAGGCCTATGTACTTTTTCCACAAAAAAAGTCGTTACAGCAAAAACGTTGTCGGCTCTCAAAATGTTTCAAATCCTAAAATAGAATTGCAGTGGTAGATGTGATTCAACTAAAGATAATGCTCGCAGAAGACCATTGTCTGATTGGAATTTGCAACTATTTTGTCAAGGTAAATACCACGTACTTAACTGTATAATTAGACACTTCGAGTTCATTATTATCTGCTTCTGGTCTTGATTCATTACTTGTCATTTCAAAAAAGTGACTTTGAAAAAGGCAGATCTTACGGCAACAAAAGACACGTCTAAATTTACGACCTGTTTCACACTATTGTCCAGGTACTTACAACACGTTGGAGACATGAAAACAATAGAGACAAAGGGACTGAATAGGTCTCCACTAGGCAATTCAATGAGTTAGGTTGTCTCCACAAGGAATTTTGTGTACAAAGTCTATGGGAGTTTGCTTAAGTACAGGGACAAAGTGGAGAACAATGCCAGGTCTCCACAGGGATGCAAAAACGCGGATGTGTGTACAATTATTATGGTTGTGTAAGATCTTACACATGGTTGTGTACAATTTTACACAACCGCTGTTTACTATATGAATCTAGCAACTGTTGTGTAAACAGTTTACACAACCCTGGTTGTGTAATTTGTAAACAACAGTTGTGTATTATTTCTACACAATAATGTGTAAAATCCATTTACCCAATTAGTTGTGTAAATGGTTTACACAGTAATTGGTTAATTGTTGAAGCAAAAACGGTATAAAACCTTAACAATTACGAGCGGTGAACAGTAAATTACGGTATCTTTTTACAGTGTGGGTTGCCATTAACCCCGTTGAGCCCAAAACAATTGAAGTGGAAATAGAATATATTCTTGGGCATAAATATATATATTTAGGATACAATCAACCATTTTTCAGGTACTTTCATACACATGACCTCATTTGACCTTACTTTCGGAATGTGACACATATGTCACATTGGGCCATCCTGCACTGAAAACAATCCCAATGGGTGTCAAACTGAAGAATGGTGGTTCTCAACTACAAGGTACTGAAAACAGCAATCTATGTTTTTGTACTAGTATGTGAAAAGATGAAAAAAAAATTACATGAGTGGAGGTAAAAACTTTCAAACATTAAAAAAGAAATCCCATTTTTGGGGCGTGGCCAAACCAGAAGGGGGCGAAAAAAAAGAATTGAAACACTACATGTTCTTGGATATTTCTCATGTCAGTATTATAGGGTATATGTATCAGCAAAAATAACACTTCTAAATACTACTAAATACAACTTCCAGAACTGTAAGGTATTCACAAACCTTACAGAGAGACGCATTGAAACTGCTGTGGAAGATTTTTACCAATTTTTTCGATGATCCATAACTCTCCTGTCACAAAATGTTCTGCCACAACATCTCATATGCCTTATCTTGATAATGGCTATGTACACATAGGTTAGGTTCAATTCCTTGAAAAGGTGACATTTTTTGAAAATTTCACTTACAAAGACCACAGCCATCGCCACTTGGCACTTTCGCATCGTTTCTGTCAACTGAGGGTGCCCTAACGCTTTCGACCAAAACAATTAACAGAAATGAATAAAGTGCAAACCAGACTAAATGAAGTAAGTAACTGCTGCCATAAAATGCTACGATAATCTAATAAAGACTACAAAGTAAACGATTTTCTGCTTAAGCTTTATATTCAGCTTATGCACCTCATAATAAAGTCATGGCTTCCCATGAACAATTTCAATATTTAAATATGAAATTAAAGGAGATGTAATGGAAATTGTAACCTATGTTTGGAAAAAGAAAATCGATTGTGGAATTGTTTGAATAAAACATATTATGTTCAAGAAAGTGTATTTTTGGACTAAACACGGCAATTTAACCTGACTTCTGTAAATACAATTGTCGTGCAATTGCTACGTAATGGGCGGCCCTTTACGGGTTTTCCCGTAAAATGCAGCGCGCAGTCCATATACTGCTATTCATCATGATATTTACAGTCGACTCTCGTTAGTAAGAACACGGATAGGACGAATGTCCGGTTATAACAAACACATATCGTCGGTCCCGGTAAAACTGTGCACATTTATATGGGGAAAATTCACTTTAAACGAAATCGAATTATACAAAAATCCTGTTAAAACGAAAGGATTTCGTATCCCCGTTGCGTACAAAAACACAATAGCGACCCATTTATAACGAAAGTTTACAAATACTGGCCGACGGCTTTTTATTCCGCAGTATTGGTCATCAATTGATGTCCGTTCGTGATTGGTTTATTTCTTATCACGTGCTTCAAAGTCTACACAGCAGTTGCTTAAATTCAGTTTTGGCGGCAATGGCAACAAATTACATACACAATCTAGCATTAACACAACTTGGATATTATCACACTACCTTGTTCAATAATCACACATGGTTGTTTAAAATATTTTCTACACAGCATTCTTTTTACACATGAGAATACCAGTGTAGGTTTGTGAAATGGTTCTGATGATGCGTTGCAAGTTGCAAGTTTACTTAAAGTCACTGAGCATTTAGTTTCGTTTGTTTGGCCCGCCATAAGCGGGATTTAATCTGCATACACTATTCAAGCTTCCTAGGGTTTCATACCAAACCCATACATTGTGATCTTCAAAATCAATTAAGCATATCTCTATGTAAAGGCGTACTTTTCCTTAGCTTCTCCATTCAGGTGAACGCACACACACATTGAGTACACACACACGTATAAGCTTTCCGTACTGGCCGAGTTCCCATTTTGTTATCAGATGCTGTAGCCTGTTATGGTATAGTCTTTTACTTACTTACTTACTTTATTTCCATCCCAGCAGAGAAATAAATACATAATTAATCACATTATAAAAGAAAATAACAAAATTAAATGAAATAATATTATTGAAATAAGAAATATAAATCAGGGATGGATGGGACCCGCAAGAAGCAAAGCTTGTCGAGTGCAAGTCCCCTGTGTATGAATAACAAGGAACAAACTGATCAATGAATACATAACAGAGACTAAACAAACATAAAACGACAGATGAAGCGATGAACCGAGATTGAAATACAATAAAAAGTTATACATTAAAGCTGGATTATTTAAAGATTTTTTTTAATTAATTAATTAATTAATTAATTAATTAATTGATTAATTAATTAATTAATCAATTAATTAATTAATTAATTAATTAATTAATTAATTAATTAATTAATTAATTAATTAATTAATTAATTAATTGATATGTACATGATCTACAACAATGAGTCAACAATAAAACTAAAGTTACCCTGTAGCGGTTATAAATCATAAATATTTAAAGAGAAACCAATAAATAATTCCGTGATATTAAGCCATTGAAAAGAAAATCGAAGAACGAGCCTTGTATTTGTTGAGAAATAGTTGTTTGAGGTTACTTTTAAAAACGGACGCAGACGCTAAAACTTGTTGGGATTTCTCTAATGAGTACCAGAATTTGGATCCCTGATATTTAATATTTTTTCTGGCAAGGTCAGTCCTAACATTTGGTAAGTGAAATTGAGTTGATTGGCGGGTTAAATGTGCATGAACATCGTTATTCCGGGAAAACATTGAGATAAGACAGGCTGGTAAATCATTTTTGGATACCTGGAACATAAGAAGTCCAAGCTGGAAGTAATATATGTCGCTAACTTTAAGTGTCTCATGCTTAAGAAAAAGCGAATCAGTGTGAGCTAGGTAACTTGTAAAATGTATAATACGTAACGCATTTTTCTGAAGATGTAAAAGTCGATTTAGAAAACTTTTTTAGCAACTTGTTCATTAAGGAGGGGTGTTTTTCACTCCGTTGATGTACAGGGTGCCTTGACGGAAAACGGCGTGTTTCCCTTCTTCATGGGCCCTCATTATTATGTCACGGAGAAATCTTTTGGTTTGGACGTCTTCTGCTGGAAGATCTCTAATGACGAAAATTCCTGTGTCTGGTAGCGCTGTCTTGGCGCGGGACACGACAGATTGCAGCTCCGGGCGATAAATGCACTTGGCAAGAATACGCCTCGGCTTCTCAGTGGGGGTCTGGGGCCGACGTCCAGTTCTGTAGGCATTTTCGACTTCAGCCTCGGGCATATCAAATTTCTCGGTAAGAATCTGTTTTACCTCATTGTAGGAAAATGCAGCATTCTCAGATTGTAGCTGCGAGAATGCCGTTCCATCTTCAGGATAGCTTCTTTGAGATTTCTTACGTTCACTTTTTCCGTCTGCATTTCGATGGTCAACCTGGAGATCCTTTCTGTCATGGATTCCTGCTTCGACTGCAATTCTTCAACAGATTTGGAAGAAAAGCCAATGACTACCTCTAACGTACATGATTCGGCTGTGTTTTTCGATAAATTCATAGACTATTTCGACGCCAAGTTTAGTGCGATCTCAAACAGTAAAAAGACTCTGCCGCTCTAAATGAACTCGAGCTAAAAATGGACGCATAAGATCAGAGTAAGCCAGGAAACTTCGTGCAATTTGACTTTTGCACTCGGCTAGAAATCCTGCTGTATAGAATTCAGTCAACTCTCGAGACTGATCGTAACCCCGAAACTGCTCTACAGGCCACCAGGACGCATCGAAACTCACACAAAATAGCCGACACAGCAAGGTTGGCTGGGCAACAATCCATCATCTCGGCAAGGGGGAGGCTGGTGGGCTTTTTTCATAACGACAGAAGAACATCCTAGCTGCCAAGGAAGCCCGCCCTCAAAGACACTGAGGGACGAAAGCGTCGGCGAAATGAACCTGCTCGGGAGCGTTCCGAAGCCCTCCCTCTTCTAATCCTGAAAGTTCATACCGCTTATACTTTGTCAAATTCAGTGGCTGTTTGTGCTCCACCTCAATCCCCATGCTGCATAATAAATTCATCTAAAGTGAACCTTCGTATCCCTTTCCTCATTAGGGCGGTCCAATCACACCAAACTGTTTTCCATGCGTATGAGCGCAGCGAAGTAGCATGGAATTAAAGTTTGTGAAATTGGCCCCAAGTAGCTTTTTCCTAATATCCTACACCAAATACAGCTACGTTTTATATAAACATTCTTTTAGGGGCTTTAATTTACTTCCAGCTTGATTGTTTTTATTTCATGACTTTCGTACTGGACAATGATTTTATCGTTCTGTGATAGAATACACTGCGAACGTTTCGTTATGAGACGTGATACACCTGCAGTATGAGGGTGATTTCCTCACCTTCTGGTCAGGATGTCTCCCTTGACAATAATTAGAATCTAAATTTCCGACAACAGAAAACGGTTATTGGGGCCTCAATAGACTATGGCAAACGCATGTAACCCCAAGGTAAGAAATAAATGGTAATGATGGCTAAGTAAGAACATAATCATGGTAATAATCCTACCTTGAGTTCGTATTCATCGTGAGAATCGGCCATATCAGTCATGATGTACTCATAACGCACAGTTTGGTTCCATTCGCCATTCTCCTACAGACAGATCAATCTTTCTATTAAATTCTAAAACTTCATAAAAGTCAGCATTCGGTATTTCATGTCGCTATCTATCTAATTTAACGCTACAGATATATTTTCGAAAAACTCTTTCAGAGTTCCAGCATGTACCGTTTTGTCAAATAATTTGCATTTAGTAAATTTAATGTTCTTCCTTAACGTGTTTCCTTACTCGTTTTGTATTTATAAAGTACAAACTGTATAGCATACATACTGGGACAATTTTCCGAATATAAAATAATGTATTATACATACACATATCCATGGTTATGGACAAGAATCTACTTTGGTAAAAGAAATAATAGATTCAAACTACAGGGTGAACCTTAAAAAACAAAACCGAGAAAAAGGGTTACTATTCCAGAAATATACATGTCATAGATATATCAATTATTGCATCATAAAGTAGGAGCTACAACCTTTCGCAAGGCTACAGTCACGGATGGCTGATCAATATTGTCCTCAAAACCATAGACAGAAATCAGAAATGGACAAGTCAGTCGTTTTGATAGAAAAAATGAACAGAACCACTCCTACTCCATGTCATGCTTCCTTATCTAACCATGTCTTGACTAAACGAATGTGTGGCGATTCGTGTATGGAAGACATTGGCTTATGTAAATATAATAAATGAGTGGGTATGTGAATCTATGATCATTCACATCAAAGGCTTCATCTTGGCGAGATGGTTTAGCTAACAGAGGGTTTTCGTCGTGAAAACATTTCACCAAACGGGACGTTTGCAGGCAACCCAAGATGCATTCAGAGCGAACTTTCCTGATCGAGTTCCACCAGTAAAATCGACATAATGAAGAAATTGTTTGTTGTGTTGTTGTAATTTTCCTGTTTTCCAGCAGACATCCATTGCCCACATGCAAGTTCAAAGCATAACACGTGACATGTCCATTTCCGAATTTTGTTTAGGATTTTGAGGACAATGATACTCAGCCATCCGTGACTGTATTGCGACATAAGAAAGGTTGTAGCTACTACTTTATGGTGCTATAATTTATATATATAACAAATGTGGGGATGCTGCGTAGCACTGTAGAGCATTGAAAATATATATGGTAAAGGTGAAACAGTGCTCACCAGATAGTTTTACCCGAGCTTTCGGTGCAATGCACCTTCTTTAGGGGAATTATGGCTTGTTGTGATGAACCGCTGGTAGAACAAACGCGGTAAACTCAACGTTCATCCCGTCAGGGTGGAGCGTGCGCAGTTGGAACATCACACGCTGTTCTGGAGATCGGCGCTGCGTATCCGACGATGCCGTGGAAACAACGCAGACGCTCATGTCCTTTGTGGAGTGTGATGGCGCGCTGAAGTGTTGGGCGACAGCCAGACCAGGTTGTTTCAGCCGAACGCTTCGGAGATGCTCCGTAAAACGGTCGGCCAGTCGGCGCTTGGTTTCGCCAATGTAGAGCATGCAACAGCGGGTACACGTGATGCAATAGACAAGATTAGTAGTGGTGCATTTGAAGTGGCCCCGGATGTTGAAATGGCCACGGGGACCAGTGATGGAAGATGTACCATCAACGTGTGCGCAAGTTTTGCATCTTGGACGCTTGCAGGGAACAGTTTTGAAGGGGTCGTTGTCTACGGTACTAGCGATGCTGGGAAGTGTTGACCGCACAATATGGTTGCTGATGGAGCGGTCACGTCTGAATGAACAGAGGGGGTTGGTAGACTGGGTGAAGTCGGTACTAGTCGCTGGATCTTCCTGCAGCGTCTTGAAGTGCTTGAGAATTATATCCCTGGCAGCCATGTTGAGCGGTTGGTTGGTGAGGACTAGAGGGATACGATATTGCTGCATGGTAGGGGCTTGCTTCATGGCGGCATTGCGGGTGACTGATGATACTCTGCGAAGAGCGGCATCAGTGACAGAAGGTGGGTATCCACGTTGTTGGAAGAACCCCTTCATTTCTTTACATCGGTGAAGAAACTCAGCATCCTCGCTGCAAATTCGACGGAGACGGAGGAATTGGCTGTATGGGATGGCATCTTTAGGGTTTGTAGTGGACCGATGTGGTGAGAGAGTTGCCATTGATAGACACTTTGATGTCGAGGAAGGTGATGATGTCATCAATGGAAATATCAGAGGTGAAGTGCAGGGCCGGGTGCAGGTTATCGGCATACTTGATTAACGCCTGGACATCTGTTTCACCTTTACCATATATATATATATACTGACGTTTTCGAACAAAGGGAAACCGGTTACCGTTTTTCTTTAACTATAGGGCGACCGGGTGTTTTAGGGCGACCGTTTACGGTCACCATAACGCATAACTAATGGAGAAAATTTGGGTTAGGTCACATTTAAGCCAATGCACAAACGCCTTAGACCGGTCGTTATGGCCTGTTTGATTTCGACATTGCATCTCCGTCAACGTCTTTTGGACTCTACTGACGCCCAGCGCCGTTCCTTAGAACAACGGATCACATTCAACTTGGGAACGCGCTCCCCTGACGGCATCAACGTGGAATTCAACGCGTTCATTCCACCCAAGAACGCACTGCCATAACATCCCTGAGGAAGGTGCTCGTCACCGAAAGCTCGGACAACTTCATTACGTGAGCACTATAATAACTTAACTTTTCAACTTACTACTTATACATAGTGCTACGCAGCATTCAACAATTTAATATTTAAATTCCACCGCTGCGAACTTTTAAGATCTATCTTCGTTATGGCCTGTTTGATTTCGACATTGCATCTCCGTCAACGTCTTTTGGACTCTACTGACACCCAGCGCCGTTCCTTAGAACAACGGATCACATTCAACTTGGGAACGCGCTCCCCTGACGGCATCAACGTGGAATTCAACGCGTTCATTCCACCCAAGAACGCACTGCCATAACATCCCTGAGGAAGGTGCTCGTCACCGAAAGCTCGGACAACTTCATTACGTGAGCACTATAATAACTTAACTTTTCAACTTACTATATATATTGCACCAGGTCCAATATCTCTTCTGCAGAACGGCAGGCCCTGCGATCGCTCAAGGAAGAAGAAAACTATGTCATCAAAAGAGCAGATAAAGGCGGTGCCACTGTGGTTTGGCGTAAGGATCTTTATCTGTCTGAAGCCGACCGCCAACTTTCAGATACCTCATCCTACCAAGTGATCGACCACGACCTCACCCCTACGCACCAGGGCATCGTGTCCGACACCATCAAGGCCTTTGTTGACGCAGGTGAGCTACCCGGTAATGCGACTAAACTCATCACTCCGTATCCCAGAACCTCCGTTTTCTATATGCTTCCCAAAATTCACAAGAAGGAGAATCCGGGCCGGCCCATTGTTTCAGCTTGCAATTGCCCCACTGAGTTGATTTCCAAGTACCTAGACTCGGTGCTTTCACCCATTGTCATCCATCTGCCCTCCTATGTGAAGGACACTAATGACGCACTCCATACTTTCGCCAACTTTGAATTCACGGGCTCCTCTAACTACCTGTTCAGTATGGACGTCAAGTCTCTGTATACATGCATCCCCCACGCTGATGGCCTACTTGCGCTACGTCATTTTCTTGACCGCCGTCCAGACCATGACCCCCCCCCCCCCCCCCCCCCCCCACCAGTACCATCCTCAGGCTTGCTGAACTTGTCCTCACTCTGAACAACTTCACCTTTAATGGGAAACACTACCTGCAGACCACTGGCGTTGCTATGGGCACACGTATGGGTCCAAGTTATGCATGTCTATTTGTTGGCTTTCTCGAGGAGAAGATGATGTCAAATTTTCCCGGGCCCAAACCGCTGTTGTACAAACGATACATTGACGATATCATCGGTGCTACATCTGGTTCCAAGGAAGATGTCCAGGCGTTCATCAAGTATGCCGATAACCTGCACCCAGCCCTGTACTTCACCTCCGATATTTCCATTGACACCATCACCTTCCTCGACATCAAAGTGTCTATCAATGGCAACTCTCTCACCACATCGGTCCACTACAAACCCACCGATTCCCACAGCTACCTTTATTACGAGTCGTCACACCCCAAGAATTGTAAAGATGCCATCCCATACAGCCAATTCCTCCGTCTCCGTCGAATTTGCAGCGAGGATGCTGAGTTTCTTCACCGAGGTAAAGAAATGAAGGGGTTCTTCCAACAACGTGGATACCCACCTTCTGTCACTGATGCCGCTCTTCGCAGAGTATCATCAGTCACCCGCAATGCCGCCATGAAGCAAGCCCCTACCATGCAGCAAGATCGTATCCCTCTAGTCCTCACCTACCACCCGCACAACATGGCTGCCAGGGATATCATTCTCAAGCACTTCAAGACGCTGCAGGAAGATCCAGCGACTAGTACCGACTTCACCCAGTCTACCAACCCCCTCTGTTCATTCAGACGTGACCGCTCCATCAGCAACCATATTGTGCGGTCAACACTTCCCAGCATCGCTAGTACCGTAGACAACGACCCCTTCAAAACTGTTCCCTGCAAGCGTCCAAGATGCAAAACTTGCGCACACGTTGATGGTACATCTTCCATCACTGGTCCCCGTGGCCATTTCAACATCCGGGGCCACTTCAAATGCACCACTACTAATCTTGTCTATTGCATCACGTGTACCCGCTGTGGCATGCTCTACATTGGCGAAACCAAGCGCCGACTGGCCGACCGTTTTACGGAGCATCTCCGAAGCGTTCGGCTGAAACAACCTGGTCTGGCTGTCGCCCAACACTTCAGCGCGCCATCACACTCCACAAAGGACATGATCGTCTGCGTTGTTTCCACGGCATCGTCGGATACGCAGCGCCGATCTCTAGAACAGCGTGTGATTTTCAAACTGGGCACGCTTATGGAGGACCAAAAGTGGACAACCCATTTTCTCAAAAATCTGCTAGAACAAAAACAGAATTAAGGTTGAAATTAAGTCCTCTTTCTGAATTGTCATTTTTCTCTTATCAAAAATTTGGATTTTTTATTTTCTCATAAACAGGCGGTCAAAAAGTGTACAAACCAAATTTCCGAATTTCTACTAGCAGAAAATCTGAAAGAGCGTTTACGGCCAAACCAAATTTCCGAATTTCTACTAGCAGAAAATCGCAAAGAGCCTTTACGGCCAAACCAAATTTCCGAATTTCTACTAGCAGAAAATCGGAATGAGCGTTTACGGCCAAACCAAATTTCCGAATTTCTACGTGCAGAAAATCGGAAAGACCGTTTACGCCCAAACCAAATTTTAGAATTTCTACTTGCAGAAAATCAGAAAGAGCGTTTGATAGCAAACAAAATTGGAATCATTGGAATGTGTTTCCGTGTTCCGGAACTCCTGTATCGGAAGTAGGCTGTAGAATGGATCATAACGTATAGCTGCTGCTGTCTGAGCTGTTAAAGCAAAGTAATTCAGCCTCACGATGCGGTTGTGCGTATGTGGGCTGGTCGATTGATTGAGATAGATGTACCAACAGCATGGTTCCGTACAATGGCGTCCATTGATGAACTTCTTCAACACAATAGAAATGTGTATGATGATCTACAAGATAAAGTCTACCGTGGCACATCTCATTCTGACATTGCTCTATTTTTGCAACAGCGGTTCCCTAATGTGAGGGGCATCTCCTTGAAAAGTGTGCGTCGGTTCATCAAAAGGTATAGGATAAATCCGATTAGTGACCATGATTTTGATAGGATAGTACAACGGTCGATTTTACAGGTAAGTTTGTATGTATATTTTATACCTGTAAAATACTGAACAAACAGCAACATAAAAAGCACTGTGCATGTACTTTTCGTTAAATATTAATAATTATTTAGAATAATATTTTCTTTTTAATGTCGCGACACACATAAATCAAAGATGTATTTATCCTATTAAAGATATATCAAAAAGACACATCGCCCAATTTCTTTCAAATTCGGTAGTAAAAAATGAATTAATAGTGAATAGCTGGTTTTCTATAAAGCCGATCGATGAAATGTAATCCGTTATTTGAGATATTAAATGAAAATGGGTAAATGGTTAGTAACAGTTAGCTACACCTAAATTGGCCTATAGTAAAATAATACAGTTTAAAAAAACAACATTCTGCTGATGAGTTTCTTACCCCAAACGACTTATGGAGTAGAGTAGTCCAAAACTAACCCTATATTTCCCGCTTAAAAGGAAATTAATATGAAATTATAGTGTTAGCTCAAAACATTCCACCCTGATTTTCTACTAGTTAAAAAATGAAATTTGGTTTGGTATCAAACGTTCAATCCATTTTTCTGCACGTAGAAATTCGGAAATTTTGTTTGGCCGTAAAGGCTCTTTCCGATTTTCTGCTAGTAGAAATTCGGAAATTTGGTTTGGCCGTGAACGCTCTTTCCGATTTTCTGCTAGTAGAAATTCGGAAATTTGGTTTGTACACTTTTTGACCGCCTGTTTATGAGAAAATAAAAAATCCAAATTTTTGATAAGAGAAAAATGACAATTCAGAAAGAGGACTTAATTTCAACCTTAATTCTGTTTTTGTTCTAGCAGATTTTTGAGAAAATGGGTTGTCCACTTTTGGTCCTCCATACACGCTCCACCCTGACGGGATGAACGTGGAGTTTACCGCGTTTGTTCTACCAGCGGTTCATCACAACAAGCCATAATTCCCCTGAAGAAGGTGCATTGCACCGAAAGCTCGGGTAAAACTATCCGGTGAGCACTGTTTCACCTTTACCATATATTTTTATATATATAAATATATATATATATAACAAAATATACAGGTCATATATATATATATATATATGACCTGTATATTTTTGGAATAATAAGCCTTTCTTCCTTGGTTTTGTTTTCATAGGTTCACCTTGTATAGATAATACAATATAAGTAAACGATACCTTAGTTGCTTCAATCATTTGCAAGCCACCATTTCTATTACTGTCTTGAAGCAGGCCAGGTTGTCTGTGGGCAGCTGAATAAATCTCGATCTTTCCTCTGGATTGCACTGGTCTCGCCCATGAAGCTCGAACCTCAATCAAACCGTTATCTTGCCGTATTTTGTTGTCAATTCTTAGATTCACCGGTTTACCTGTTGTCTGGACCTCTACGATACACAAACAAAAAGCGCATGACAAAAAATTATCTAATTTCTTTTCTTCAAAAATCTGCCAATCGCTAGTCAAAATGTCATGTATGTTTCATAAGCAAAGTGGGAATTTGGAAAAAGTCTTAATTCCAATTTAAAGCCGATTAAGAAAGTTGGAAATTCGACACTGCCGGTAAAAATGAGATGATACTGCTTTACCTATAGTCTCAGAGACAAAAGAATGACATAGCATGATACATAAAGAGAAATTGTAATTGTTCTTATAATAGTTTGCCAATTCTAATTCTACTGTAAAACATTATACAGATCCTATTAACCCTGCGAGCTGCGCAAGCACAAAAATCACGCGCTTCTTCCATGGGGTGATTTTGGAAGGCACCTTTGTTTACGCGTTAATACAATGTTTTGTGCACACAATCTTTTCTCTAATGGTCTAAATAGATGAATAGGGGTCCTATGGACATACACACAACATATTTAAATATGAATGGAATAGACCGACGGCTTCATATGGAAATTAGAAAAAGAAAAATATGTGCCTTCCGAAATCTCCAAGCGGCAGCTCGCAGGGTTAAACGAATGTTGCAACATGTTTTCAAACTTTTAACAAACCGATCTCCCCTACAGGAAGATCGGTAGTCTCAAAAATATTATGATAATCCAACGGTCTAATCTACTATATTTGTTTACCAAAAAACTTATTTAACTGTAGGCATGATACTTCTTTGGGGAAAAAATGACTTTCGTTTTTCGCTGTCTTTCTTCAGGCCTGGAGACATCATACAAATATGAACGCATTGAAAACACTTCCTCAAAAGGCTAATACCTTTTTAAGATTTTCTTTGAGCTATTAATTTTGTTGTGAATATTAACAAAGAAAATCAATCATGTTTGGACCCCTCTTCATTGTCTGTGGTAAGGTAATTTCCGATTTCCGAGTGATTGAAATATCCCATTTGCTATGTTCGTCTTACCTAGCCCACTGCAGAATGCGGCACTTTTGGTCTCCTCGTAACAATCTATCAAATAAGCAAATAGTACGTGAGAAGCATAATTTCTTTTGATGAAAAGTAGGACATTCAATGTTTCTCCAAAATTAAAAAAGGCACATTGTCTTTTATATACCGCATTTATGATTATATTTGTTAGACTAGCCGAAATGCCTATAAATTTGATGTAACGGCTACGTGTCCTGTCAGTCTACCAAATCGGTAGGTTTAAACACCGTTGGATTTGCAGATCAAGTTTTATCGGGGGATGAGGTAGAGTGAGAGTGGTGTTTCCTTGACCTCAAAATGCTATTTACATGCCTCTGAAATAAAGATAACATAGTTATCGATCTCAATTTAAAGCTTTTAAATTGGTCAAACACAATGTGGATTTATTAAAAAGAAAGATAGGAGGATAACCAGATTTAATGGAGCGTGCAAGTTGTCCTCAAAATACTAGAACGGTAACAAAAATACTATACGATAATAAACAAAATTTACCAATTTAAAATGTTAATGTCTACCAATCAATTCGATATCATCTGTCTAAATGAAACTGTCTGCAATGTCTCAATCTCCGACAATGAAAGCACATTACCAAATGTTTCCATTGTCAGAAAAGACAGGAACCGGCATGGTGGTGGGGTTGCCATGTACATCCGAAACAAATTTAACTTTCACTCGTCGTGAGGATCTTGAAACAGATGATGTCGAGTGCATATGGGTTGAAATTAAGTGTAAACAAAGTCAGCCTGTGCTTATTAGTTCTATTTCTATTTATAGGCCACCTTCAAGCTTTGTTGAATTCATTGATAAACTAAGTGATATTAATAATAAGTCCTCCTGTGAATGTAAAGAAATTATTGCAACTGGGGACTTTAATTATTATGTTTCAGTTGACGATGATAGTATGAACTCAAACCCAATTATTTCTTGTTTTGGTTTATTCCAATTGGCGCAACTTATACATGACTCAACACGTGTCACTGATGGAGAAAATATTGACGATCCCACCGACATTGCTGATACATTAAATGAACACTTTTCTACAATAGGAAAACGTACAGCTGGAAAGTGCCCATCGCGCGAACTTGAAAACAATGCACTGTACCTAATACTACAGAAGAGTTCGTTCAAAAGCAAATATCATCCCTGTCGGTTGGGAAAGCAAGAGGTCCGGATGGCATCAGTGTTAAAATGATAAAAATTGCTTCCCCTTATACATGTATTACTCAATCTTTAACTTATATTTTTAACCCCTCCATAAGATGCGAGCAATACCCTAAAGATTGGAAACACGCCTTGGTGACACCAATTCACAAGGGAGGAGATGTACAGGTAATTATCGGCCTATTTCTATACTGCCAATCATCTCTAAGATTCTACAAAGATGGGTGCACTATGTAAAGCCATCTGTCAGTGATATTTCTGCCATTTACGCTGATCTGCGGAGTTATAAACTTGGTTGCCAAAATACTTTGGAGCCGGATTGGAATTTCCCCTTGTTTTTTACCCAAAGGTTTTTTTCGCGGGTTTTTTGTCCATCCCGTAAATCAGCAATAGGCTTCTACTGGAGAGTTGAAAAGTTAACCGAAAATCTATTATTTGTGTAAACATTATTGTATTTGTTTAAATATTTTGTATGAATGTGTAAATATTCAGTTTTAACTAATAATGTGCAGGGCCCCCATGGCAACCAGTTTTAAACTGTTTTGGCACACCCTGGGTAAAGAAATGTAATAAATAAATACATAAATAAATAAATAAATACATAGTATAATAGTGACTGTAACAGGTGTCGGACGACTGAAGAAACTTTGGCACTACAACATACGTACAAACAACAGTCGCTCTGTATTACTTTCGATACGTTTTGTTTCGTAATGGGATACTTTTGAGACGCTGGTGGCAGCAAACATACCGGTCCTTTCCGAATTGTTCTGACCAGTCCAGTCATGCGCATGCTCAGAACTACGCCGGCATGCGCAGACCTACGCGCGCATGCTTAAAACTAGCAAAAAAGTCCGGTATGTCTGCTGCCACAAGAGAGTCTCAAAAGTCTCTCATTATTGCACTTACCTGGAGCATAAGTCGGTTCGGTAACACCACTTAACTGATACGGCTGCATCGTACCACTGTCCCTGTCGTACGTTCGGATCTGTAAGAAGGAATCAAAACAGCTTATTAGCACAGAGTAAACCCTGATTTTTACGTTCAGAATTCGAAGCCAGGTATGAAAATGAATATACGTACTCAGGCGTGGCCAGGATTTAATCCTCCGGACAGTTATGAGAAAAACCAACCCCGAAATGAAATTTAATCTTCAAAAAGATCACAACGAGATGGACATGAATGAGATAAAACCAGTTCGATGAGTAGCAAGAACAAATTAGTATACTCAAAACAAATTAAAATGAAACAACCACAACTATACTGGTGTGAACCGATGTGTTGAATTTATTTATAAACTAAGTGATATTATTAATAAGGCCTCTTGTGAATGTGAAGACATTATTGCAACTGTCGAATTGAATTATGATGTTAAAGAGGACAATGATAGTATGAACTCAAACCCAATTATTTCCTGTCGTTTTTTATCCCAAATACCGCAACTCATACATGACCGAACACGTGTCACTGAATCGACTTAAACTATAATCGATCTCATTTTCAACTCCCATCCCAGCTCATAAATGACTTTGGTGTCTTGCCAGCCCTAATCAGTGACCATTATCATGTTTATGGTCCATATAGTTGGAAAACGCAAACAATTGAGGTCGCTCAATACATTTTCGATGTCTTGCACAGGAGAGTCAATCCAACTTCAAATGTGGGGAGAGGGGGGAGTGGGGGAGGGGGATCACTGAAGTCAATTTCTGTATTCCTTTAACGGATGGGGTCCAACCAGGGGCTTGCCCTGTCCCTGGTGGGGCCAGGGCAAAGTCCCGGCGGGGGTCCAGTGGGAGGATCCCAAGGAAGCTCCAGAGTTGTATACATGTTTAAGGTGTCAGGAGCCGTGCTCCTGGCATATATTTGTGTGGATCATATTATTACAGTAGCAGCTTTCCAAATTCAAATTGTTGAAATGAAATTACTTTTTACTAATTACTTTTTTGTGTGATGTGTCCATGGTGTATTCGGGTTATCTTTATTACAACCTGTACTCGTCAACTGGTTGGAGTCATAGTAGCAATCCGCCGCTACTATCGCACTCTCATATTTCCAAAGAGTGAAAATTCACTCTATTCGAGTGAAAATTCACTCCCACAGTCTGAAACTAGGGACCAGACGTTTAAGAGTGAAATTGATTCAATCGAAAAGATCGAATTTTCACTCGAGTGGCGACTGAATTGGTTCTTCTTTTTAGAGTATCCAATCTAAAAATTTCGCTCTTTTACGGCTTGGCCGATAAGTTTTAGCTACGCACAGGAAACGTAGCCTTGCCCAACTCCTTTAGCAATGCACATACTAATCGGCGCTGGGCTTTCTCGATCGGCGCTGGGCTTTCTCGATCGGCGCTGGGCTTTCTCGATCGGCGATCAACTTCTGGCTATATAAGTATTGAAGTATATTATTTCACTCATCATTCTAGTCATCGACCGACTTGTGAGACATCATACGCATATAGCAGAATCCCTACTGAAAACGAATCATGAGTACGGAATTGGTAAAATGCAAAATGGAACCAAAACTGAACAGAACAGTTTGAAAATGACCAAGAAACCTCTCAACAGAAATGTGAAAAGGATATTATGAGGCATTACCGCCTCGTCTATAATATAGACCTATGTCTTTTCAGAAAACACAACTGAAAAGAAAGGGAAAAATGCATTATTCCAAAAGCTGTTCCCACATATGGGCTGGAGCATGCCTGCCATTTATCTTTATTAGATAGGGTGCAGAAGCGAATCGTTAATTTGGTTGGTGAGGAGTTGGGTTTATCATTACAAATCCTTTCCCACCGTAGGACAGTAGCTACCCTCAGTCTGTCTTACAGATATTTTTATGGAAATTGTTCCACCAGTCTGTTTAACTTGGTGCCTCCTGTCAGGGTTTTTGTGCGTGCAACTAGGCTCTCTGCTTCATCTCACCCATGCACTCTAGCTGTGCCGAGATGTAGAACAAAGAGCTACTCTAATAGTTTTTTTCAACGTTCTGCCTCTCTTCGGAACTCCTTGCCCAGCAGTTGTTTCCCTTCATCCTATGACCGGGCCTCTTTTAAGAGGAATATTAATTCCTTTCTTCAGCTTTCCTGATTTCTTCTTCTTCTTTGTAGCTCTTTGCCTAGAGTGGCGTTAGCCTTGCTTGGGGCGATATTACAAAATATTACAAAATATATATACAAAAATACCTAGTTGCCAATCGATATTTAGACCCTTGCACGCAACTGAAAGCACTCTACACGATTTAACAAGTGTTTTGAGGCCATGGAGCAAGGTGAAGTTACAGGTAGCGTGTTTATAGATCTCAGTAAAGCTTTTGATTGTGTTGATCATGTAATCCTACTAGGCAAACTTAAAAAGCTGAATATGTCAGCTTCTGTAATTAACTGGTTTAAGTCATACTTAGGCGGTCGTAGTCAGTCTGTAAATATTGAGGGCACAATATCGAAGGTCCTGCCCATAAACATTGGCGTTCCGCAGGGGTGGATCCTAGGTCCACTATTATTCATTATGTATACTAGTGATCTTCCATCTTCCAAAAATTGCAACTTATTTATGTATGCAGATGACTCCACATTAACTTATAGCTCCTCTTGTATTAATGAAATAGAAAGGAACTTAAATACAGCTCTTGCTAGTATTCACAACTTGTGCGTATACGAAACAAACTAGTACTGGATGCCAACAAAACTATATACTTATTGGTTCAAGGCGGAAAATACCCAACGTCGACCAAAACGTGTGCATTATAATATTATTGAAAATGTGAAGTCTTGAAAATGCTTGGGTGTAGTCATTGGCGAAACATTAAGTTGGGGTCCACATGTTGAATACGTAAGGAAAACTGTGTCGTCTAAATTGGGTATGTTAAACAGTTTTCGTGATTACAGAATTCGTAATGTTCCCAAAAGCAGCCTGCACACACTCTTTGTAAGTTTAGTCATGCCATCTTTAGAGTATCGTTGTTCTGTGTGGGAAAGGGATACATATCTCACGACAATATCCTCAACAAATGTCTCAAAAGAGCCGCACGGATAATCCTTAAATGTACCTCCCTCACCCCTTCAGCAGATATATTTGCTCGACTAAATTGGGCTCTATTTTCTGAAAGAGTTAAGTCCAAAAAGGCTATCCTTGTTTTCAAAAGTCTTAACAAAATGACTCCTTCGTACATGATGAATCTTTTCAGACCACTCACAGCGATTCGTGAAACACGACAGTCAACCCACATGGCACTGAAAATTCCTTTCGGAAAAAAATGAATCTTACGCCACAAAGTTTCGCTGTGAGTGGTGCCAGTATATGGAATAATCTGTCTGAACAATTCAGAACCACAAACTCCTGAGGTACATTTAAAACAGAGCTACGTAAAGCCATCCATCAGTGATATTTCTGCCATTTCCGCTAGTCTACGGAGTTATCAACCTGGTTGCCAAAATACTTTGGAGCCGGATGGGAATTTTCCCTTGTTTTTTTCCGCCAAAAGGTTTTTTTTTCACAGATTATGTAAATCAACAATAGAGAGTTGAAAAATTAACCATTAATTATATTGGTGTAAGTATTGTTATATTTGTGTAAATATTTTGTTTGTATGTAAAATATATTTTTGTATGTGTGTAAATATTGCTTTTTAATTAAAAATGTATGGAGGGCCCAAATGGAAACCAGTTTTGTTCCATTTTAAGTAATTGAGTATCTTCATTCATTTGCTCGTCCCAAGCTTGTAGCTAATTGTTCACGTACTATAACTGTTCGCCCCAGTATAGCTATATGAGGTTGGCTCTCGCCCAATTCCATTGTATAAACAATTACCCCATTTAGAAATTACATTAGATTACAATACAATTTCTTTAATAACTTAATGATTTAATAAAACAATACACAATTTTTTGTTGAGAAGGTCGAAAGTTTAAAAACATTGCAATCCGTTCCAATAATTTCCAAATAATCCCAAAGCTCCGAACCTTCACTGTGGCCAGGTTCATTTTAGTAACGTTTTCTATTTAATAATAGCAGATTCATTTTTGGTGATTGCGTTGCCTTCGGGGATTTCTTAAAACCATTTACGTCATGTTTGGTCGCAAGATGCAGTCAAACAAGATTGTACAGGGAATTTTAAAGTAGTCTTCATTTAATACGAGTCAAAGCCTTTATTCAAATGTGCACTACGTTTTGGCTATACTTGTATTTTGTCCCTTTCATTTTCGAAATACAAAATGCAATATAAACTTACCCTCAGTTCATACTTCACTCCGAAGTTCACATCTAGAAATGTTATTGATTCGTTCGTCTAAAGAAGATAAAAAGAAGCAAAATATAGAATAATGAATAGAAATATAATAGAAGACAAAATGCGAAAAGGGTACAACAATCGTTTTAACTGATAACGTGTATGTAATAGAGTACAACAATAGAACCTAATGTCTGCCTATTTTGTCGACTATGTATACATTTTTGTTTTAAAAGAATATAGATATGAAAGCCTAATAAATAAGCTTTTCAGAAAATCTAAATCAAACGAGTTGTGTCGGCAGTGATTTTATGATTTGTGTAAAAATTGCCATGAAATTAAAGAGCAACTAAAACGCCGATTACAATTTTGACTTTTTTGACTTATCTGATAGTTTATGCCTCCCCAAAACTAATATAACAAGTTTCATGAGACTGAAAAAAAAGGATGTTTTTTTGCCTTTTCCTTCTGAGCCACTTTGACTCGATTCAGAAAAGGCCGAGGTCAACTGCGTGCCGTATCGCGCGAGTGATGACGCAACGTGTAGAAACATATGACGTCACTGTATTAAACGACAATGTTTTACGTAGAGTCTGTACGTATTGTTTTGTCTAAGGCTGGTATTACTTGCTGTACTTTTTGCATGAAGATTCAGGTGTAACACCAAGGTAAACATATTTTAAAGTGCTGACATCTTTGTGAGACACATTTTGAATTGGGGTTCTAGGCTTGTTCTTGCTGTAAAGTTAGTTATGAGTCATACTTTCCTTTGTTTGCAGTCAGCTATTATTGGGACCTGCGCGGCGAGTTGTCTGTGAGCTGATACTATACTCTATTCTGGCGACTTGGCTTATGCAGCCCTCATAAGGACCCGCACCTTCTCAGAACTATACCCACAATTTCTGTTATAAGGTACCAGACTCAATCGCATGCAGCCTGTTTATGGTACCGTACGTGTACAATGCATGTCGAGTCAAGCGAGCGTGGACAAAGAGGCCGGGGCTCTGGCTGCTCGAGCCGGCAACCGCAGGGAACATCGTTGTGGTCTGGGGCGCGTGAGTCCGGGAATGCTCGGTGCCTTTAGATTTGGAATGGCTCCAGCCTTCAAACGGAATTGTGCCTCCAAACCCAGCTGAGTTTTCATACTAACACTATCATCAATACAGTCTTTGGCGAAACGTTCTGCACATATTTTCAACCATTTCGACATGAGCCGAAAATCAGATATTGTATTGTCTACAAAGCGGACCCACTGTCGCCTTTGAACTCCATTCAGCACTGTTAGGTCAGAGTTTTGTGGCTGTTCCTCGTGCAACCCCCAACTACACAAGATCGAGGCATAATGATTATCTCAGAACCACGCTCATACTGAAATAATATAAAAATTAGACAAAATAAACGGGAAAACGGAGGAGTTATGTCGACAAAAACTCTTCCAGCAGCATCAACTCCACGTACGTACATGCACTAGTGTTTGGCTTTAGCATCAACCGACTCTGCACGTGTACGTCACGTGGTCACGTATATACATTTACATACATAATAAACTTTCGCTAAACAGGATGAATTGTTCAGAATAACAACCCTTTTTTTTAATATAGAAATCCCTCTCGTCTGCAAACTAATCTCCACCAGTTAAAAGAGTATTTAAACTGTTGGAAAAGTCAAAAAGTCAAAATTGTAAACGGCGTTTTAGTTGCTCTCATACATTTAAAAAAAAAGAAAACCCATCAAGACATCAATCTTAAAACCTGAAACCACAACACTTTTCAATTTGTTTTTGTAGGTATGACGTCTTTATGGGGCCAGTCTACAAAATGGACCGATGGTAGTCTCCGCGATCTGTAAAACCAATTCACTACATACTGTGTCAATGTCAGAAGCAGAAGTTTTCGGCTATGGGAACAAAAGCACAGAACTGCAAACGTATCAGGTATAGACAATTTGATTTTATATTTATACAGCTAACAAGGCGCGAAGCCACTGGATGTGAAGGCAGATTGAAATATAGGTACAAGGGAAAAAGGCTATAAGCAAATAAAAGATAATACAGGTATCACAGTCCCAGCTAAACCTGTCGGGCTACCAGCTATCGGGCTAGGCTGCTGAACGGGAACTGTTCATTTCACATTGATCATTAATACGGACATGTTAGTATAAGGCATAGAGCTGCATTGCTTTGTATCTTATAGCAATATTTAGCACGGTTGCAATAAATCGGAAATTTCGAAAGCAAATACAAAACGAAAATTTAAATAATATATTCCTTTTCTTAAAGAATTTTAAATTGTTTTGCCTTGCTGCAAAATTGCAAGTTTAATGATGTTAACATAAACAAGTACTGTCTATGTTAAAAAGTCAATAATAGCATAACTACTAAAATCAAGCTAATTATTTGAGCTTTCAGCTTTCTCAACAAGGTACTAATATATTGTTTTTATATTTTTACTCTGAATTGAGAATGGAGAATTTCTAACTAACAAATGCCGTACGCTACTTTTTTAACGCAAAAAGACAATAATGTAAAAGAAAAATATACTTGAAATATAACTCTCCTGCATAAATTCGGCGTGACAAAAATTACGCTCGAATAGCTGAGAAATTTGTCGGTCTTTGGAAATTATAATGTAAGACGTATTAGATTTTCTCGCTCGAGCCGTCTAACAAAATAACGACACACTACACAAACAGAAAGCCAATTCCATGCTCCGCTGATGCAGTTTCTCTATGCAAAACACGCTGTTTCCTCAACAAAGAGATAGAGTTAATAACGGAACTCGGTGTGTTTGTTGCACACATCCGGAACATAATGATAGGCATATCGCTATGTAGCTGCAGAAGCAAGCGCATGGTATACATTGCAGCTCGCTCTCCCTGGCTTCGAGGTTAAACTTTGTCCCGACGTTATCACGTTCTCGTTTTCAGTGTCCTTGGTTGGGAATTTAGAAAGCATTCACATAATTGCAATCACGCTGGCAATCTATAGCATAAGTTGGATCAATTTCTTGCAAATGGCTGGCGGACAGATTTACGTAGGATATCTTGTGACGTTTCAAACCCAGAATCAATAATCACATCGCTGTGGATTGCAGAGAAAAAGATAGGCCTGTGTGAATACGTACAACACAGTTTCAATGTAACGCAATATGTGTAAGGAAATTTAGATGGACGCTCTGGCTACGACGGAGAGTTGGTCAAATTCCGTTATTAATCAAAAAAGGAAAGGAATATTTTTTCCCAAACCCTCTAATATAAAGTGAAACCCAAGATGTTCAAAGTTGATTTTACATCACATGAACACTATACAAAGTGGTCAGTGACGTCCCCTTTGAACAATTTCATGCCCCTCTTCTTTTAGAAGCGCAGGTGAAAACAGCTTATTTTCGATCGTGCGAATTAGCAGCCTTGGAATCTGAGTCTTGTATCATCATGCTAAGTGGCCAGATGGCTCTTGTTGCTTGACGGCAATCGAACTATCAGCCCTTACCGCCCGCACGTCATTTTGAGACTGCAAGACCAGCTGGGTACATAGAGGCCCCTGATATGAGGCCACGAAGAATATTAGGCCTGTATCCAAAGAACCTCAATGAGACAAAACCTCTTTCCAAATATTGTTTTGTTTTAAAACGCATAATTAGAACCGCTTCTGGATGAATGCTTTTGTGTACATCGATAACATACACAAAGGGAAATTAGGTGCTCCAAATCACATCCTACTCTTTTCCAAATTGCATCTCAAGCCTTCAAACTACAGGGTGAACCTAACTAAAAACCGAGAAAAAAGGGGTTGCTATTCCAAAATATACATGTCATGGATATATCAATTATTGCATCTTAAAGTAGGAGGTAAAACATTTCTTTGAATACCTATGTCGCAAGGCTGCAATCACGGACGGCCGAGTATCATTGTCCTCAAAAGCATAGACACAATTCGGAAATGGACAAGTCAGGTGTTATGCTTTGAACTTGCATGTAGGCAATGGATGTCTACTATAAAACAGGAAAATTACAAAATAAATTCTTCATTATGATATGTTTGTAATGTCGATTTTACTGATGGATCTCAATTAAGAAAGTCCGCTCTGAATGCATCTTGGGTTACCTGCAAACTTCCTGTTTGGTGGAACGTTTTGAAAACCACCTGTTCAACTGTCATCTTGCCAATTAAGATGAAGCCTTTGTGCTGTGAATGATCATAAATGTACATGACCACTGAATAGTAACCACAAATGAGTTATTACAGTTACATACACCAATGTCTTCCAAGCACGAATGGCCACGCATTCATTTTAGTCAAGACAGGGTTAGATAAGGAAGCATGACATGGAGTAGGAGTGATTCTGTTCATTTTCTATCAAAACGACTGATTTTTCCATTTCTGAATTCGGTCTTGAGGACAATAATACTTAGCCATCCGTGACTGTAGCCTTGCGACATAGATATTAAAATAAATGTTGTAGCTCCTACTTTATGATGCAATAATTGATAGGCTATGACATGTATATTTTTGGAATAGTAACCCTTCTTATCTCTGTTTCATTGTTTTAAGGCTCACACTGTATATTGTCCCACCTGATAAAGGGTACCGTACATTGTAACTTCAACAGCTTATGTCTCATTGTGATTCTAGGTTCTGGACGTGATTTTAGACACTCATCTGCCTAATCTCCATTACCATTTTTAATAGAAAATCACACACAGGGTTTCACAGTGTAAAGACAAATTGCTTGTTTTAACGGATTTAAATCCGTTTTCAACAGAGGGACCGGTTTGTATAAAAGGAAATACTTCCACATGGACGCAAAGGCGAAGGGAAACAAACGTCACGTGGAAGTGCGGGGTTTTTTTTGGTCTGGAAAATGCAGTGTTGATGGATTTGTTTCTTTTGAAAAAAAAAGGCAAAGTAAAAACAAATGTTTAGCGTCCCCGCCCGCTTAACGCGTTCAGAACTATTTCCCTAGTTTCATATTTGGTCATGAAGGCGATTTTCATCCGAAAACATCAACAGAAACCGCCTATTCCAACATCCACTCAGAATGGCCGGAGTATGATCAGAAACTAAGGATTATTCTACAAGAGGGTGCTATAACAAATGCCGCCCGATGGTTAAAAACGAACACTGTTTTTCTCTCGTTTTTTCGCCATCCGGGAACGCAAAACTTTGAACAGCTCAGTGGAATAATATTACCTGTAAAACACTAACCCCAAATCTTCCCATTTCTTAAAATTGTAGCAATGACCAATCATACTCCGGCCATTCTGAGTGGACGTTGGAATAGCCGGTTTCTGATCATACTCCGGCCAATCTGAGTGGACGTTAGAATAGCCGGTTTCTGATCAGACTCCGGCCATTCTGAGTGGACGTTAGAATAGCCGGTTTCTGATCAGACTCCGGCCATTCTGAGTGGACATTGGAATAGCCGGTTTCTGATCAGACTTCGGCCATTCTGAGTGGACGTTGGAATAGCCGGTTTCTGATCATACTCCGGCCAATCTGAGTGGACATTGGAATAGCCGGTTTCTGATCAGACTCCGGCCATTCTGAGTGGACGTTAGAATAGCCGGTTTCTGATCAGACCTCCGGCCATTCTGAGTGGACATTGGAATAGCCGGTTTCTGATCAGACTCCGGCCATTCTGAGTGGACGTTGGAATAGCCGGTTTCTGATCATACTCCGGCCATTCTGAGTGGACATTAGAATAGCCGGTGTCGGTACAGACTCCGGCCATTGTGAGTAGACATTGGAATAGCCGGTGTCGGTAGAGACTCCGGCCATTCAGTTTCCTGCAACACTGACATGTACACACATTCAATTATTTAGATCTAAATATAAGCAGTTTGATTTTATCACAAAAAAAGTATTCATTTTGATACAGAAAAAGAGAGATGGAAAAAGAATGTCTATTTCTAATCTTATTAGAGCCGGAAAAGTAGAAGTTCATTCATTACACAAAAGAGTGCAACAAAAGGAGGGTTTTTGGGAAAGATTTATCTGTTTTGCCAACAAACAAAAAAAGTGAACCTTTTTGAAGTAAAAAAATATGTTAAAAATAGAAATATTATTTTAGGAAAATACTTCTCACTCTGTTGCTTCATTTTTGGGGGCGGCCTGGATTTGTTTAAATTTTTACCAGTGGAAAATGAGGTAAAACATCTCCCAAAATGTCATCCAATCAATCGTAAAATAGAATACAAGCTTACTCAAACTATTAAAACCACTGTAAACATATTCAAGTCTCTTGTCCAATATGTCTCTTTAATCTTTTGGATCTTTGAACAGTCTGAAAATCCTGCGATATTTATAAATTATATAAAATAATGGCGGCAATATTATTAATTTAAAATAAAAAGCCCCCCTTCCTTTGTGTTTAACCCCGGACGCACAGATGCATAACCACGATACATCGGGGAACACTCCTTAAGACGTCACTTCATTGGTAACTTTGCCTAAACCTTCGTATTGCCCTAGCATCATCTCACGTAAGAATGGGCCTGAAACCGAAAGAAAGCATGGACTGATGTTGTTACGAAGGGATTACTTTCTTACTTGTGCTTAGAATTGAGATAAATTCAAATTTTACGTTACAAAAAAATAGGCCTATATGTAAACCTCTATGATGTTCCCCAAGACCTGTTTTCGAGTAATTATCACATAAAGTCATGTAGGCCTATACGTAATAACAATCACGGCGGAATCAATAAATTGTTTTGGTATTTTGGGAAAGCTCTACTACAGTACAAATAAATCTTCAGATCCAATTTTGTTTATGAAAAAAAGGATATATAAAGGTAATCCAAAATTATGTTTTTGAAATGGTGACATTGGCGGAGCGCGCAACGGGTGATTTTTTCAAAGCCGTTTCCTCTAAATGTGTTTCCTACGTGTTTGCATTACGGTAAAAGAAAAAACACTTCCGGCCCTAATTAGTATGGGGTGATAATAGGGATAAAACCCAAAATGTAGAAATATGATTACGTCCACTTCAGGGGTGATGCATTGGGTCATTTGGGAGATATTTTGCACAGGAAGTGGGTATCTAGCATGAAAATACCCCTCACCCCGGCCAAAAAACGAATCTGTTTTATACGCACTGGATTATACAAAATCTGTATTATACTACATCTGTATTATACGACATCCGTATTACACGCTCAGTCGGTATTAAAGTGCTAAATATGAATGACTTGTTTAGCCCCTTGACCGAACATTACTGGAATACGAGAAATTCCAGCAAAGCTTTGACAAGCTGGCATCTTCTTAAGTTTTCTACATGCCACTGTGACTCAAATGTTTCCAAGCAGTTTTTGGGTGTTTTTGGCGTTAATTTTGAATTTCAAGGGGTTGGGGTTATTTAAGAGATACATCATTACTTTTGGTGTCAAAATGCTTGTATTGATAGTGTTAATCATTTCCAAAATGGACGTCTTCAAATGTTGACCTTTGAGTTTACCACCCCTACTACCATAATTTCGGAGGGGAATAATCAGAAAGACCATCTTGAAAACGTCAAACTTGTGAGACATTCCTCAATATGCTACACACTGTTATTACGGTTGTGTAAAATCTTACACAAGTTGTGTAAAGTTTTACACAACCGCTGTTTACTATATGAACCTAGCAACTGTTGTGTAAACAGTTTACACAACCCTAGTTGTGTAATTTGTAAACAACAATTGTGTAGTATTTCTACACAATCATGTGTACAATTAATTTACCCAATTAGTTGTGTAAATGGTTTACACAGCAATTGGTTAATTTTTGAAGTAAAAACGGTACAAAACCTAAACAATTACGGGAAGTGCACAATAAATTTACGGGATTTTTTTACAGTGTGGATTGCCATTAACTAACATAAATGAATGAATTCGGAACCAGACTAAACGGAAGTAACTTATTATACATTACTAAGGTAGAGTGTACAAATGCTACGATAATCTACTAAAGACTACAAAGTGAACGATGTTGTGATTTAGCTCTATATTCAGCGTATCCCCCTCATCATAAAATCATGGCTTCCCATGAACAATTTCAATATTTGAATATGAAACTAAAGGAGATGTAATAAGATTCTTCACCTATGTTTCTAATGTGGAATTGTTTGAATCAAACATATTATGGTAAAGAAAGTATATTTTTGGACTAAACACGGCAATTTAACCCGACTTTTGTGAAAAACATTTCCTCATTTCTGATTGGTCGTACTTCGTGATTGGTTTATTTCTGATCACGTGCTTCAAAGTCTACACAACAGTTGTTTAAATTCAGTTTTGGCGACAATATCGATTTATATGCATTTACACAACCTAGCATTTACACAACTTGGATATGATCACACAACCTTGTTAAATAATTACACATGGTTGTTTAAAATCTTTTCTACACAGCGGCTTTTTACACAGGAGAATAACAGTGCAGGAGGCCACATAATGCTTTATGACAGAAACAACTGGGATATGAAAAATGTTTAGTTTTAAGAAAGGACTTGCAGGGACTCGAATACAACTCTGAATCATATATTCTGATCTGATATGACAGAAACGTCCTAGGTCGACTTCTGTTATTCCGAGGTTGGCATTTAGAGTGTAGCTCAAATCAATGACAGTCGCTACGAGTACCAATTATGGTTTCTAAGAACGATGCTTCGACATCCCCCTTCACTCATCCTCTTGTTCCCAAGATGCCAGCCAGTCAATCTCCCGAAATCGCGAGGGGACCACATCTGTTTTCCCTGTGCATTATCGACCGATACTTTTCTGTCACCCATGCGATGGTTTAGTAGCTTCCCTCAAGAACATTGGCTTGCACAGCTGCCGAGTAATACGGATTTCATTTTAGCTGATGATAGGATAATCTTTGTAATAACATTCTGGAAGCTAAGTATATTATATGTACACAGAAAGTACTTACTGTAATTAAGCGATTGGATATGAGAACTGTTGGAGCAACTTGGATTCCGGTGGTGCATCTATGCATAATTCATGTTTTTTTATTGACTGATTGGCATTTCATTATTTTGAGTAATGAACAAAACAAATTTAAAAGCGCATATTGCACCGGTATATGTAGTTCTAAATCCTCGAAGATAATGGGAGAAGATGACATTTTCGGTAATCTTCCTTTGCGTATCATATTGCGTTCATAAGTGAAAACAAATCATTATTTTGTGAAATAAATGTAATAATTTTGCTTAAGCAAGAATACTGGCAGGAATATCAACAAATCCATCTTATTGTTAGCAACAACAACATCAGACCAATTGAAGGGAGTTACAACAGAGAACGAAAAAGTGAAAATAGGTTACGGGTTTCTTATTTCAGACATCAGAACGTTAGAATATCGATACCGTTTTACCTGAAGTATGATGGGTTTACTTAACTTATCAAAGACTGGATCGTCTCATCACTAATACATCAAACATTATTACAAATTATTACTTCCTGCCGTTACATTAGCCATGGTAAGACGTCAGTCACAAAGTCCGGGTGTAAGCATTTTGTTTCGTTAAAATCGTGGGTTTGTATACAAGATATTGAACTAATCAACTATTTTAATTTATATCTGGTTTCTTAAGAGACCTGGAAGATCTTGCTAGCATGCAGCAATGTGTTTGCACCAACATACATTTTTTTTTCAGTAACTAATTTAGCCAAGACAAAACAAATCCTGATTTAAATAGAACCCCAGAGGCACATAGATCCGTTTAATGAGCGCTTCAACCAATTTTTTAAACTAAAAGAAGAGTCAATCGTTTTGCAGCAATGCATACCGTGATAAACAATTTCAGTATCTGTGTCTCGGGCATGTATATACTCTAACAGCCCAGTACAACCCAAATCCCAACCTTAAATCTGAAGTTACAATCGATGGCCAAAACGAAGAGGGTTTTAATCTCTTGCCTCCGAAGCGCAACTCGCATTCGCTGTGCTTATAATAATAATAATATTATTAATAAGAATAATAACAACAATAATCTTTATTGGCACAAATTCATGGCACAAGATACAATTTTACAATAAAAGAATAGAAAAGAAACACATTTAACCCATTCGCTCCCGACGGGACTTTCAAGTCCCAGCCCAATCTAACACCTAAAATTCAGTGTAAGACAAATTATTTGGACATAAAAGGGTTAAATATGAAATAATATATATATAACCCCTATCCCTTCCAAATAGAAAAACAACGAGAAATGCATATACCCCTTGAATATACTATAGGTTTTCCCGGACGATTTCGGAAAATGTGCACATTAATTTGTAAAAGATGCATTCGTTTAGAACCAACGTTCACAATTCCGTTTTCTATTTAACAATTGATAATTCTATTTCCATAAAGGTGTATTCAGTCGTAAACAAATCAGCGTACGATTTCCAGAATGTGCACTGAATTTAGTATATTGGTAATTCATTTTAGCGCGAATTCTAATGCACATCCGCAATCCTATTTTCCTTTTAATTTACCATCAATCTGTTTCGCTAAAGGTGCAGCCGATTTCCCGCGCAGTGTTTTTAATGCATGTCTGGTCAAGCATTTGAAAAGTAACATATGGGGAACTAAACCAGGTGGTCTAGTCTTTTGAAACATACCAACAAATATTAAAACATAAGCTGAATAAAATCGTTCTTTTTTTGCTCAGCATTTGCCACGGTCGCATCATATAGCTAAATTTCACAGTTGACATACCGGTAGGCCTCCTAAAATATCAAATAATGACCGACAATCGAACTGATAAAAATGAGAGAGAACTTTAAGAAATACAGAAAGACTTTACTATACAATAAAGACAAAGAACCACCAACAATAAAAAAGAACAAACACATTAATGATCAATTAGGTCTACAATACATTGATTAATTAATCAATTAATTAATCAATTAAAGTTGTATCACGAATTGCCCTATATACTTTATTTAAATTGAATGCAGAATTTGAGAATTTAAATTGTAACAAATGAAAACGAATATTCAATTCAAGCCGTGCCACAATGCGAAATAGATTGCACATTCCTAATAATTGGCCAAGCATACGTCAAACCGAAAGCCTAATCACGTATTTGTAATCGTTTAAATGAAACGTTATGCACATTCATTTATTTGAATAATACAAAATGAAATCGAATGCTAGTTTTTGCAAACATGAAACCCGGATATACGTCGTTCTTAAAATCACTGCGAAATTGAATTCAATTTTTACAAACATGTATGCACATCTTGCGAAATCGTCCGGGAAAACCTATATTACCTCAATACATTTTATATAATTCTTACCGTTAAGACAGATGATGTCGAGTCGATCAAACATGAGTATGCTTCGGGCTTACCAGGCGATACTTCTAGCTTGACTCCATATCCGGTAAAGGTGGACACCCCTTTAACCAAGAAGACCAAAAGATCATCATTTCTTTATTTCTTTAAAACAATAATTGTTAAACAAATTATTCAACTTTAACAATATTTATAATCACTCTTAATTTGTATAAAATTGTAGCCTGTTTATGGATGTGCCATTTCGTTTACGTAACACATTTGACGTACACTAATGTACTGCCATGGTGTTTGATGCTATAAAGGATGACACTGGTTGCGACTTTTCCTTGCGATTCCTACATACACATTGGGAATTGTTTAGCCATGACATGAGGCTTAAAACTTAGCAATGCATCGCGTGTAATGATGGCCGCCATTAGGCAAAAAAATGAGTACGTTATCAGCAATCGATTCTACCAACAAAATAATATAGTTTGCATCCATGACTTACACGAACGTTTAAATGTCATTAATTGGGCTGCAATTAGATATTAATACAGAGACTAATTGTAGTTAAAGTAGTATCCCATGGGAACATAGATTCGGTTAATGAGCGCACTCAAAAGAAAACATGACGATTTCTTTGTGATCGTTAAGTGATCACAAACAACTTCAATACTGTATTCCTAACTGCGGAGTCTTTATGGCGTGGGGAGAAGCAGAGGTCTGCCTCTCCATTTCAAATTTCATTTAAAATTTCAGTTGTGGAGTTAGCAGAAAATGAAAAGTAAAACAAAATTTCCGCTCCGTGGCACCCATCACAAGAAAGTGCGAGAACCTCTCAAGCCAGGCAGTGGCCGTAGTTATAGGCAAACATTTGAATACGACTACCACAATTTGATTTGACTGGGACGGCTGTAAGGAGACACACATTTTGATAATCATTTGTTTTTTGTTTTTTTTAGAAAGGTCTGTTTTGTGTCCTTCATTATATCTTGCTAAAACCTTCTGGTTTCGTTTTTTTAGGTCAATCTTTTTGTTCTTCGGATAGAAATTCAAAAGCACTCGACACAGCCAATCCGCAAAAAGCGGGCGCTTACAGGCCAGGCAACGTTCCGTGTTAACTTTGTGTCAGTGTAAATGTTGATCTAGTAAAGACATCAATCCAGAACTGTTTGCCTACCAATTAGTTAAAGTATTGTTACCAGTAAAGTGCTTTATGTGTAAGAAGAATATATATACAGAAACACATAAATGCTGTATCAGATTTTATACAACACCTGAATAAATCCCAGCCATCCGATTGGTGGATCGTCGATTACGTGCATTGAATTATTCGACCCATCACACAACGCGAACCCGCACAGCCCAAAACGTTATATCACATGGTTCTATCAAACGGTGCGCGCGCATTGATAGAACCAAAAGAACTTTCCTAATTTCACGGTCACTATGGTGGCGCTACAACAGGGCTGTCATTCACAGAACATGGCGGCCGAGTTTCCCGAACTGCCGCGGTTTGTTCTCCTAACAGACGACGAAATATTGGAACTCGCAGGCGATGCTGACGCTCCAAATACAAATAGACAAATCAAATATGCAGTGAAACGATTAGATAAATTTGCAAGACACGCAGGAACAACAATATTGAAGCTTTAACTGATTCGGAACTCGACAATCTTTTGTCGCGGTTTTATGCGGGACTGAGAAGGTAAACGGCACGTTGTAACGTTACACCAAGAAATCCATGCATGTAATCTGTCTGATTTTTTCAGGCGTTGTATAAAACAAATAATGAATGTTTCACATTCGTGCAATGGTAAGAATAATTTCATTCGGTGACAGGTGGAATGGAACATTCAATCTGTCACCTCATGAAATTATTCTTACCATCGCACTCATAAACATTCATTATTTGTATAATATTACATCTACTGGTAAAAAGTACAAGGGTGATAGTTTATTTTAATTCTTCTAAACCTCATAATTGGTGTCATCTGGTTGTTTCTATTTACTAAACTGATGTTACAAATACGACAAATCTCAGAAAGTTAATTTAAAACAAACTGATTTAAATCAGTGACTTTTAACAAAAATAAGTAATTTAAATCGCGATTTAAATCATGATGTAAATCAATGTGATTTAAATCAAACGACCCTCAACATATACAAGCCATTTTGAGAATACAAAACGGAAACAGGAGACTGAATGGCCTATAGCAATGCGGCTTGAGTGGAAGAGTATCAAGTGCCATGTATAATGGAAGGAACTATCCATTATCAGTCTTACCTTCCGGTCTACGCCATGTTCCAATGGCATCTAGCGTCCAATTAGCCTCATAATTGCTGACATCAGATGTACTGGATTGACGGGTATGAAACGTCAAGTTCGGGTTGATCACCGTGGCTAAGTAATAATCAAAATTATATCTTGCGGTAATAGCTTCAAATTTAGTAACTTTAACTGCTAGCCAATGTATTTGCTCAAATCAATGTCTTGTGGAGATCTTAGGAACATTTCAAAAATGTCTACAGCTTTGAAAGGTAAAGTGCTTCAATGACTGGATATTCAACCTTTGTGAAAATCGATTATTGATCTTACAGATGATTTTGCGTGATATCTGATTTATTCCCAGGTGTCAAATACAAATAGCGTTATGTTTGATTTCAAAATCTATGGTTTTCTATAAATGGTTTAGGTTAGCATATTGAAACTTTTGGTGCAAAGAAGAGCGAAGTAACTCGCAAAGTAAAGCGGATTCGCAATCCGCGCATTCTCCCATGGAGATTTCGTTCACATGGCGTCAATGCAGACACGTCTTGAATACATAAACCACAAACAAATGATATTCACACGAACATACAAAAAGCACCAAAAATAGCAATCCGATTGGAACTAGACATGCAATAATGGATGAAATATACACAAATACATCAAACACAAACGGCCCAACAGGTGAATAAAGGATGCGAATTGTGATACAGTTTAAATTATACACGTTAATAAAGTATGGGCAAAATCAACTTACGCAGATCTCTGCAATTTGTCGTTGACGCGATTCCTACTTCGCATAGTATAAGTACAACCGAAGTCACAGCAGAGAACCAAACAGATTGCTTTTCCATTGTGTCGAGGACAAAGCGTACTGAATGATCTAGTGAATCTTGTACATCTAAGGAAGACTTGTCGTGGAAAGAAAGGAAATAGTGGTACTAAAATAGCCATGAGATTCCATTAGAAGTAGATGCTGTCTTTGTGGGGCTGTTTAACAAGTGTTCTTCAAAACCTTCCGAGCCTGCGTAACGTCAGCTTCAGCCAAAGTGCCAACTGCAGTGCGCAAATCACGTGAATAAAAGCTACCATCGGCTACCCTTCCACCGTTATTTTTCTCTACGCATGCGCGAAAGCTGCCGTCACTATAATACAAACACAACCATGGAATCCGCTCTCCTGATTAAGGGAATGCAGAGGGGAATTACTTCGTAGCTCTAATTTGATTACAATACGGTACTTTCTCGTCATGGCATAAATTAAATCACCAAATAATTTCAAAAATTTAAAGTACAACTGCCTGTTTTCTGGAAATATTGATAGATCGGCGTCAATCAATCAAAAGGTTCGAAATTCAGTTTTTTGCTCTATCAAAGCAGATCATTACTTCTACAAAACGGCTATAAATCAGCTTTTTCTGTTTTTAGCATTCATTTAGAAATCCGTTACGTGTTAGGATTAATGCGTTAGAGTGAACAGTTCAGAGAAACAAGATCGTAAAAACAAAGGAGGCCGTGAAGTATTTAATGTAATTGTCGATAATTATGGGCCATTGTCAGCTAAACAACAAAGCATCAAATATATTTACCTTTAATCATGTGTACATTCTAGGGACGAATACGGTTTAAACATTTGTGTTGGTTGTTGGCTGTATTAACGGCTGAAGAAACATTAAACAGTATATTGCACCTAGGCATACAGTGAAGTCTTGTAAATGCTTGGGTGTAGTTGTTGATGAAACATTAAGTTTGGGTCCACATGTTGAATACGTAAGAAAGACTGTTTCGTGTAAATTGGGTGTGTTAAACAGTTTTCGTGATTACGTTCCCCAAAGCAGCCTGCACACGCTCTTTGTAGGTTTAGTTATGCCATCTTTAGAGTATTGTTGTACGGTGTGGGGAGGAAGGTACATATATCACGATAATATCCTCAACAAATGTCTCAAAAGAGCTGCACGGATAATCCTTAATGTACCTCCCTCACCCCATCAGCTGATATGTTTGCCAACCTTTTTATGAAAGAGTTAAGTCCAAAAAGGCTGTCCTTGTTTTCAAAAGCCTGAACAAAATGACTCCTTTGTACATGACAAATCTGTTCACGCTACTTGCAGCGATTGTGAAACACGACAATCGACCCATTCAAATGGCACTGAAAGTTCCTTTCGCCAACAAGGAATGCTACGCAAGTTTCGCTGTGAGTGGTGCCAGTATATGGAATAATCTGCCTGAACAAATGAGAACCATAAACTCCTTAAGTACATTTAAATCGGAGCTACGTAAAGCCATCTATCAGTGACATTTCTGCCATTTACGCTGATCTGCGGAGTTATAAACTTGGTTGCCAAAATACTTTGGAGCCGGATGGGAATTTCCCCTTGTTGTTTTTTACCCCAAAAGGTTTTTTTCGCGGGTTTTTCGCCCATCCCGTAAATCAGCAATAGGCTGGAGAGTTGAAAAGTTAACCGTAAATATATGTATTTGTGTAAATATTCTTGTATTTGTTTAAATATTTTGTATGTGTGTATAAATATTCAGTTATAACTAATAATATGCAGGGCCCCAATGGAAACCAGTTTTAAACTGTTTGGGCACACCCTGGGAAAAGAAATGTAATATATAACCGGAGGTCGCAGGTTCGAGTTAACAGGCCTACGATCCATTAACCACCGCCCCTTGACGCACTGACTAATCACACGGCGGCTTGGGGAATATATTTCTTGATTTTTTTAGCATCCCCCCCCCCTCACTTGTAGACTCAATATACGCCAGAAGTGTCCGACAGGAGTGGCTGACGTGTGGTGTGGGGGGTTGTGATTGGCAAATGCGTCAAGCGGCGGTCTTTTCTGGCAATATGTTTATATTTCCAATATCTTAATACTATTAGATTCAAGGTAAAATGTGTTGTTCCTAAAATACGCAAACTAGAAGAAATCGGTCAAGCTGAGCAAACAATACAAGCATTACACATTCTCATTCTTCCCTTTCAAGCATATTTGTATTGCTTGAGATATTTTCCTCATAGTAAGTAACCCAATACACTGGAATTACTCCTTGGTCTCCAGACTTCTATATCTCAGGCTTTCCATCCGATCACTTGGCCCATTTTCTTGGCGCTGTCATTTTAGGTTAATAGCAAAATGATAATCAGGGAGGATAATTTTCCAAAGTACTACCACGTGATTGGCGTTTGTTTACTGAAATTACATTTTCAAAAATATTACACTTATATTAAAGAATACATTTCTGAATGGTAAAAGTACTTGGCTACCTGAAGTTGCAGCGATTTTTAGTTTGGTTTTTGTAAAGTTTCATGTCTGTGTTCCCTTTTAGGGCGGAATATGCAAACGTTTCAATGCAGTGGTTCCTGATCTCTAAAATGTTACGTGTTCATTTTCATTTTTACGAAAATGTTAGACACAAAGACAAATGTATACTTTGGAAACATTGTTCTGGTTATAAGACATTACGAAAACTGATTTGATAGTTTTTTGTGCAAGCTCCTCACATTAAAATACACTTAGATGTGAAAACAATGTTGTGTTGGGAGTATAGAGTCCGTGTTTTCTGCTACTTAATTTCGTCCGACGTACATTGCCATCAGTTTCCTCTTTAAGATCGATTTCATACAATATTGCTCGGATAGTTTACAAGCAGCCAGTCACGTACCTCCCAGTATGGCGTATCGAGTGATCCAAGGACTAGCCAGGCTTTATTATCTTTATTAGCTAAGTGCAATTACAAGCTCGATGCTGATTTAATACGCCGGCGAGAAATTGTTTCCTCTGAGAAAATGTGGGAAACTCCACTGTACTTCTTTCCCTGCCATAGACGTTGATGAGTTCCAGTTTCTAGCGGGCAGTGCTTTTCTGTAACAGATTATCTAAAAAGTGTCTAAAACTGTAAATATGCTTCGATATCTGTTTTAGGTCAACATCATTTCGGACTGAAAATAAATTGGGAAACTTCACAAATTATTACCGTTATATGGGCCATGCATGCTACGGAAATACCATACAAACGTAGCTTTGCGAACGAAAGCATTTGTTTTATTATGCAAATCGCCCATCACAAGGCTAAAGGCCTTGGCCACTCAATGTGTGGGTTACAGAATAAAGTGTGGAAGAACCAGCCCATAACACTGGAACAAGACAAGATAATCTGATCTCTTCAGAGTATGAATAGGGTCGGGATGGGTAACTAGCCCACTAGTCCACTGCAAGGCATTAATAATGCCTCTATCCATATTAAGCATAGAAGTGCTATAACCCCAGGACTGGGCTCGAACCCACAACTTGCAGAATTTCCCGCAGACCACGAATTCAATGCTCCAAACCACTAGGCCACGGCACTTAGATTTAAGCTTAGATCAGTAGTAAAACAGAGAGCATTGCGATTATACGTTTAGTTCCGAGACTTTTGTCCTAGGTTGTTTCGACCTGCCCAGCTGTGTCACATGCACAAGGCACGGCCATCTTTCCGTCCTTTTAACCATTATTTAACCTTTCAGATAACATGGAGACAATCTGGAATCGTTCTTGTTTTTAGTAGGAATAAAAGTGTCCCTCAGGTTATTTGTTTGTTTTTATTCGTTAGAAGTTTGCCAAACTTAAACGTGACTGTACTACTAGAGACAGTGGCGTATCCATGTTTTAGGTCCGGGGTAAAATTTAAAAATTCTTTTGAAAAGTGTCTTCATTTTCATTACATCCTTTCATCTTTACTTAGTAAGTAATGTAATACATCATTATTCTCAATAGTAGCCGTTAATCACTGTATAGTCACGGTTTCAATAGTCATACAGCTGTATATAAACGTATTGCAAGTCTGTGATCCCGAGTAATTGTAATGTGTAAACTAGTCAGTGTTCGTCAGTGTCCATCGGGTAGTATACGAGAATGTATACAATCTATTTTGAGAATCGACAGGCTTTGTTGTGAAAAGCACTGGCAGCCAATTTAATGTGTAATCAAGATAAATTTGAAAGTAAATCCATTTGGGGGGGGGGGGGGGGGGGGGGGGGGGGGGGGGGTATAAGTTTTATTTTTTTTATTTTAAGGATTTGAAATATACCCGACGTTAATTTCTCAATTTTGTACAGTAAATTTTAGGACTTACAGTGCATATACATGTAAAATAACAGTATCTTGGCGTGAGAAAAAGAAACATTCAAGGAACTTCGAGCGGAAATAATACCCTGCATCCGCTATAGCTATTATGTATTTCCGTCTAATCCTTAACATTTCGTCGTAAATTTAAAGATTTGCTTACAGTAGACTTTTAGCATTTTGGTCAATTACTCAATTCCGTTTACACAACTGAATGTTTTCTTTGCATTATTTTGTCAATTTGCTGTGAATTTAAAATTTTTATTTTCGGTGAGGATGATACACTTTCATTTAAAGTAAGATTCTCTCCTTATTTTTATTATTTTATTTTGAATTGTTTATTCTTATTTACATGTATGTTGTTTATGTTAAAATTATAACTTAATTTTTGCCCTATGTCTTTGCCTGTGCTGTTTTCTTTATAAAATTAGCATTGTCACGACTTTGTTACGAAATTCATTTTTAAAAATTTCATTTCATTAGACTATAATAATTTATCAAATTTTATTTCATTTTTTCCCACTAAACATATTAACAGAAAGGACAATCAATGGATATTTATACAGAATGGATAGTCAAAGTGACCGCAAGAAACTTACCGAATAAATACTTCTCAGATGATTTTCGGGAAAGATTTTACTCACCAAAATCGGTTAAGAACAGTGAAATCTTGCAAAATAATGGTTACAACTATCTAAATATGTGGCACAACCTGTTATTTCAAGATATATGTCGGCAGAATCTGTGAAAATGAGGCAGAAATTACATGTAAAATATACATGTATGTGAACACTTGGAGTGACCATTCACATTATTAAGAATATTTAACACACAAACATTCTTCCCCTATATTGCACGAAAATTTCCCAAATATTACAATTTTCAGATTTAAAGGTTGTGCCAAGTCAAGTGTTTATACAATTATGAATACAGATGGATAGTTATTTTCCAAGATTTGCTGTTCCTGACGGATTTTGGTGGGGGTATTTAAAGTACAATCTCTCCGATTTTCGAACGTTATGTGTTTTCCAAACGAGACCGTTTCCTGTGGTGATTGAGATATTCCGACGTGTACTCCGTAGAACAAAATCACTCATCTTGATCCGCGGAGAAAATGACATTGGTTCTACAAATAAGCTGCTCCCCAAATTTCCTTGGTGTTGGTGTTAGAAATCATCAATCCCGTACGGTCACGCCAGTAGCATATCGTCTTTTTAAATCCAGTATATTCCCGTAGCTGTAACACTATCATACATGTATAACTCCATTTGGATTTAAGAGGTAACAAAGAGGGCGTTTCCCAACCAATGCGGCACTGCGTGGCTGTGTGGGCACACATTTCTACTTGTGCATCGTGTTGAATGAACAAAAGTTGTGCACCTATGCGAAATGTTAACAATAAGATGGGGGTAAATGTGTAAGCATATATAAGGCCAGGAGTATGGCTTTTATACTGCTGGCCAATACTGAACAAAGACATAAAATTCATCTCATACCTCAAATCATTAGTAAGAACGAACACTTTTTGTTCATTGAATCTTGACAATGGGTGTGAGAGGGATGTAGTTTAAGTCGGAGAAACGACTCAAAAGATAGACATTCATTTATTCAAATGGCAAGCGATTCGAATCAAAGAGTGTCCATCTTTTGAGTCGTTTCATACTTACCACATCAATATATTTTGAAAGCACTATTTGCTTGATGCACATGTATACGCTGCTTTAACCCCTTGGGCACGGTATTAAACAGGAGACGTCAGGGTGTTGCAGCGGTTCTGGCAGCCAAATCGAACCGTTACAGTGTGTTTGTGCAGTCAAGCATGACAAACAAAAATCCAACAATGGATTGAAACTTCACAAACGGCGGCCGATGGCGTCATCCGGCCTGGTGGCACTTTTTTGACGCCATATGGCGTCATCCGTACGCAATGGGTCTCATACGTGTTGATATGTCACGCACACTAAAACAAAACAGCTGTATACATGTATGCATGCTGAACCTCGCTTTTATTGATATCTGTGTGCGTGCCTCATCACGTTTAGTTTGTTTCTATAAGATATCCATTTGTCACTTGCTATATATTATCCCTTTGCATTTCTCTGCCTACGAATAATTTTAGTGTTCATTCCTTTTAGAAGGTAAACTGAATGGTCACTCTCTTGATCTCTTTTGGATAAACAAAAATGAAATGCTTTAATTTGTTATGCACAATCGCCCCAAGCAAGGCTATAAAAGTTACTCTATAGGCAGATGCTACAAGAAGAAAAAAATAAAGGGGGATGGGTGAGTGGGTGGGGTTGGGGATCAGGAAAACTGCAAGTAGGAATTGACATTCCTATTAAAACAAGCTAGATCATAGGTAAACAGACATTAGACATGTTTTGGCGTTAATTGAACTTATGGCACCCAAAGACCTTTTCCCAGACTTATGTAGTCTTTGGGGTTTTTACTATGATTTGGAGTATAATCACTATAACAAGTCTACAGTGTAGCTCATAAAGTTATAAGTCTAATATATGTATTGTACTACTAGATTTCAAGGTATTTTGAAGCTAAGTACATTTGCAGTTATTGTTTTCAACAATATTCTTATACCTTTTCATAAAGCGTAGCATCCGAAAACATCAAGCATTTGCCACTAGCGTCTCAGACTTTTAATGATATTTACCATGGAGATAAATTGACGTTTAATGGCTATTATGTCACCGGTGGATTCACTGAAGATGTTACGACCATTAAACTCATCCTTGGACAGAGCCCCCGTGACTCATTAAAACGACGTGTCGTAAGCGGATAATGCTTTAACCTACCCGCTCCGGAATCGGGAGAAGGATCCTGAAAATGCATGCTTTCACGTCCCGTTTTCTTAATGCTACAATATTGCAGTGGATATCAATTAATCTTTACATTGATACATGTAGGCAACCTCAATTCCTCCCATCTTGTGTTTTATTATAACCTTTATTACGTATCTCATTAAATTCAAGGTTTTTTTTTATAAAATCCGTGGAAATATCACAACTTAACACGCCCGCGGATACGGAGGTAAAAGCATCACAGTCGTTTGTACATGAAGTGGTCTGAGATTGAACAACACGTTAGGTCACTTTTTATAAAACAGACAAAAAGAATAATTACAAATATGTAGCAGTAGTCGTGTATATGTCTGTATAGTCGGTAGACGTCATAATTTGTGGCCTCATTAGTACAATTTGTGAGCACAGTTTGAGGAGCCAGCTGGGGTGCGTTCCACTCAAGCGAATGTTTGCCAACCACGCGAACAATTTCCCATAGGATAGCGAACGTTGGCGAACGTTGGAGAGCCTAGTGTCGACATGATGAGGGATATTATGTGCACTTCATGTGAAGTTTGAAAATTACTTGAAGACATTGATCTAAGTAAAAGTCAAGGACCTGACAATTTTTCTCCCAGAATTCTAAAAGAGGGAGCAGAGTACATTGCACCTTCGCTCACTAAACTGTTTATTGCCTCTCTGTATAAGAAGCAGGTATTGTACCTGATGAATGGCGAATGGTTCATGTGGTTCCGCATTTTAAAAAAGGCAAACAGGATGATCCCAGTAATTATAGGCCTATTACGCTTACATCTGTTGTAAGTAAAACCTTGAAAGAATTGTTTGTAACAGACTTATCAAGCACCTTCACGGTTTTAGAGCCCAACGTTCTTGTGATACGCAATTAATAGATGCTATTCACGATTATAGCAACTACTTGGACGCTGGGTATAGTGTCGATTTAGATTTTGGTCCAGCTTTTGACAGAGTTCGCCATGACCTCCTGCATGAAAAGATTTATCACCTACGGTGTTAGTGACTCGAATATTATTAGATTATGAATTTTGTCAGAGATAGAGAACAGAGAGTATCCATTAGCGGACATTTCTCGTCCAAGGTAAAACCTGGTGTACCACATGGGCACCATTCTCGGTCCAATATTATTTCTCTGTTTCATTAATGACAACTCAGAGAATATCCATTTCACTATTCGTTTATATGCAGATGATTGCGTTTTGTATCGGAAATTGAATTTAACATCGACAAGTGTAAGGTCATGAGTATGTAAAAAAATGTTTCCAGCATTTGTATTACCAATGTATATTGGAAATAATAATTATGTTATCAACCACTAAACTGTGAGAGATACTTAGGAGTCATGATAAACGATAAATTAAACTGGAACGAACACTGTCATTCTACCTCACCATTACCTCCAATCGGACTCGCGTGAGAATGTATGGTCTAGTAGCTAGCGGTGTGCCACAATTGAAAGAAAAGAATGCAATTCCTGCCTGTGTGCCCCTATAAAAGGCCTACCCACAGGCACGCTCATCAGTGTATTTTTAGTGGCTATCGCGTGTACGTCAGTGCGTTTTCTCGCAGCGCTCTAGCCAGCCACATTAAAAGTGGACCACGAGCGTGTCCAGTAGTATACTAATGGCAGATGCAGCTATATTGCACATTGATCCTTCAGAAGACGAGGGACTCATGGGTCAACTCGATGACGAATTGTCGTTTCTTACACAAGTACCAATGGCGGAAACTGCATGCTCATCCTTAACCCCTTGGGTACGGTATTTTACGGGAGACGTCGGGGTTCTGCGGCGGCTCTGGCAGCCAAGCAAAACGGCCACAATGGGTTTGTGCAGTCAAGCGTAAAATATACACAATAATCCAACAATGGATTGAAACTGCACAAACAGCGGCCAATGGCGTTATCCGGCCTGGTGGCACTGTTTTTGTTTGCGCCATATATTCCCTCATCCGTACGCAAGGGGTTTTAAGCAAAACTACTCCACCAGCAGCTAAAGCAAAGAAGCGTACTGCTAAGCGCAAGAATATAGATCAATTAAATGCGCTGAAAGAGCCGCCTAGCGTTAAGCTAATGAAAACTAGCGGAGGCGAATCGGACCTGCACAAAGCAGTTTCCAGCTTACAGCAAACAGTTCTAGTTTGACAAACCCCCTTTTCACCGCAGCGAATCCGGTCCTAGCCATTATGCAACCGTTGTTCAACCTAGGGACTTATACAAAAATAAGCGAGGGTGGAATTCCTGATGATAAATTGGTTGCATTAAACCTTGCACCGGAGACGGGCACGGACGACACAATTGCCAGCAATCTTTATGCACCCGAAATGGGCATTGACACTTTCACTGAGGGTGATTTGTTGTGCGATACTGGCAGCCACGATGATTTGCTGACCGAAATGGCGGCATTGGTAGAGAGTGACGAAAAAGAACGTATGGCTTTAAATGACCAATTGGCTGAAACGATCAATGCACTTGCTCAAGGCAAAATAAAGCTAGAAAAACTGGAAGAAAACTTTGGCAAATATAACAAACCAAGCAACTGCGGAAATCTTTGCCTAACTCGAGTGAACCCTATGGTCAATCTTAAAACCCACAACACGGGCAAGGGATGTCAAATTCCAGAAAGTACAAGGCTCTTTTGTACGGGCATCAATAGCCATCGCAATAGTCACTGATCAATTGCTTAAGGGCAAAAACAACAATGAGACAATAAACACAGCTCAACTTATAGGAATGCTGATTGACGCAATTGCCATTCTTGGTTATGGTAACGCCCAACTAAACTTGCGTAGAAGAGACAGTATCCGACCTGACCTAAATAAAAGAATATGCGGCTTTGTGCTTGTCACAAGTCCTGTGCACTAGTCTCCTTTTTGGGGATGACCTGGCTAAGTCATGCAAGACTATAGTCGAAACAAACAACATGAGTTCACATATGTTTGGATATGACTCGAAACGTCGTAATATTCGACAGTTCTCGGGCCGTGGATCGTCTCACCGATTGGAGGCTTTCGCTTACGGGGTTACCCGAGACAGTATTTCGGTGGCCACCAGAGGGCGCCATATTACCCGAAAGGTCGAGGCTACTACCGACGGCCTCAGAGTCAGGGTTACCAATATACACATATGATGCACGATATGGGGCAGAGGAAACCCCCCTCTTTTGTGTTGGTCGTTGTGTTCCCGGAATTTTAGGAATTCTTTTCAGAGGTCTAGGGGGGGGGGGGTGTGTTAGGTAACAATAGTCTAGAGAGTGTATAGGGTATAAGGACAAAAGGGGGGTTCCCCTCTGCCCTATATCGTGCTGGGTATAAATATACCACCCAATCCCCAAACCAATTCACCAGCACGGGGGCTTCGACAGCCAAGAAGCCAGTAACCTAGTGACAGCACTAGAGTTGGTAAGTAAGTGCACATCTCCTATTGCTGGAAGATTGCAACAGTTTATCCCTGCGTGGAAAAACATAACCTCTGATGAATGGGTACTCAGTGGCACATTGCCATATTGAATTTGATCTCACTACGGTCCAGGCACTTAAACCTAAGCCTATTTAATATTCTGACTCGGAGGCGCAACTGATTGACGAAGAAATTAAAAAGTTACAAGAAAAAGGAGTGATTCTGAGGTCCTCCCCCTGTCACGGAAAATTGTTGTCCAACATTTTACTTCGTCCAAAGAAAGATGGTTCGATAAGACCGATTATTAATCTAAAAGCTCTAAACAAATTCGTCACTTACCACCATTTTAAAATGGAGACCTTTGAATTTGCTGTAACTTTAATTCAGCCAAACTTCTATTTAGCATCTATAGATTTGAAGGATGCATATTTTACGATACCCATTGCCCAAGAACATCAGAAGTTTTTTACGATTTCAATGGCGAGATAAACTGTGGCAATTTAAATGCTTATGTTTTGGGCTTGCTAGTGCACCTCGTATTTTTACAAAGGTCATATATCAACTTTACGTAATGCTGGCCATGTTTCTGCAAATTACATTGATAACTCATTACTTATTGGCGACACATTAGAAGAATGTACCAGAAATATTGCAGCTCGTTGTGCGCTGACAAATGAACTGGGGTTTGTTATTAATCAATCTAAATCACACTTTACCCAAGTCCAAGAATTTGCGTTTTTGGGATTCGTCATTAATTCAGTAGAAATGACGGTACGTTTGCCGCCCCTCAAAATATCAACCACGGTTGAGGCATGCTTTGAACTCATAAAGCAGTCAAACCCGACAATTCATCGGGTATCACAGGTTATAGGAAAACTTGTATCATGTTTCCCAGCAGTTCCACTCGGGCTCTTATATTACCGAAATTTGCAAATTAATAAAGACATTGCTCTGAAAAGGCATTATGGAAATTATCTGGCCAAAATGCCTCTCTCTAAGGACGCCAAGTCCGATTTGCATTAGTGGATACAGAATTTACCATGTACTTTTCGACCAATACTATACCTGTGTAACAGACATTGAAGTGTTTACTGGTGCTTCTTTCAGGGGTTGGGGCGCACTTTGTCCACAGCTTAACATTCAAACTAATAGCCGTTGGAACTTGCATGAAGCATCGTTTCATATATATTATATTATATTTCTGATGTTTACCCACTGCCTATCTGCCATGCTCTTTTGCATCGCTCTTTTGTGTTTCTCCACCCACCCCCTCATGCATGTTTGTTCCCTACATGTTTGTTTCTTGTACTCTGTCATTCACCTTTGAGAAAGAACTTGCCTAAGTTCGAAACGTCAGGCCAGCTAATTTTTTGATTTGTATATTTCAGGTCCATTCAGTCAGTCAGCAGTTTGCAGCAGTTTCATTCTTTTTCATGTTAATACCTTTCTGTTGCAGTATCCCTTCGTGGTGATCCTCCTTTCTGACTTGTATATCTTGTTTTGTCTTCTTGTTCAAGTGTTTCTATGTTGTAATAACCACATCGTTACAGATTATCCTCCTGGCAAAACCCTCTTGGGGTCTCTTGGCCAAATGGTGTTGTCTTTCCATTTCCTGTTTATCCTTGCCACTTCTCTTTGTTCCTTCTCTTGCCCTATTACCACCTTCAATTCGAACCCCCCCCCCCCCCCCTTCCCCCTAACCACACTCCTTTGTCCATTTCCCCAGCTTCAACCTTCATCTTAATCCCTCCCCTCCTTCATCCTTACCCTAATCACACCTCTTTGTTCCTGTCTTCCTGGCTGTGCTTTTCTCTCCCTTTGATGTTTACCCACTGCCTATCTGCCATGCTCTTTTGCATCCCTCTTTTGTGTTTCTCCACCCACCCCCTCATGCATGTGTGTTCCCTACATGTTTGTTTCTTGTACTCTGTCATTCACCTTTGAGAAAGAACTTGCTTTAGTTCGAAACGTCAGGCCAGCAAATTTTTTGATATTATATTTCTGGTTTATTAAATCATTGTTTTTGTAGCTCGAAGTCTAAATTGCCACAACGCATACAATAGAAACACACTCATATTAAAACACAATACATACACAAAAATGTAAGTAATTAGGAAGAATTAAGAGTAAACACATCATTTATGATTCAAAAGATTAACAAAATATGGGATGGGACTATTTTGATACCTTTTAGTCTTGCACATAATTTGGGATAAATTATTACAATTTCTAAGTTGATATTGCACATGACTAGTTCTCGGCTGAGATAACCACTCCTGAAACCTGCTAGAATGTTTAAGTTATTAAAACTAAAAACATTAAAACATAAATCCCTTCTACGTTGTTTAAGTGTAACTAAATTACATTCCATTAAAGCATGTTCATAATCTAAATAATTATATCCCAATATAATTTTAAGGGCACGCTTTTGGATGCTTTCCAGTTTATCAACATGAACTTTTGTTAACCCTGCATTCCAAACCTGTGTAGCATACTCCGTGAGTGGACGAATGTATCCTTTATATATTGTTAGCAAATCTAAAAGTGGTAAATAACATTTTTTCAACAACTTCAGCGTACACATTTTACCGCTAGCTTTATGATATATATGGTCAATATGTTTGTCCCATTTCAGGTCTGAACTAACCAAAACACCAATAATTTTTACACAGTCAACCATCTGAAGATCGTATCCAATATCTGAAGGGGCGAAAACTGAGGAGTATTCTTCATAAAACATACATTCATGCTAAAACATTTATCGGGAATAATTATCATGCTATTTTGTACAGCCCATACACTAAATTCATCTAAAACAGATTTGATAACACTCGGTTCATTATTGATACAATTTTCAGCAATGGTCATATCATCGACATATTTTAAACTCAAAACCTTGCTGTTAATAACAGCCCCGGAGCAAACTCCACCGTTAAATTTGGCAAGAAAACCCAAGGGACAAAATTTAGTCCCTTGTGGAAGACCCCCTTTCAAAACATAGGATTCAGATAAAGATTTGTTGTACCTTACACACTGGGATCGCCCAGTCAAAAACTGCAAATCCAAGGAATTACTGAAGGACGTGTGCCCAAGTGAAGTAAATCGTTAACCAGAATATTATGATCTACAAGATCAAATGCCTTACTAAAATCTGTAACAACCAAATTGCTGTAACTTTTTGGAGATTCCGCATGGGATCATAAATTATTAACAAGCTTGATCAGATAATGAGTTGTTGATACCCCTTTCATATTACCAAATTGGTTAGGATTCAAATTAATGTGGATATCTGAAGTAATCCAGTGAACAACAAAATGCTCAGCTAATTTGGCAAAATGGTCAGTTAGTGACACTGGGCGGAGTTTGTTCCAAATTGGGGGAGAACTCTTCGGCAAAGGAATAATAATTGCTTTTTTCCACTGATTTGGAACCACACCTTCTTGGTAAGATGAATTAAGGATTGTAGTAAGGGTTTACTCAATTCATACGCAAATTCGTGGATGATCGGTGCTGGGATCCCATCTGGCCCTCCTGCTTTCCTACATCTATTTTTTTAAAGCTGTCTATAAACCTCCCATACCGGAACAGAAGAACAAGGTTCGGGAGATGGCAAATATGCAGGTAATGATGTTACGTCCAGAGGATCAAGATCCTTTGCAACTGAAGTAAAAAAATTGTTGAGTTTGTTTCCAATGGCAAAATCATCATTATGATCAACATTATGATCGGAAGTAGTGCCAGATGTCATCAGTTTTATGCTACGATACCACGTGGCCGGGTTTGTATTTTTAAACCTTTGGACACGATTATGATAATAATCTTTCTTGGCAGTGGTAATAAGACAAATAATCCTATTTCTTATTGCTTTCCATCTGATATTACCCTGCGAGAAAAGAACCTGTCTACGCTATAAAAAATGTCACACTTATGCCGAGTACCTAAAGCAGAGTACACATCTGACCACTCATACTGTGTAATCCATTGACCAAATTCACGGACAGAAGATTGTTTCATATATGTCTAACTGTTTGGTATGTGTAACATTTCAACGGGTGACATTTGTTTTTGAATTCCACAAAATTGTGCAATGGTCACCACGTCTAAGACATGTTTCGGAAACACAAGCGATTTGAATCTGTTCATCATACAAAAATGATATAAATTCATCTATCTTGTTAATCAAGGAACGTGGGTTACACACCATCATATTAGGTAAACGCACCATACGTGTATTTGTGGCCTTGGGAATCTTAACGTCGCAGGACCACATAAGACCACTGCTAGCCGCATCACACACCAGAGGACCCCGTTCGGCAAGACCTTGTACTCTGATGTCGTGAAGGAGCGGACTACAGCGAATCGTGATGTCCCGACGGGTTTTCAAATGGCAAATCAGTACTACCCACACCCGTATCAACAACAGCATCCAACCCATCTCCGTCAGCCACTAACCCAGACACACTATCGAGGCCAGGAATGGGACCAATACCTAAAAACGGTCAGAGAGCTGCTCAATCCACAAGGCAAAAATCTACGATAGACTTAACAGATGGCGTTATCTACAACCGAAGCTCCGGGGGATTCTCATTCGCCCATCTTAATGTGAGAAGTTTAATAAACAAATTTGACCAATTTAAAATTGTAATGTCTACAAATCCATTCGATATCATCTGTCTAAATGAAACTTTCTGCAATGCCTCAATCTCCGACGATGAAATCACATTACCAAATTTTTCCATTGTCAGAAAAGACAGGAACCGGCATGGTGGTGGGGTTGCCATGTACATCCGAAACAATTTAACTTTCACTCGTCATGAGGATCTTGAAACAGATGATGTCGAGTGCATATGGGTTGAAATTAAGTGTAAACAAAGACAGCCTGTGCTTATTAGTTCTATTTATAGGCCACCTTCAAGCTCTGTTGAATTCATTGATAAACTAAGTGCTATTATTAATAAGGCCTCCTGTGAATGTAAAGAAATTATTGCAACTGGGGACTTTAATTATGATGTTTCAGTTGACGATGATAGTATGAACTCAAACCCAATTATTTCTTGTTTTGGTATATTCCAATTGGCGCAACTCATACATGACTCAACACGTGTCACTGAGTCCACTCAAACAATAATCGATCTCATTTTCAGCTCCCATCCAGAGCTAATAAAGGAATGTGGTGTATTACCAGTCCTAATCAGTGACCATTATCTTGTTTATGGTCAACATAGTTGGAAAACACCAACAATTATAGGTCGCTCAATAGATTTTCGATGTCTTACAAATATAGACAATGATGCATTTAAAGACGACCTCCTTAATGCACCATGGCAAGATGTACTGGACTCTTATGATGTTGATGAAGCGTGGTGCAAATGGCACTCCATATTTATGAGTATTATTAACTTTCATGCGCCAATCAAAACTAAACGTATTCGGGGTGCCTCTTTACCTTGGCTCGATTGCGAAATTCTTAAACTTATGAGACAGCGGGATCGTGCACACAAAATCGCAAAACGCTCAGGCTCACAGATCGATTGGGACTCTTACAAAAAGCTGCGGAACAATGTAACTAATACAATCCGCACTAAGAAGAGCGAATACTATACATCAGCCATAGAAGAAAATAAAAGCAATTCATCTATGCTATGGAAAAAACTAAAGGAGGTACTTCCTAAAAAACAGAAAATTGCTCCAAATTCTATCACTTCCCCAAATGGAGAAAATATTGACGATCCCACTGACATTGCTGATACATTAAATGAACACTTTTCTACAATAGGAAAACGTACAGCTAGAAATTGCCCATCGGGCGAACTTGAAAACAATGATACCTACGCCTCTATTGTTGATTCTCTGGATGAACTTGAAGAATGCACTGTACCTAATATTACAGAAGAGTAATACTTATTTATGTATGCAGATGACTCCACGTTAACTTGTAGCTCCTCTAGTATTAACGAAATAGAAAGGAACTTGAATGTAGCTCTTGCTAGTATTCACAACTGGTGCCAAAGAAACAAACTAGCATTAAATGCCAACAAAACCAAATGTATGCTTATTGGTTCAAGGCAGAAAATATCCAACGTCGACCTGAACGTGTGCATTGCTGATAAGGTTATCGAAAAAGTGAAATCTTGTAAATGCTTGGGTGTAGTTGTTGATGAAACATTAAGTTGGGGTACACATGTTGAATACGTAAGGAAGACTGTTTCGTCTAAATTGGGTGTGTTAAACAGAATTTGTGATTACGTTCCCCAAAGCAGCCTGCACACACTCTTTGTAAGTTTAGTTATGCCATCTTTAGAGTATTGCTGTACGGTGTGGGGAGGAAGGTACATATCTCACGACAATACCCTCAACAAATGTCTCAAAAGAGCCGCACGGATAATCCTTAAATGTACCTTCCTCACCCCCTCAGCTGATATGTTTGCCAGACTAAATTGGATTCCTTTTAAGGAAAGAGTTCAGTCCAAAAAGGCTATCTTTGTTTTCAAAAGCCTTAACAAAATGACTCCTTTGTACATGACAAATCTGTTCACACCACTTACAGTGATTCGTGAAACACGACAATCGACCCAAATGGCACTGAAAGTTCCTTTCGCCAAAAAGGAATGCTACGTGACAAGTTTCGCTGTGAGTGGTGCCAGTATATGGAATAATCTGCCTGAACAAATGAGAACCATAAACTCCTTAAGTACATTTAAATCGGAGCTACGTAAAGCCATCTATCAGTGATATTTCTGTCATTTACGCTGATCTGCGGAGTTATAAACTTGGTTGCCAAAATACTTTGGAGCCGGATGGGAATTTCCCCTTGTTTTTCACCCTAAAAGGTTTTTTTTCGCGGGTTTTTCGCCCATCCCGTAAATCAGCAATAGGCTTCTGGAGAGTTGAAAAGTTAACCGAAAATATATTTATTTGTGTAAACATTACTGTATTTGTTTAAATATTTTGTATGAATGTGTAAATATTCAGTTTTAACTAATAATATGCAGGGCCCCAATGGAAACCAGTTTTAAACTGTTTGGGCACACCCTGGGTAAAGAAATGTAATGTAATAAATAAACCAGATTGGCCAAATTAATGCTACAGTTATTGATGATAGGTTTCCTCCTGGTTACATCAGACACGTGAACTGGAATGTGACGATTGAGGCATCCTCCGCCCCTGCAACCTCTATAGCGCTTGTGTTTGTATTTATTCAGCCACGCAATAACCGAGACTGTAGATTCAGGGAGGGTGTTATTATCACGTAGAGCCAACAACTCAATACGAGAATAACGAATCAAGTTACATGTATTTGTGGAATCTGTATTACGCCGAATATTGTGTGTAGAATCTGGAATACTATCCACAAAGCCCAAAGTTAGGAAAAAGGGAATCCATTCTGCGTGGGAGGTTTATTCTACAACTGTGACGTCTAACTTGACTACTCTCATGAAAACATGTGTTCATTACAGGATCGTACCTTTGTAGACAGAGTGTATTCTTGCTTGAAGATGGCATAGTTTTTAGACGGTGTAACAGGTCCATGTCATATGAACTCCCCAGCTGCTGATGATCCAAGAGGCTCAAAGTATGATGATCACTGGGGGACACTGGGACACTGTTGCGTGCACCTACAGTGTTGTCATACCTCATGGGCCCAGGGTTCACAGCAATATTCATCCATATCGTTATGTCTAAAGGAGGGTCCTGGCCAGGGATCAGGAAACAAATGCAACCATGTTTTAACCACTTCAATGATGGAACTTTGGAGTGGTGAAAACCAACTGGTGTATACAAAGCAGTTAAACAAGGGCTTACTCGTCCATGTATGTAATAGAACCAAGGCATAATGTGGTGTGGCGACGACTCCAACTGACAACCAGGATTATTCAGCAGCTCATCATTTAAGCAGCTTATTGACCACCATGTCCAGAGTCGGGTAGATACAAGCAAGATCATCAGCAATCCTATAGGGATTTTTGCACCCGCCATATTGACACACAATATGGGATTCCAGTAGTTAATAAACTGCAAGTAGTTTTAAGTTATAGTCCCATCAACCGACGAAATTCAAACAAACTAAAGCACACAACCAGTAGATACAACATCAATCAGACCGGTAACATGTAGATTAAAAAAGGTTGATTAAAACTCACAAAGATTTCAAAAGATTCTTAAAAAAGGCAGGAGCACAGACAAAAATACATATAACTATCTAGAACTCCTTGCGGCTTTTGTTATGCTCTCAAGTCCTTTAAAACAGACATTCAAAACAAAACGGTGTCCATCGCAATGGACAATTCCTCCGCGGTTTCATACATAAATCACATGGGACGCTGTCATTCAGATGAACTGAATAACTTGGTGCATCCAACATGACATTTGGTTGATTGCACGCCATATACCTGGTGCACAAAACACTTCTGCAGACATTTTGTCACGATCATTCAAGGATCATCTTGAATGAATATTAGATGCCGATATTTTTAAGAAAGTCATATCAGCATTGGGTGTCACACCGAGTATTGATCTATTTGCATCTAGAGCCAATTATCAATTAAAGCCTTTTGTGTCATGGCTGCCTGACCCAGAGGCAGTTGCGTGTGATGCTTTTACAATATCATGGGCAAATGAAGTTATGTATGAGTTTCCTCCTTTTGCCATCATTGACAGGGTGTTGCAGAAAATCGAGAGAGACGGAGCCATGGGGTACTTATATTTTCTTTATGGCAAACCCACCATCGGTCCCCCCGAATGTTGCGTCTGTTGATAGCTACGCAGATAACACTTCCAATGGCACCCGGGTTGTTAAGACTACCACACGCTCCCCAGTATCACCATACTATGGTGTACTATTTACGACACACCGCTTTGCCTCTTCCACACGCGACGCGACTATACGACGCGATGGCACGACGGCTCCGTTTTTGCATCGTGCCGTCGCGTCGCGTGCCGTCGCTTCTTTCCCATTACTTCTGTGCACATTCTGGCGTCGCGTCGTGCCGTCGTGCCGTCGTGCCGTCGCGTCGTCGCGTCGTCTTTTTCCAGCTTGCAGGTTTTCTTTCCTTAACGTCGCCCCTTCCGTCGCCCATCACGTCGCACCGTCGTGCGTCGCGTCGTGCGTCGCGTGGAGTAGTAATAATAATAATAATTTGGGAGGCTAATCATCCTTACTCGCAGCTGGGATGCTGAATTGCAAATGACGCGGCTACAACGTGGTCGAGTCGCTGGCACGTAAAGGCGCCTCTGGCAGCCGGCCACATCGACCCATATATGACCACGGAGCACAGCCAGAGATCGAAAGTGTTTGGTTTTTCCAGAGGGAGGAAAGCCGGAGAACCCGGAGAAAAACCCTCGTGGCACAGGAGAGAACCAATGCACAACTCTACTCACATATGGTCCGACCCGGAATCGAACCCGGGCCACATTGGTGAGAGGCGAGCGCTTTACGCACAAGCCACCCATGCCACCAATAGTCATGCTATTGTGAACATGCGCAGTTGAAATACCGAACTGGCTCACAGAGGGCGTGTTTGTTTCAGGCATATTCGGAGCGCGATCATTGATCCGGAGCGTCGAAAGCTGCATGCTCCGGATCACGTTTTTAGTGATCCTGCTCGCGAGGTGGGCTCGCAAGATCCAAGATGGCGACGTGCGAAATGAACATTATTATTTTTACAGTGTATTTTTCTTATTAATGCTATGTACGATATACTTACTTCTCTGGAAATACTTGATAGTTTATCATAAAAATAACCCTACAGAATCTGAAGCAGACGACATTGTCGTGTGATACAAATTCTCCCAGCATGCAACATATAGCGAGAGGAATTCGCGATCCTGTTTGTTTTCGTTCGGCTCTGAATCACCTCCCGATCCGTGTAAAACAAACAGGCCCAGAATAACCCGCTTATAAATGTATATTTATGCGCTTCCTCTTAACCGCGTGGTGAACAAAAGGCCTGAGCTCTGTATTTGAAATGTGTAAAAATACGATTTTGCTAGAATTCTGTTTGTATTTTCCCCATTTTCGTAGCAAAAAATCCACAGAATCAACAACGGTACCGCGCTAACAGAGGTGTCTGGCGGGACAAAATAATGAGTGAAAAGAGTGAAAATATTTTGTTCCTGAGTATCATGCAATGGGCACTTTGAACATGCGCTCATGGGTACGGTTCGGATGCTGGCAAGGGTTTTGTGCTATACCATGCGCGGATCCAGGGGGGGATCTAACCCCCCCCCCCCCCCCCCCCCCTCCGTGCTCGTGGCCATTTATTTTGTTAGGGCCGTACGCCTAAAGTTGCAAACCAGAAAAGCAGAAACCACATGTCCTTTTTTGCCTATGGGTAAGTACAAAACAAAGTGGTTAAATGGCGCCACCAATGGGTGAGAAAGTGTCTCAGCCCCCCCCCCCCCCCAACCCCGCTTGTATTTCTTTAGTCACCTTTCTGCCCCCCCCCCCCCGCAAAAAATCCTGGATCCGCACCTGTATACGCATGAACTTCTTGACTGCGCTCTTGGCAATAAGCAACATTCAGTAATCAGTTCAACACACATAGCAAAAGAAAGGTACATGTACTTTGATATTATGAGAAAGTAGTATTCTCCCAAAACTTTCTCATAAACAACTACATTCTTAACAGTAATTGTACATTGGATTCAGCTTAAAACACGAATGGTACAATGGTCATCAAGATCAAAATGAGCCGGCATTTAGCTGAACTTGCTTGCTTGCAGCTTGTTGAACTCGCGTATTGCTTGATTAGATCGCAACTATGAGGTAGTGGCATCAGTGCCCGGCCCTCGCGCAGAAGCATGATTTCTTGGCTTTTGTCATGCCATTATCTGAAGAATACAGCTGTATAACCTGCAGTTGTGTTTCAAGTTCGATGTGTGATCTGGATTCCCCCATTTGCAGTTATTAATCAATGTCATGAAGAATCTGCCATAGTCCTCTCGGCCAAGGGTATCGCAATGTATTATTAGACTCAGTCGGCTCACTTATATAACTCACTGTAAAGGTTTATAAATGTTGAAACTTGAAATAGAACTTGCCGCGTGCACGGGTTTACATAAACAGCGTAAAACAAAGTTACAATAAAACTACACGTTATGAGCGGTTTCCATTTCTCGTCAAGGTTGGTGGGGGGGGGGGGGGGGGGGGGGGGGGGGGGAACGGTGACATCCCGATTGTCCGAAGGTTCTTTAGTCCGAAGGGTTATTAATCCGAAGGTTCGTAATGGTCCGAAGGTTCGATAGTCCGAAGGGCCCAATAGTCCGAAAAGATCATAAGGTTAAATAGTCGGAATAGGTGCCATAGTCCGAATCAACAACAAGGTTCTATAGTCCGGAATATCGAACCTTATCGTCCATTCGGACTATCAAACCTTATTGTCGATTAGGACTATCGCCGAACGGAAACAAACAGGATCGCAAATCCCTCTCGCTATATGTTGCATGCTGGGAGAATTTGTATTACACGACAATTTCGTCTGCTTCAGATTCTGTAGGGCTATTTTTATGATAAACAATTTTTATGATAAACTATTTCTAGAAAAGTAAATATATCGTACATACCTTTAATAGCAAAATACACTGTAAACGAATTACGAGTAAATAATGTCACAATAGCTCGTTAAATGCTTCAAATCTACAAAAAATACCGTCACTTTTCTCTGTCTGTCTCGCACGTCGCCATCTTGGATCTTGCGAACCCACCTCGCGAGCAGGATCACTAAAAGCGTGATCCGGAGCAGCTTTCGACGCTCCGGATCACATTCGCGCTTCGGATCTGCGTGAAACAAACACGCCCTCTGTGAGCCAGTTCTGTATTTCAACTGCGCATGTTCACAATATCATGAGTACGTACCCCGCTAAACACGACGCGACGCACGACGCGAGCACGACGCGACGCACGACGCGACGCACGACGCGAGCACGACGCGAGCATGACGCGACACACGACGCGACACACGACGCGACGCACGACGCGACACGCGACGCACGACGCGACGCATGACGGTGCGACGCGATGGTCGACGGAAGGGGCGACGTTGAGAAAAGAAAACATGCAAGCTTGAAAAAATCGACGCGACGGTACGACGGCACGACGCGACGTACGACACGATGCCAGAATGTGCACAAAAGTAATGGGAAAGAAGCGACGGCACGACGCGACGGCACGATGCAACGGAGCCGTCGTGCCGTCGCGTCGTATAGTCGCGTCGCGTGTGGAAGAGGCAAATAGGTGTGTCGTAAATAGTACACCATACCATCCTCTAGAGGGCCGAATGACAAATGTGTGCTTCACTCTTATCCAGCGATCGCTCAGCTCAAGAGGAGTAGTATAGAAGATGCCGATTCTATGTCATTTTCTGTTTTTTCACTTTTCTCTCCAATTTTGCTGTAGGTACATACGTCAAATTTAAAAAAAACAAAATCGTCTAAAAATCGCCCAATTTTATTCAAAATTTTGCTGTGTATATACACACCAAAATTTGCACAAAATCAAGAAAATAAAAAGTGTTTTTCATAGTCGAGAAGCGTACGAAAACGTCGGGGCGCCCCGGCGAAAAAGCTCTTACCCCAAAATAACATAAGCCAAAAAATGTTTTTTATTTTTTTATTTTTTTTTTAAATATTATATTTGTTACTATAAAGATGGAAACTCAACCCATGATTCGAGGATACAATAGATGGAACAAAATATCTTTAAAAAGATATATCGATAAGTATAACTTATCTTTAGGAACACCAACAGGACGCCGTAATACGTATATCAGGCGAGATTATATTCGAGCTATAAAAGAAGAAGAAGACAAATTTTTAAATTTGAGAATACGATCTAAAGCTTCGTTAGCGCGACTCGCGCACGATAAAAATTTACACGTCGTCTCAACGGGTAGAAATGGTCGAGCGATAAAAAAAGATTACATCGAAGCTATAAAAAGATTTAAGGAGCAAAATACTTTTCGAGAATCAGACTTTCGAGAGACTAGAAGATTTGAAAACAGTTATAGAAATTTGGAACTGATTCCGAGTCTGTTTACCGACGATCCAGAGCAATTTTACAACACCCATACGTCGATGATCAAAAACAAAATCGTCGCTGAATTAATAAAAATGAAAACGATGAAACTACAGATCGCTATGAAAATAAAGTATGTAAAAAAATCAGGTGATGAGACTACAACATCAACCGCTACTCATTTTAGTTACCAAAATCGAGTCTTAAACAAGAGCGAGATAGCTACGACTATCGGGAAACAATATGAAACGATATTATCTCAGATAGATAAATATACGAATAAAGGAAGTGGTTGGACTATAGATAAAATAGTCGCGTTTTACATCAACATAAACAGAGTTAACCCTCTGGTAGGCGCTTCTTACGTAAAACTACCCGAGTATGTAGCTAACAAACACGCAATATTTAATATCAAAAACGAAGATCAAGAGTGTATAAGATGGTGTATAAGAGCCGCCCAAGGTATATATACCGATAGAGTTAAAAACCAATTAGCAACAAACCCAAAGTACCAATTTCGCGGAAATAATCCATCTACTTATAAAACCGATGACGGATTAAATTTTAAGGACATAGACTTCCCCACACCCATAAGTCAAATATCTAAAATAGAAAGACAAAACGATATAAGTATAAACGTGTTAGGATATGACACAGACTGCAAAAATAAAACCTATCCACAAGATAAAAGGGGCTTGATATATCCGCTATATTTATCTAAAAGACCTACGATATAAAAACTATCAGTTTGCTATTATTTGACGGTCATTATTGTTGGATAAGTGACTTACCTAGATTCTTATCTGGCGTTACCAATAGTCAACATCGTAAAATGTTTTGCTTAAGATGTTTAACGCATTTTAATTCGAAAGAGAAGCTGGATGGGCACATAAAAGATTGCGAAGGAATAGACTCTGCTTTATCTACCGTTAAAATGCCACATGAAAGTGCGAACAAATACTTAGACAAAAGCAAATTAATGTTTAAAAACTTCAAAAATTTACAAGATGCACCATACGTCATATACGCTGATTTTGAATCTGTATTAGAAAAAACAAAGACGACGGTATGCCCTACTTGCGTAGCTACGCAAGTACGCCCTACGAGCGTAGCTACGCAAGTAGAACCGTCGACTAAAACTCATATTCACAAAGCCTGCGGTTATTCGTACGTTGTAGTTAGATGCGATGGCCGACAGATCAAGCGAAAGACTTATAGAGGTGAACACGCTATAGACAATTTTATAACCTCGTTGCAAGAACTCGAACCTAAGATTAATGAATTACTAGCTCGCATTAAGCCGATAATATATACGCTAAAAGAAGAAAAAATTCACCTAAACTCTAACGAGTGCTGGATTTGCGAAAAACCAATTTATCCAAATTACTCGTGTAATTGCCAGTGCTACAAGCCTGTAGAACCTAAAAGTAAAGAAGAACTGGAAGAATACACGTACGAAAACGAAAAGGGATACGTCGAGAAAACATGTATGTTCTGCCAAAAGAAAATTAACAAATTTCGAAAAGTAAGAGATCATTGTCACACTACCGGTAAGTACAGAGGAGCTGCGCACGCTTACTGTAATCTTAAATTACGAGTAAAACCCGGTGAAACGACAATACCGGTCGTCTTTCACAACTTAGAAAACTATGACGCGCACTTGATCATGCAGGGTATTTCCAAGTATCAACAAGATATCTGGTGTATACCCAAAAATTCAGAAAAATACATTTCATTTTCGATCGGTCAATATAGATTTATCGACTCGTTTCATTTTATGTCTAGTGGTCTCGACAAATTGGTAAAGTCTTGCCCGAGAGACGCTTTTAGGCTACTCTTGAAGCGTTTTGGAGAAGAAAACGCGGACCTCTTATTACAAAAGGGTGTATATCCGTACGAGTACATGGACAGCTTTGAACGATTTGACGAAACTACTCTACCGCCGAAAGAATCTTTTTACAGCGCTCTAAAGGACGAACACGTGTCGGACGAAGACTACGAAAGAGCGCAACGAGTATGGCGGACCTTTGACATAAAAAACATGGGCGAATACCACGACTTATACGTAACCGCGGATACTCTATTACTAGCCGGCGTATTCGAGAATTTTAGGCAAATGTGTAGAACGAATTACAAGTTGGATCCAGCCAACTACTTCACGGCACCGGGATTAAGTTGGGACGCTTTATTAAGGCATACTAAAATAGAATTAGAATTATTAACCGATGTAGATAAACATCTATTTTTTGAAAAATCAAAAAGAGGAGGAATATCGAGCGTTGGTAGTACGCGCTATGCCAAGGCCAACAATAAGTATCTGAAAGATTACGAGCAAGATAAACCCGATTCGTATATTCTCTATCTAGACGCCAACAACCTCTACGGATGGGCCATGAGTCGACCGCTACCTTACGGAGGATTTAATTGGGTCGGTACAAAACAATTTAAACAAAAACCTTGGATGAAATCGTACATCGATAAAAACACGCAACTCAGAACGAAAGCAAAGTCAGATTTCGAAAAAGATTTTTTCAAATTGATGAATAATTCTGTATTCGGTAAAACGATGGAAAATGTCAGAAATAGAATAGATGGTGTGCTACTGAGAAACGATCAAGTAGAAGAATACGAAAAAATAGTTTCTAAACCTTGTTACAAGTCTACTACAGCGTTTAAAGAATGCGGTCTCTCATTCGTAGAATCGTACAAAAAGAAAACGTATTTAAATAAGCCCATCTATTGCGGCGTTAGTATCTTAGATTTATCGAAGACTCTAATGTATGACTTTTATTACAACCAATTAAAAAAGACGTATGGCGATAAAGTAAGATTGATGTATACAGACACGGACTCGCTGCTTTTGATTATCTATACGAAAGACGTTTATCGGAATATGGAAAAACAGTCTGACTTGTACGATTTTAGCAACTACGAGAAAGACCACTTTTTATACGACGATACTAACAAGAAAGTTATCGGTAAATTTAAAGACGAATGCGGAGGAAAAGTCATAAGCGAAGCTACTTGCATCAGATCGAAGATGTACTCGATTTTATATGGAGACGTCGTACTAAAAAGGGCCAAAGGCGTAAACCGAGTGGTTATAAACAACGATCTATCTTACGAAAAGTATAAAAATTGCGTTTTATCGAACGAATGCTATTCAAACAAGATGATTCGTTTTGGAACTGAGCGTCACATGATATACACAGAGTCTTTAAATCTTTAAATCCTTTAGATACTAAGAGATATATTTTACCTAATGGTATAGACACTCTGGCTTATGGTCATCGTTCTAGCCAGAACAAGACGATCGATAAATATCTACTCGAAAAATAAATATCTTATGGTTATTATCGATTAAAGTGCCGTCGCGGTCTCTGAAAGAAAAACTCAGTTCGGGTATTTTAGCAACTACGAGCGGTATGACAGTTTTTCTTTTATTCTGGATAGTCGCTATTACATCTGAATCGGAGCTTTTATATATAATCGGTATAATGTATAACAAGTCCGTATAATTTCCGTTATAGAAATTATTAGACGTAGATAACTGATCGCAATGTAAAAAAATTGTATTCACATAATTCATATTATAATATCCTACAAGTTCACCATCGTCCGGAAAGGTCCAACCATCGGGCACACCCAACACTTTTTGAGTATGTAGATCGAAAGTAATCCAAACACTTTCATATTCCGAACTAATAACACCGACATTAAACATAATTTTTTTATTAATCTTGTCCACAGAAACTTTGATGGCGGTTAATTTATTAAGTTCGGTTATTAAGCCATCGATATCATAATTTCCAGCTGGAATTACCATTTCACCGTTAGTATAGTCACCATAGCCAACAGTAATTCGCCATCCTATAGTCATACGTTGAGTTATATTATAAAAACCGATGGTAAATATCGCGCTGTTTAAACTCATGCAGTAATCTCCCTTAGAGTTATCTATAGGTTTTGACAGTCTAAACGTTTGTTCGTTACTAGCCATTTCAAAAACGTGCGATTCCATTTTATTAAAGCGTAACAAAATCTTTAGATTTTTTTTTTTATTTTACCTATCGCCAAGTTAAAACTAATCTTTTTTTCTAGATTATCGATTAAAGTACCGTCGCGGTCTCTGAAAGAAAAACTCAGTTCGGGTATTTTAGCAACTACGAGCGGTATGACAGTTTTTCTTTTATTCTGGATAGTCGCTATTACATCCGATTTATATATAATCGGTATAACGTGTAACAAGTGCGTGCTCTTTCCATTATAGAAATTATTAGACGCAGATAACTGATCGCAATGTAAAAAAATTGTATTCACGTAATTCATATTATAATATCCTACAAGTTCACCATCAACATCAGGGATCCAAACATCGGGTACACCCAACACTTTTTGAGTATGTAGATCGAACTCAAGCCGAACATATTGATCTTTTGATATTATACCGACATTAAACATAATTTTTTTATTAATCTTGTCTACAGAAACTGCAATAAAAGTTAATTTATTAAGTTCAGCTACTAACTCATCGATAGTATAATTTCTAGCTGGAATTACCATTTCGCCGATAATTTCACCATAGCCAGCAAATATTCGCCATCCTATAGTTATAGGTTGAGTTATATTATAAAAACCGCCGGTAAATGTCACGTTGTTTAAACTCATACAGTAATTTCCATTAGAGTTATCTATAGGTTTTGACAGACTAAAAGTTTGTTCGTTATCGGCCATTTCAAAAACGTGCGATTCCATTTTATTTAAGCTTAAAAAATCTTCAAAAATCGCTTAAAATTTACCTATCGTCAAGTTAAAACTAATCTTTTTTCCTCGATTATTTATTAAAGCGCCGTCGCGGTCTCTGATACTAAAGCTAAGTTGGTTTATCTTATCACCCACGAGTCTACGAGCGGTTAATCTTGCACGCTCAATAATCGTATCGTCTCTTTTCGTTATCGGTATAACGTCTAACAAGTGTGTTCCCCCTCCGTTATAGAAATTATTAGACGTAGATAACTGATCGCAATGTAAAAAAATTGCATCGATAGGCATTGTATTATAATACCCTACGTAATCTACGCCAAAAACTAAGTTTTTGACCGATATCCCCAACAATTGTTTAATGTTTTTATCAAAGCGTAGAACGCTATTTTCTTCCGTTACATTTAAAGATATTTTTTTATTAAGTTTATCTACGGAGACTTCTAACCAAACTAATTTACTGAGTCTCTCTTCGATCCAATCTATATCGTAATATCCAGCCGGAATATCAATTTTACCATCCGTACTACCCGTTTTTTTCCCAGTGTTTGGATCGATTTGATGTATAAAATAGAGAATTTCACTATTACTAGGCATATTATAAAACCCCGCGGTAAATATCGCGCTGTTTAAGCTCATACTGTAATCTCTCTTAGAGTTATCTATAGGTTTTGACAAAGTAAACGTTTGTTCGCTATCAGCAATTTCAAAAACGTGCGATTCCATTTTATATTTAAATCTTATAAATAAGATTAAAAAAAAATTTAAATTCACTCAATTTGTAAAATTTTTAGACGTTAATAATCGAACGGTAAAGAATGCTCTAGATATCGTGAATCTAGCTAGAGGTCAAGACTATACGCGAGTACGCCATACGAGCGACGAAGCAATTACCCCGGAGAGTACCCCGTTGAACATGCACTTGAGTCAACTTAGCATCATCGTAAACACCAACGACAACAGGTCTTTTATCGCTCGACTAGTTGATATATTTAGCGCTTATAAAATGTCCGACATAAAACACGACGAACAAGTACAACGCTATGAATCGGACCCCATGACGTTTTATCAAAATCAACTCAACTTCGCATTTTGGTGCGCGACGTCGGGTTGCGGCGTAGGACTAGACTTATTGCTTCATAAAAAACCCGTAATATCGGCTTTATTCAAGTTTCACGTATATTTCACGATCAGAAAGATACTATACTTTCTAAAATGCCCAATTCCAGGAGACAATATATTCGACGATCTAAACAATAACATCGATAACGGCGCTTATATCGATACTTGTCGACGCTTTCAAGTCGATCCAAACGTGAGTTTTAAACAGACTGCGGACTTAACTTCTGGAGGATTAGGTACGGCGTACTATTACGATATAGACTCGCATAAATATATACCCGTACCCGGTAGAAATTACGACCCTCACGAGCTCATCAATGAGCATGCCTCCGCTAAATACTCTGGCGCTACCTATATGGGTTTTGGAGAGTCGGGCGACGCGTATCATTTTAGTAGCTATACAGTCTCGTGGATCAGACAATCCGTAGACGTTGTACGACTCGGCTTTCGAGCTCTCATACGTCAGAAGAGCTCGTTTACCGACGTTGGTATAGAAAAAATAAACGAAAGCGTTAGAACGTACGTGTACGCCATACTCGGTGCGCAAGCCCAAACAAAAACGAGTATACTAACTGCAGGTACCGGATTAGATGCACAAAGACAATTTGAAAATATAGTAGAAGATATCATCGACAGCCCTACGGACTTAGAATCTTCTATAACCAGATTTCAAGATTCTTTACAGTACGCTAGAAGCTTATTAAACTTTGTGATAAGCCCAGGATTATACTTAATTCCATCAAATATGGAGCTTTTAGTCGGTATTCACCAAGGTTATAATAATAATATACAGATAGCTACGTCAGGTTCATCGATAGGATTAAATATCAACTTGAACTCAAACGTCGTAGCTACGACCCCTCCACCGGCCCCAACACCTCCACCCTCACCAACGCCAGAGCCAGAGCCACCCCAATCACCCCCTCAGCCACAAACCCCACAACCACCTCCAGAGCCACAAACCCCACCACCCCCTCAGCCACAAACCCCGCAACCACCTCCAGAGCCACCCCAACCACAAACCCCACCACCCCCTCCGCCACTCTCTACGGTCGTAGCTACGCCACCAACTCAACCGCCAGACTCGCACGAACAAGAAAAAACTGCTTTAGTCGTTGGATTAATGGCTGCTGCTGGGGTTGGGTATCTAGCTTACGATATTCTACGTCGCTGAAGAAGGTGGTAACTCAGTATCTGACGGAACGACCATTAATTCTTTCTTAACGAACGATCTCTTGGGGCCGTGAGTCAGCCAGTACAACGCGGGCTGCCCAGGATTCGTCGCCCTTTTTTGTATCGTATACATTTCTAAGCTCCAAATAGGATCGGTAGCTCTTCTTCTAACGTCTTTTTCGAGCTCTCCAGGAGCGTAAAGATATCTAACGATATCGTCATTTACGCTTAAAAGTTCTTCGGGGCTCTTGAGCCCCGAGGAACTCAATTGTTTTATTTCTAACTGAGACATAGCCGCTCGGGGAGTTAACGGTTTACCTTTCATAGTCGATATCAATCTAGTTTCTTCGTCGTTTAACGCTTTTATGACATCGGGCAATCTGTTTACCCACTCGCGGCTACGCTCGGTAGGCTCTAACATTTCTTGAGCGTATTGATGACCGAATAATCTTTCGGCTAAAGTACGATTAAATCTTTCTACTATACCTTGAGCTCTATGATTACCAACCTCGCCTCTTTGTACTGTGACGTTGCGAGTTCGCATCAAAGTATTAAATTCAGCCATAAATTCTGTACCGGGGTCTAATTTTATCGTGAGAGGCCAAGACAAGGCCGATCTTTTGTAAATCTTTTTTATCGCCTCTACAACTTGAGTACTCGTTTTGTTCGTCAAGGGTTCAGCTTCTTTATATCGAGTGGCCACATCGACGATCGTCAACGCGTATTTATATCTTTTACGTTTAACTACATCGTGAGGTAGATACAACAGATCCGCTTGATGCATTTCATTGGGCCGCGCGATGGCCTTATTGAGACTCGTAGGTCTCGGGATAGTACTGGGGGCTGGTAAATATATTTGCCACATGGCTTGTTTTCTCAACCAATTTCTAACGACTAATTCGGGTACGTTAGCTTTTAACTACAATTTTGTTATAGCTCCTGCACCTTTCCAATATCCTTTAGGACTGTAAAATATTTTACTTAATTTTGTTTCCATTTTATTTTATACTTTGTAAAATTTTTAACGACTTATTAAAAATGGCGGGCGTATTTATGATGATAGGTGGAGCTCTTGTAAACGCTTTAGCGTTTACAGGATCAAGCTTTATATTTTCTAAGCTCGGTGGTAGGTCGGACGAAGAACGTAAACGACACGATTTGGCTCTAGAAAGATTAACTCAAGCTAAACAAGAGTGGGTGGAACAAAGAACCAAGGTTCTAGATTATCTAAACGATCGACTACATAAAGAAGCCAGGGCTCAAAAAGATTTCAAAAATGTAGATGAGGCGTTGAGACTATATAACGAAGTAACCAGCGAAGATATGCGATTACCTCGCGAACCTGTATTGTCGGACTTTTACGTACCCAGCGAAGGTCAAAAAGATGGTGAAATTGCATTTATCGTAGGAGGCACTGCTGTTTTAGGGTATTTAGTTTATAAGTTTGTTTAAAAGTTTAAGTTTTTTTGCTTTTTATTTTTTTGTTTCGTTAAGTAAAATGAACGCAATTTATGGAAGCAAACTGAATCCACACAGAAGTTTAAAAAATCCTAGAGCGTTGAAGGGGTTGAGACAATCGATGGTTATTACTCATAATCCTAGTACCGCAGGGGCTGGCAGTCTGTTGATCGTTGAATTTCCTATGTTGAGTCAAGACGATGTAGTAGTACCGGGTACAGTACGATTAGCTTTTAATATAGACTTATAATCTGAAGGCACTGGCGAAGATGAGGCAAGAACTCTATATTATAACGTCGCACGAAATTTAATTAGTGGCGTAAGAATTAAACTAGAAGGTAAAGATTTCGTAGCGTTTACGGATGCCGATGTATATAACGCGTATAAAGACTTGTGGCGACCAGCCAGCGCGAACGATGCGTATCGAGGACTCGAAACTTCTAACGTCACGAAACTCAGAATAGGCGCTAGTGATGGGATTGCTAGCGCGAATGGTGGAAAAGATCGCACGTTTTATTTTTGATAGACGATTGTAGCTCGGAACAAGAAATAAAATATCGTAAGGCGACGTTCGGGAAAAACACTTGCGTTTTAACAAAATTGGCGTTTAGCGGTAGGCACGACAATCACTACTGTTGGTTGATGACTCAAAAGTATAATTGCGTAATGACAGATTTTAGAGCTCAAACTGCATTTGTCGTATTGTTCTATTGTAAAGATAAAAATAGTTTCGATCAATGTCTCGATGAAAATGATGCGGTGCCTTTAGAAGAAAGATCGAGAATTAAAAAATTTTTAAGAGATGTGCCTTTTAGTAAATTATTGGTAAAAACTGATCCTCCAGTCTGTTGGCAGTTGATCTATAGATGATCTATAGATGATCTATAGTTGATCTATAGATGATCTATTAGATAACTATTAGATGATTTATAGATAACTATTAGATAACTATTAGATGATTTATAGATAACTGTTAGATAACTGTTAGATAACTATTAGATAACTGTTAAATAACTGTTAAATAACTGTTAGATGATCTATAGATAACTGTTAGATTATCTAGTCATCTATAAAATATGATAGAATATCTAGACCTATTATTAAAACTAGTAATAGCCATCAACTTATCTTTATTTTCTTACGATTATATGTCTTGTAGAAATAAGATTTAAAAATATAGTTCTATTTTAAATGAGCAAATCGATAGAATCTCTAAGCACGTTATCTCAAGAACCTCATCCAACAGTAGCTGCTACGCCCATAGGGCATAGCTTAGCGACGACCGTAGAGAGTACGAACGAGTCTCCAGATCCTAAAAATAGACTTTTAGGCGTAGTTGCTGGTGGTGATCCTAAAAAATATTTCGGTAAAGAATACTCCGTTAATGAAATAGAGAGCTTGACCGCGGAAAAACAAGAAAAGCTATATAAAAGATACGAAGCCAAGCTCGGTAAAGAAATGATAGTCAGTTTGGGGGGTTGCGTGTTGACTCTTTACGCAAAAGCTTTAGGCGTGACTTTGCCGCTGGCTTCGCCATTTGGTTATAAACTTTGTTTAGATTCTGAAGAAGCCCTCGTTAACGACTTAGAAAAAGATCCCGTTATTTCTAGCAGCATGTCCAGTTTACTTTGCGAAGTGCATTACAATTATGGGGTTTATTTATCTCCTTTGGTGGCTATGTTGATCACTACTAAACATGTACAGGTAGATAGTAGTAATAGTAGCGTTACAAATAATAATAGTATTACTATAAAAGATGAGTCTAGAAACGACAACGACAGATCAAGTAGCAGAGACTCCTCAGCCTCCCCAAGAGCCGGCTCAGCCTCCCCAAGAGACTCCCCAACCTCCACAAGAGCCGGCTCAGCCTCCCCAACCTCCACAAGAGCCTGCTCAGTCGGCTCTATCAAGAGTCACAAAAAAGAGAGTAAAAGACCCTAAAAGAGTAGAGCAAGGTAAAAGACTGGCCGAAAGAAACAGAAAGATGAAAGAACAAATACAAAAAATGCAAAGTATAGAAGAAGAAGCTCCCCAGCAAACGCCAGCGCTAACGATGAGAGACATTCCGAGCTGGGGATACGCTATGGTTGGTTTGGCTGTTTTAGGAATTGGATATCTCGCGCTTAAAAAGAGTAAACCTGTAGACCCGCAGCAAAAAGTAGGGGTTACAAACGTACCCCCTAAAGTTGAAGAACTATTAGAAATGGAATAAATAAAATAAATAAAATGTTTGTACAAGTAAAATGGATACTAAGAACGTTGCAAATACTCTTTATCACGGCGCTGTGTTGAGTTTGTTAACCGTAGGTTATACTATGTTGAGTAAAAAACTTTTGAAAATTAAGCCCGCCGATTTAGGAAAGTTAGACGTAGAAGATACGGTTAAAATCACCGCTACGGTAGGTAGCGCTCTAGCTACTCAGACTTGGTTGGTGAGCCAAGGAATAATTCCTCAGAATGTAGTAAATACTACGTAAAATATAAAATATACGACTTTATAAAATGGCTGAAGGTGGAGAATTTATACCTATGGATGACGTGGGTCGAGAAGACGAACAAAATTATGCTGATGCTGATGATGATTTTGAAGATGCTAATGGCGACGATGGTTTAGGAATAGACCCCGACGGTGATTTTGAATTAGACAGACCGGCTGAACCACAACCGCCTACGACGATTGATGAAGCTGGTGATATTATAGATAATCGTCGTGATATATATAAAGAAGGTATGCTAATAAATTTTATGATTTTTGGGAGGGGAGAAAAGACGGCTTCGTTAGACCAAAACTCATTAGGTATGAACTTTTTACTAAAGATAAAAAGGGTATTTACTTCGACGGTGTTAGATTGACTAGTAAAATTTCCCCCGATAGATTTGTAGTTAAAAGGACGTTAGTAACAAACTTTAAAGATAAGTATCCAAACAGAAACTTTATTAGATTTTTTAAAGAAGATTTGGGTTTATTAACGACCGATGAATATAATTTGCTAGATGCTGAGGAAACGATAGATGTAGCGTATGATACTTACGTCACTCCAAAACGACTAGTTGAGATAGCTAACAATCTGCACGATAAAATAGAAAGTATGGTGGGACCCGAAATTGAACCTGATTATGACCTTGAAACCGGTAGATATACAATTCCTCCCCCTCAACCGAGAGAAGTAGATGCTCAAGCGCAAACTGAGGGGCTAAATTACAGAGAACTTGAAGGTTTAGATGAAAAACTACGAATGCTCAGCGGTAGTTTAGAATTAAATATAGCCGAAAAGAGTAGGTTAAATGATGAAATTGCAAAAATAAAAGTAGCCTTAGGTAGAGAAAAAGATGATTACAAGAGAAGTATTCTGCTTGATGAATTAAGAGGTCTCAGAGATGATAGATCGGCTAGAACTGAGGCCATAGAAAGCAATATGAAAAATATCAAAAGCCAATTCTATAGAATCAAACAAACGATTAATAGAATATTAGGAAGCGATATCTCGCTAGGAGAAAAGATTAGAATTCTGTTTCGAGAACAGGGTGTGACGGTAGTAAGTATATTAGCCGCGTTTGCTTTAGCTATAAGTACGATCGTTGCTTCTTTGGTGACGGCTGTTGGTGGGGGTGGTGCGGCGGCTGCTGTGGTTGTTCCTGCTCCGACTCCAGTTCCGCCTAAGCCTGGAGGTAACGTGAAAGATTGGATAAGTAATCATTTAAAAAACTTGGCCAATTTGCTAAAAAAGCTCGGGGGTAAGTTATTAGCCGCTTTACCGGGTATTTTGGGTAGTATCGCGAGTTGGTTGTTCACGTTGTTAAGTAAGTCGGTAGGTTGGTTGGCAGAACACGTTTGGGCATTATTGGTAGGTGTCGGTACTTTGATTCTCGTATACATGCAAAAAAAATTAAAATAGAAAGTCATATAAAATATACGACTTTATAAAATGACCGCAGAATCCGTTTACCCTAAATTGCCCGATGTTCCTAGAGAAACGAACGAGTCTTCAGTCTTTAGGTTAAATAAAATCGAACGAGTGCAAAAAGAGATAGCCAACGAGAGAGATAAGAGAGAACGGTTGCACAAAAAGTATAATAAAATTATTACCTGTATATCAAACGCAGAGACCGTTATAGAATGTTTCGGAGCTTTATCCGGTACAATAGGCATAGTCAGCGTTGTCGGTGTCATTAGTATACCTGTAGGTGTGGTGCTAGAAGGATTAGCTATAGGATGCGTGGGCGTAAGTTTGGTATTAAAACGATTTAGTAAAAAGTTTAGAGGTAAAGCTAAGAAACACGATGAGATTAGAGTAGTAGCCGAAACAAAATTAAATACGATAAATGAATTAGTGTCTCAGGCCGTAGACGATGGCGATGTAAGTCACGAAGAATTTGCTTTGATTAACGATGAATTAAAAAAGTTTTATGGAATGAAAGAAGCTATTAGGACACAAACTAAAGCGAGAGAAGAGTCCGTTTCTAATCAAAAAGAAATAGACGATGAGGTCGAAAAGAAAGTTGTCGAGAGAATGGAGAAAGAAAAAAAAGATCTTATCGCAAACCTTACAACTTTAGATTAGAAATATGTAAAGAATATGAGCGTGATTCTAACGTGAGTATTTTACCTCCTAATTATGAGAGTTTAGGGGCTAGGCCTAGCGCTCCTTGCGAAGAATAGTTGTAATTTAGTGTATAGTAGAGCGTAGCTATGTGAGTACGACAAAAATATCCCTCATCTCTACTGAGTGTAGAGATGAGGGATATTTTTTTTGGCTTGCGACAAATCATTTTGTGCCTTTTTTCGCCGGGGCGCCCGGCGTTTTCGTACGCTTCTCGACTTTGAAAAACACTTTTTATTTTCTTGATTTTGTGCAAATTTTGGTGTGTATATACACAGCAAAATTTGGAATAAAATTTGGGCGATTTTTAGACGATTTTGTTTTAAAAAAATTTGACGTATGTACCTACAGCAAAATTGGAGAGAAAAGTGAAAAAACAGAAAATGACATAGAATCGGCATCTTCAAAAAAACAGAAAATGACATAGAATCGACATCTTCTATACTACTAGAGGGCTTTCGAACCAAACTATTGACATTATCCTCCAGTCATGGAGACCGAGCACCAAGAAGCAGTATGCATCATCGCTCAACAAATGGCTACGTTTCTGCACTAAACGGGCTGTCGATGCAGTTCATACGACTGCAACCTCGGCATTGGAGTTTCTCACCGAGTTAGTTCACTCTGGGGCGAAATACAGCACTGTAAATTCATTCATTCATATTTATTTCCACTTAATCCAAAAAAAAAACCAAAAGATGTACAGTCATAGTAGATAAACGGATAAGATTAAGTGGTGGGCTTCTCCAAAAAGCAAGCTTGTCAAATAGAAAAGCCCATTGACGTGTAGACAAATGAAATGTTTATGGTATTTTCATAGGTTACACTGGTTCCATTAAACTACACAGAAAAATAAACTTATGTTACACGTATAAATTGACAAGGACCAACACAAACAGGACAAACCAAGGACAAGTACGGTAACGCAACAGAAGTTACACAGAGGACCATTCAAATAATTTGTACACAGCTGATTAGAAAAGAAAAAAATTAAGAACAGTATTTGTCCAAAAGCAGAGCCTTAAGATTTTTCTTAAAAAAAGATCGACAAATAATACTTCTGAGAGTTTGACATAGTGAGTTCCAGAATTTCGGACCCTGATACTCAATCAATTTCTTAGCTTGAGCAGTACGTATGTATGGGATATGGAAATCTTTGGACTGTCTGGTATAATATCGATGAATAACGGCATTAATCTCAAACATTCGTTCAAACGAATTAGGTAATTTATGAACAACAAGCTGATGCATAAAAATTCCTAACTAGAGGGAATATATATCATTAATTTTAAGAGTATTGTGATTAAAGAACAATGGGTCAGAATGAGCTCTAAAATCTACACGGTCAATAACACGCAATGCTCTGTTCTGTAAAACCAAAATTCTATTTAAAAGACAAGAACTAGAGTTGCCCCAGGCCAGAATACCATAGGAAATATATGGCAAAATTAATGCGTTATAAATATTAAATATAATTTTGGAAGGAAAACAATATTTCAATTTGTTATTAATACCAATATTTCTAGAAATTATTTTACATACATAGTTCACATGAGATTTCCATGATAATTTGTCATCAATAAGAATACCCACAAATTTGATACAATTGGTTTGATTAACAGGGGAATTATTGAACAGAATTTCGGGGGGAAGTGTACTGGCTGTGTTGCTAAACAACATAACAGACGTTTTATCAATGTTGAGCGATAATTTATTGGCTTTAATCCATTTGGAAACTCCAATAAGTTCTGTATTCACGACATTAACCAGAGTGTTCAAACTGCTATGGTATAAAATAGATTGGAGTCATCTGCAAATAAAATAAATGACAAAGTATTAGAAGATTTCTCAAAATCGTTAATATAGATGGAAAAAAGAAGTGGTCCCAAAATGGATCTCTGTGGAACTCCGCAAAGCAACTCTTTAGGAGAAGACTGGTGTTCATTAAAAAATACAAATTGTTTACGATTAGAGAGATAATTCCTGAACCACTCCAAGGCAATCCCTCGTATTCCATAAAAGGAAAGTTTAGCCAGAAGTATATAATAATCAATTGTATCGAATGCCTTGAAGAGGTCCAGAAAAATTACCAGAACATGAGAAGACTGTTCATGACCAGCAATAATTGTATCTATCAACTGAATAGCATGTGAAGTTGAGTGATTCTCCCTAAATCCATATTGCGAATCTGATAAAATATTATGTTTTATTAAGAACCGAGACGTGCGAACGTAAATAATACGTTCAAGAATTTTAGAAAAGGATGTTATAATGGAAATAGGTCTATAGTTATTAACTAAATGGGAATCACCTTTCTTAAAAACAGGAATAACTTTGGCAATTTTTATGGAATCCGGAACTATACCTGTACTTAATGACATAATTATTCATAATGAAAGCTAGGGGCTTGGAAATGGCAGGAAAAATAGCTTTGATAACAGTACTGGTAATCGTATCAGAACTTTGCTTATTAGTTAAATTAGAAACAATGGTATATAGTTCATGTTCGGTTGCTGGATCGAAGAAAATAGAAAAGGGATTGGAATTATATAAATAATCATGGTAACTCAAATCACAGGAATGAATTTGATTAGCAAGTTTGTTAACAAAGTAGTCATTAAAATGCTCTGCAATTAAGAGGGGATCATTTGTACACTGTTCATTAATCTTAATACTTGGAGCTTCAGATGATTTTTCAAAACAGAACTAATGATTTTCCAAGTGTTTGTAATATTGTTTTTCTCTTTATATAACTGCCGAGTAAAATAGTTTTGTTTTGCAGTGCGCAGTATAGTTGTGAGTGAGTTTCTATAACTGGTGTACTTTAGACGATTAGAATGATTAGGACAACGAATATATCTGTGATAAAGTCTATTTATATAAATAATAGATTTTAGTAAAGAAGGCGAGATCCATTTAGACCGAGGTTGGGATTTCCTATTGGAATGATTAGTCCTAATAAGAGTGATATTTTTTATCATACACATTTTTTAAAATATTTATAAACTTATTAAAGGAAACATTTGGATTGTCAGCGTTAAAAACCACAGACCAGTCACAAGAACTTAGGGCAGATTTAAACCTACGAAGATTTCCATCAGTAGTTTTACGGAAACTTCCTGAAAAGAAAGAGTGAGTTTTTGCCTTAAATGGAAAAATTGCGAAAACTGGAAAATGATCCGACATATCAGAAACTAAAATGCCAGAATTGGGAGGGGGAAGAATATTACCAAAAATATTATCAATAAGAGTTGCAGAGGTTGGTGCAATTCTTGTGGGTTTATAATAAAAATTACGACGGGGCCGCTGTTAAATTGTAGAACTAACCCCCGACCATATAAGGGCAAAAATATAATAAATTATGGTTTTTTTATATGAACTTTACAATTTCTGAAGGTCTTCCTTGGATGCCACAATCAGACGAGAGCCGTTTTTCCGACGTATTTCGATCCGGCCGTCTTGAGTCCAGACCTTATCAGTCAGCGAATGTCGTTTAACAGTGGCGAGCCAGCGCTGACGTTCCTGGGTAAGGGTAGACTTGATTTCAAGTCCGAGATCGCGGCTCGCGATCTCGGACTTGACCCTTACGTGTATATGGGATATTCATGTATTCATAACTAAATGTACATAATAAAACGGAGGCCCATGGAGATGGCCAATCAGAAGGACACAATACAGTATTCTGTTCAGTCTCAAATTTGTATGATACTTGGCACAATGGCACGTAATGGTATTTAAAACCTATAGCTAAATCATATTAGATCATATATTAGTAGAAAAAATACCAAATTAAATACGTGATTGTTAGTTTTTGTTACTAGACGCGTACCATACACGCGCGCTCGTTATACGCGCTCACACATTGTGCCTTTGACCAATAGATGAAAAGTAAACACGCTCCAAAGTAGACACGCGCCTTATAATTTTGTACTAGTAAGCACGCCTATAAGCGCGCGCGCCCGCTGCCACCGCCCGATTGGGTGGCTTCTAACGGTTCGTCGGATTAGTGGAATCGTCCAGTAATTCTCCTGGTTTGAATATTCATGTTATAGAAGGCTTTTGGCGATTCCGACCAATCAGCTTGTCCCGTCCACTTTTGGACTAATTCGCCATAGGTAGGGTGTGTACAAACTGATAACGACATTCCCAAGTCTGTGATCGTGATCCAAGGTTAACTCACAAGAGGACGCAAGAGGGCGCTATTTCCGGCACTATTCTGTGATTGTATTGGCTATCAGGCCGACAAAAACTACGATCACAGACTTGGAACCAAGTCTAGGGTAAGGCTCTCGTGGACGTAAATGTTAGAACCTTTAAATTTGGCTCTAAGACGATAGAATGCAGCCCGTGAGTTGTAGTCCACAAACTTCACAACTATTGGTCTTGCCCGTGGTGTACCCGTTTTATCCAGGCGTGGCCCGATGCGATGAGTTCGATCAATGGCTTCAGGGCGCAGCTCCATGCCGAGGTGTTGTTTAGCCGCTTCGGTGATTTTCCGGTCAGTGTTCTCGGGTTGGGGTGTTTCTGGAATTTCGTGAACAATAAGACAGTTACGTCTTGAATATTTATCTTGTTCAGAAAGCCGTTCACTAAGATGGCGGACATCTTTCTCCAGACTGGATATCTTCTTGTCCCTACTGATTAGCTCCAACTCCAGAGCCTTATGAACATCCTGGGTTATAGATTCGGCGATGGCATCGGTCAGTGCAGGAATTAGAATGTCCAGAATGGCCCTTGACCGGAGAACTTCGGAGACAGCTGTCGTCAAGGAAGCGGGATCAACTGCAGTGGATTCTGCAGTTGCAGTTGAAGCTTGCTTTTGGGGCATTTTGATCAAGGAACATCAGCTCGCAAAATTTTGGGAAAACGCCAAAAAGGACCACTTGCAATGGGGCACAAAGATCCAAAAATTCAAAGGCTCACATTATGTGGAAGACCGGTAAAATATTGTAGCGTCGACCGTGCGCGGGACTATTCTACACTGGAAAGAAATACTCCGGCACACTTTCTTCGGATCTTCAAGGCTCTAGGCCGTTTATTTAGGCACAAAACAACGCAAGACTTCACACAAAATGGTGGGAGATCGTACAAAGCTTGTTGCTAGAGGAAACGGGTCACTGCGCGTACGCCGCCCGGCAACGGGCCTCCCCAGCCGACCAGCAGGGGCTCCGCTGCAACAGCTCCTGTGGTACCGTGCTAGCGCCCTCCGCCGACCGACCGGCACCGGCGCTACAATATGAAGAAAATGTGCATTTGTCAGGAGCCACCACCAGACACGTCTGTTCGCTCACATGGTGTTCGGTCAATACAGCACGGTGTGCATTGTCATCACTGCTTTGGTCAACATTGGACAAAACGAGGATTGGTAGTCATCCTTTGGTCATTCGTTTTATGAGAGGAGTATTTAATTTGAGACCTCAATACCCCGATATTCCCACACATGGGATGTTGGTGTTTTACTTCGCTACATTAGCAACATGGAACCATTGCAGTCTCTTACGTTGAAACAATTGACATACAACTTGGTTTGCTTATGTACACTCACCACTGGACAGCGGGCTCAGACAATAAGCCTATTAATTTGACATATCCAACATGAAGGTTAAAAAACAAACAGTTTGTATTGAAATAACTGATTTAATCAAAACATCTAAACTAGGCAAACCGCAACCACAGGTTGTACTGTCAGCATACCCGCATGATAAAAGTGTATGAGTTATGCCCACCCTCTTAGAATATTTGAAAAGGACAAGAAGTTTTAGGAGTTCCAGGTTGAAATTATGTTTAAGCTATACAGTGCCACATAAGGAGATAGGCACTGTCACTATTTCCCGTTGGTTAAAACAATCCTTAACTGAGGCGGGTATAGATGTGTCAGTGTTCAAAGCATACAGTTTTAGAGCTGCCTCAACCTCGGCAGCAGCTAATAAAGGTGTATCGATTAACCCCTTGCGTACGGATGACTCAAATATGCGCAAAAAAAAGTGCCACCAGGCCGGATGACGCTATTGGCCGCTGTTTGTGCAGTTTCAATAATTGTTTGATTATTGTGTATATGTTACTCTTGACTGCACAAACACATTGTGGCCGTTTCGCTTGGCTGTCAGAGCCGCCGCGGCACCCCGACGTCTCCCGTAAAATACCGTACTTAAGGGGTTAATTAACGTTATTTTGCAAACGGCAGGTTGGACGAACTCTACAACCTTCGCCAAGTATTATTATAATAGAAGTGAAAGTATTTTATGCCCAGAAGGAGCACAAAGTCAGTTCTCCCAGGCTGTTTTGAACCAAAAATTATTATATCACTTTTTTTGGTTAAGACAAATATGGGCAAACCAAGCAGAGATTTCATTGCATGAAATAACATAGTAAAGTGTTGATTCGACTGGTAGGAAACAATTTCCAATTTGGCTAATGATTTCCACTAGATACTTTTGTCCAAGACAAAGCAGTCTTGCCTTTGCTCAATACTGAGATTTATGTTGTATACTGCTATCACAAGACAAATGATCTTTACTTTGTGAGAATCACACTGTATACTTTTGCCAAAGGACCAAGCAGTCTTCATTTTGTTCGTGATGATAATCATACTATGTACTTTTGTCAAAAGACATAAGAATCCTGACTTTGTTGGCAATGAGAATCAGATACTGGGTACTTTTGCCAAAGACAATAGTCTTGACTTTGTTTATAATGAGAACAATATTGTTCCTTTTGTTTAGGACAAAACGGTCTTGGCGTTGCTTATAATGAGATTTATACTGAATACTCTTGTCGCAAGTCAAATAAGCTTGATTTTTGCTTATAAGGAGATTTATGCTGTATGCTTTCGTCGACATCCAAAAATGGTCTTCACTTTGTTTTAAGACCCATACTGGGTACTTTCGTCAAAGACAATATATAATCTTGACTTTGGTTATATAAAGAACCACATTGTTGTTTTTTGTCAAAGACAAATTGGTCTTGGCTCATATATGATGAAATCTATACTGTGTATTTTTTTCAAAAAGACAAAATAGTCTTGACTTTGCTTAAAATGTTGTGTAGGAGTAAGCTTTAAAAGAGAATGCAAACATAACTACTGTATCTTCAATTTGCACTTTTTCTGTGCAGCTTATTATTTTTGTTTACGGGAATTGGTTTACAGTACACTGTCCCGCTTTAAAGTTAATTCTCTGGATGAACTTGAAGAATGCACTGTACCTAATTATTACAGAAGAGTTCGTTCAAAAGCAAATATCATCTATGTCGGTTGAGAAAGCAACAGGTCCAGATGGCATCAGTGTTAAAATGATTAAAATTGCTTCCCCTTATATTACTAAATCTTTAACTTATTTGTTTAACCTCTCCATGAGATGCGAGCAATACCGTAAAGATTAGAAACACGCCATAGTAACACCAATTCACAAGGGAGGAGATAAATGTAGTACAGGTAATTATCGGCCTATTTCTATACTGCCAATTATCTCTAAGGTTCTAGAAAGATGGGTGCACTCGGCAGTATATAGCTACCTCGATGATAACAATTTGATACCTAGTTGCCAATCGGGATTTAGACCCTTGCACTCAATTGAAAGCACTCTACACGATTTAACAAACACGTGTTTTGAGGCTATGGAGCAAGGTGAAGTTACAGGTAGCGCGTTCATAGATCTCAGTAAAGTTTTTGATTGTGTGGATCATGTAATCCTACTAGGCAAATTGAAGAAGCTGAATTTGTCATCTTCTGTAAATAATTGGTTTAAGTCGTACCTAGGCGGTCGTAGTCAGTCTGTAAATATTAAGGGCACAATATCGAAGGTCCTGCCCATAGACATAGGCGTTCCACGAGGGTCGATCTTAGGGCCACGTTTATTCATTGTTTATAGTAGTGATTTTCCATCTTGTATACCCAACAATTGCAACTTATTTATGTATGCAGATGACTCCCCGTTAACGTGTAGCTCCTCGGAGTCCTCGCTAGTATTCACAACTGGTGCCTAAGAAACAAACTAGCATTAAATGCCAACAAAACCAAATGTATGCTTATTGGTTCAAGGCAGAAAATATCCAACATCGACCTGAACGTGTGCATTGCTGATAAGGTTATCGAAACAAGCGAAATCTTGTAAATGCTTGGGTGTAGTTGTTGATGATGAAACATTAAGTTGGGGTACACATGTTGAATACGTAAAGAAGACTGTTTCGTCTAAATTGGGTGTGTTCAACACAATTCGTGATTACGTTCCCCAAAGCAGCCTGCACACACTCTTTGTAAGTTTAGTTATGCATCTTTAGAGTATTGCTGTACGGTGTGGAGGATAGGTACATATCTCACGACAATACCCTCAACAAATGTCTCAAAAGAGCCGCACGGATAATCCTTAAATGTACCTCCCTCATCCCCTCAGCTGATATGTTTGCCAGACTAAATTGGATTCCTTGTTTTCAAAAGGCTTAACAAAATGACTCTTTCGTACGTGACAAATCTGTTCACACCACTTACAGTGATTCTTGAAACACGAAAATCGACCAAAATGGCACTGAAAGTTCCTTTCGCCAAAAAGGAATGCTACGCAACCATCTGTATAAACTTTCTGTCTTCGCCAGAGCTAGAAAAAGGCATTCAAGTACAGTTTTGGTATTTTGGGGGCTATTTGTTTCGTTTCGATGTATGTATATGGTGGCGGGAAAAATGCCATCTCAAATATACACTCTCTCGTGCATTATTTCCATAAAAGGTTTTTTATATATTTTTTACATTCATGAAAATGAAGTAAACTGTTGCAAACTGCTGACTGACTGAATGGACCTGAAATATACAAATCAAAAAATTTGCTGGCCTGACGTTTCGAACTTAAGCAAGTTCTTTCTCAAAGGCAAATGACAGAGTACAAGAAACAAACATGTAGGGAACACACATGCATGAGGGGGTGGGTGGAGAAACACAAAAGAGGGATGCAAAGGAGCATGGCAGTGGGTAAACATCAAAGGCAGAGGGAAGGACAGCCAGGAAGTGTGGTTAGGGTAAGGATGCAGGAGTGGAGGGATTAAGATAAAGGATGAAGCTGGGGAAAGGGGACAAAGGAGTGTGGTGAAGGGGGGGGGGGGGGGGGGGTGGGTGGGGTGAATAGAAGGTGATAGGGCAAGAGAAGAAACAAAGGGAAGTAGCAAGGATAAACAGGAAATGGAAAGAAAACCCCATGTGGCCAAGTGGGCAAGAGACACCAAGAGGGTTTGCCAGAAGGATAATCTGTAAACAAATGACAATGGGGGAAAATTAAGAGTTAATCATTCCCTTCCTGGATGTTGAGACCATGTGGTTGAATAGTCCGAAGACGTTTCATCCACACTTTCTCTCTGCTAAGGCGAACCGAGTCCTTGCGGTGGCCAAGTGATTCTATGCCCTGTAGAATCATAGGCAAGTTGAAATAATGACCAACAGGGGTGTCCATTTTCTTGGTGTTCACAGTCGATCGATGGCCATAGAAACGCTTTTTGAGCGTGTTCTTGGTCTCCCCGACATACTGGATACCACAAACCCTGCAAGAAATGAGATATATGACATTAGAGGTGTTGCAAGTAATGGTGCCATTGGTTCTGTGAGTAGTGCCAGATGAATGGCCAGAAAAGGAGTCAGACTCCTGCATGTGAGTCTGGCAAACAACACACCTGGAATCGCACTTAAAAGTACCATGCTGTATGGGAGGGGATGCAGCCAAGGTGGGGACCTCGGCTCGAACAATCAGGTCTCGTAGATTGCGGTGGCGCCTATAAGCCAATACTGGGTTGACAGGGGCGGCACGGGCAAGGCGATCTGAAGTATGAAGGATATGATGGTTGTCATTAGTTATTTTACGAAGGGGAGGGAGACTAGGATGAAAGGTGGTGACCAAGGGAATATTGGGGTCGGCATTAGTGCTGGGCGTCTTTTCCTTGAGAGCCAAATCTCTGGTGATAGATTTTGCTCTGGCGATAGCACGTTGAACTTGGCGGGAGCTGTGGCCCTTGGCAACCAAGTTATTCTTCAGTACCTGCACATGATGGGAAAAGTCAGAATTATTAGAACAAATCCTTCTGAGTCTATAAGTGCCTGGCTGAATGCTATGCCTGTCTTGCAATGCCTGGGGTGACAGTTGGAGGAGTGGAGTTACTGGTGGGTGTCTGTGGGTTTAGAATACAGATCAGTGGTTACCGAGTTGTCTTCCTTGCAGATGGTGACATCCAGGAAGTTGGTCTGATGCACTGAATACTCTGATGTAAACTTGATGGTCCTGTGGAAGGAATTAATGTGATTAATGAAAGTCTCCAGACTGTCCTGATCACTGGTCCAGATGAAAAATACATCGTCAATATATCTCCACCCATACCCAGGGGCGACATGGTGCTGAGGCAAGCATGCGCTCTTCGAGGTCGCCCATGAAGAGGCATGCAAAGGAGGGGACCACGTGAGTGCCCATCGCTGTACCGTGTACCTATGTAGTGTTTACCTAGGAAGGACAAATTGTTCTTGGTTAGTACAAGTCTCATGAGGGTGCCAATATCACTGATGGGTGGGGTTGTGTGTCCTGCCTTGGCCAGGGCCGAGGAATAAGCACGAATACCTTTATTATTAGTATTATTATTATCACTTTTTTAGACACGGTAGCCCATTCAACATAGTGCTGCTTTTCAAGGGGCCGTGTAGAAAAGGAACTTAAGCTTACAAACAAATGACCTTGGTAGAAAAAAACTAAAATGATGCAAAACTAAAATTATGTAAAACAGTAAGACGCCTTAGTGACGAGTTATTATAATACAAAGCTAAAATAATGCAAAACTAAAGTTATATAAAACTAAATCTAAAATAAAAATTAAAATGAACTGAGAAAATACAACATGAAACTTTGGTGATGGGGTGGTGGGGGATGTTGGTGTACAGGGATGAGACGTCAAAAGTCCAAATGATGGCTGTGCTGGGAAACTTGTTCTTGATTCCTTCCAGCTTGCGCAGGAAGTCTGGGGTGTCATGGATGTATGATGGCATCTGTGGAACGAGGGGTTCGAGAAAACTGTCAATAAACAGGGAGATACGTTCCGTGGGCCTACCGTTACCAGAGACAATGGGCCTATCGGGGTTGCCAGCCTTGTGAATCTTTGGAAGGAGATAAAAACTAGCAGTCCTACAGTCAAAGGGAGAGAGACATTTATGAGCTTTCTTGGACAGCTGGTCACGTGATCGCATATCGTCAAGCACCTGTTGTATCTCTTGAGAGAATGTACCTGTGGGGTCAGAGTCAAGGCAGATGTAGTTAGTATGATTGTTCAACTGGCGGTGGGCCTCGTCAATGTACTGATGACGATCCATGATGACCGCAGCTGAATCTTTGTCCGCCGGCTTGATGATGATATCAATACGGGAGCGCAAGGCATTCAATGCCAAGCGCTCCTCTCTGCGGAGATTGTCATGAGTTCTGTGGACAAAGTTATCAGGGTTAGTGACTTGAGAACTGACAACTTGAACATAAGTCTCGAGGGCTGGTACACGATTCTTGGGGGGTACCCAGGTACTTTTGACACGGAACGGTTCTGGGTCACATTATTTACATTCCTTAGTATTATACAATATCGTCCGAGAATGCTATACTCTAACATATTCATTTCATTTTCATAATCAGAATGGACCTTATCGAACATATTTATTGACCGATCTCTAAAAAGCTCATTCAAATTGAAGACATTTCACTTTTTATACAAATATTAAATTTCGTCACGTTGTCATAGTCATTCTTTTTCCCATTTCACACGTGCCTCTATTAAAACCGTCAGAAATAATCACTATACTTTACCTATCCGTCATGTATTTGTAAATGTTCTTGTTTTGCAGGATACACAAAATGCAAGCTTAAATAATTATTTAGCAGAAACAGAACACAAACCCATGACAATATGAATGCTCATAAATTCATTATTTAGACATCTTACCCCAAGTTTAATCCATTAATTGAGCATTATGTACACATGTGAATATGTAACTTTTCTCAAAAAGGTTTCTTATGAAGAATAAATTCATAATTTTTTCTAGTTTATACAATTTCACAATTAATATTTTTTCTGTGCGTCAGTCTAAGCCAAGCCCAAACCCAAATTGATCATTTCGTTGCCACTGTTTTTATAACGCATTATTACAGCCTATTTATCACTCTGAATGTTCAGGCAAATGTTAAATGGACATCCAGCGAACGATTTCGGGGGTCATTCTCCGGGTATATTCGCGAGTTTTTGTGACCAAAACCAGGAACCAATTTAAAAAAAATCAAACTCAGAAAATTGGGTGTGAGAAAGTGAAACAAATTAGTCAGTGACTGAATAACACACTATATATGTAGTAAAAATGAACTTGATCTCGGATGTAGTCAGTGGTGGCTCTGAGTGGAGGGGTTTGACCGAATGTAATGCAAAGAGGTGCAAGAATAAACATCTTTACTATTTAGGTATATGATGGAAAAGGCAATAAAAAATCGAATGAATAAAAAAGCTTGATAACTTCGATCTTAGTTTGATGTTACTCCATCAACTACAGATATTTCTATTTACAACCAATAATGCATGATACAGCTTATAATTTCATTGATTTCTAAATTGAGTTCAGGTATGGCTAATTTGATTGACCGTTAATAAAAAAGAAACCCTTCACTGGATTTTGTGCAGATGACATTACACAAAAATAGAAATTCAGTGTTTGAATTTCTCCCTCTAAAAGCAATAAAGAAATCGTGTAAATGAATCCGATTGGACATAAACGAAAGATTCTGCACAAACACTTAATTTATTAAACTGAAATGGAATCATTTTGTAGAAATGGCCGGGAAACCTATAATTCTTTGAATTTCAAATAACTATCTGAATACATAAAGACATACACATACACTTGTCTCTTCAATGCATGTCTAAGTCTAACGTATTATACAAGAATGACACAGGACTTATGTACAGCGAGGGAAAGAAATGTAAACAACTTACTCACAGAAGAGTGTGAATGCTTATTTACAAAGGTAATATTTGACAAAAATACAAATTCGCATGAGCACTATCACTTGTATGCACGTATTTATAGATAAGTACTCGTGGTGGCGCCCTTTCATGCACAGAGAAAACGCTGTTTAAACTGTTTAAACAACCCCGGGTTGTTCATGTGCCCTGCTTAAAACAACCAGTTGGTTGTTTAAGCAGGGCACATGAACAACCCGGGGTTGTTTAAAACGTTTAAACAGCGTTTTCTCTGTGTGCTGGCTGCACCGAAACTTTATAGTGTATTAGTTTGCATGTTTTCTGACTGTCCTCATTATTTATACTAAGCGCGTGTAGACATCGTAATTTAGTACTTCACGAGTTGTTGTCGGCACCATAGACTGCTTCAAAGATTATTTCTGTGCTGCGTATTTGAATAGATTTTTTACCGCGTGGACAAGGAGATGTACTTTTTGTTTCACTGCACGATGAATGGCCGCTGTCTTCATCTCAACACCTCAGTCATCCCAATCCATGTATGTAGAACAATCGTCTACGGTGGCAGGTTCGCTGAATCGTCGGTGATGGTCTGAAACACTTTACTTACAAACATTCGATCCACCACGTCCCTTAATCTTGTTAAGAATGCTTTAAGCTCTTTGCAACTATGTTTAAATGATATTCATTCTTCTTTTAATTTTGTTATACAAATCGAAACTACTTTGAAACTTTCAACCCCTACAAAACATAAGAACTGGACTACTGTAATTATGTATGATCGATACCAGCCAGAGTGAACGAGAAATGGTATATAGAAAAGACAGACCAAGAATTCTATATTTTGACCATTAACTAATTAAAATTCAAAACTACAGAAAACTTACGTGACATTTTTATGTTACATATAATCTTTGTTTGCACACGTTGGTGTACCACTAAAATGAGTGAATATAATTTTCTTAGGACTAAAAGGTTCAAATGCTAATATTTACACTTATCTAAAGATTTATTTTTGATTTGGAATTAATTACACAATAATGCTTGTGGTAAATTTTATGAAATGCATTATTTCAAATATTCAGCGAAACAATCTACAATGTACTGACACTTTACTAAGACCAGGGAAAAAATATAAAGATGTGACTGTGGTACATTTTGAGAAACAAATAAACAATTACTTAAAACCGCGCGTGTAATCTAAATTTGGCGCTCAGGCCGTATTTTAAAGCTAGCTGCGGCCGTGTTTCACGTCAGAAACTGCCCAAATTGCCCTCTGTTCTTTATTATTTTTTCCTCTTTGTATATGTGATTTTGGACGAAAGTATTGCCGGATCAGTGGTTGAACTTCTTTATACTTTATGCCTAATTTACATTTGCCCCGGGCGCCGTGCGATAAATGGGTGTACGGTTTTCCGTACGATTTTTGAGGCATCGTAGGTGGCTACGGGCTAAGGCGTATGCGTTCACACTGTGTACGAGCATCGTGTGATTTCTCGTACGGGCCATCGGGGGCAGGCCGGGGCAAAGCCGTACAGAGGCTGCGCGGAGATGGTGCGGCCGCTGTGGGGTTGCCGCGGGATGACTGCTCAATATCCGTGCGATATCCGTGCGATTTCACAGGTACTGCACGGGCAGCGAAGCGGCAACCTTGCGATAGCTGTGTGAGGGCCGTGCGATTGTCCCAAGAGCCTACAATCTCCGTACGATTTTGTTTTGCCCCAATGTCCACCTAAAATCTTGCGTTTTCTGCACGATCAGCGCGCGGCCTCCGCGCGGTGCCCGTGCGGGGATTGTGCAGTGCCACCTACGACATGTCTACGGGCTACGGGCTTACGATTTTTTCAAATTTGTATAACTTCTCGCTAAACAAAATCGTAGAGGCCGCGGCGCCCGTGAATCCGTACGAAAATATCACGGCCGGCTCCTGCCTCCGCACGGAAGCCGCACAGAAAGGGGGATACAGGCAGGATACGGGCTCCGTAGACCCATCGCAGGCCAAATGTGAATTAGGCATCACGTACAGTGAGCTTAGCCTATGTGCCATAATTAAGTCATAACATGATTTGCACCTTAAGTAACTAAGATAATAATAATAATAATAATAATAATAATTTATTATCCGGCAATTGAGGAAAATTAGAAATCTCCTGGATGCGGCAAATGGGCGACTCTTCCCGAAATAACTCTTTTAGAGCACTTTCCCCACGCGCCTTACTAAAAAAACACTCTAAAGGGGCGACTTTTACAATAGGGCAACAGTTATGTGTCGCCCTATTCGACCAGGTCACCCTAATCCACTCTTTTCTAGGATTATGTGTCGCCCTATCCGGCAATTGAGGAAAAAAATAATATTAATAATAATAAATAATCATAATAATCATAATAATAATAATTATAAATCTCCTGGATGCGGCAAATGGGCGACTCTTCCCGAAATAACTCTTTTAGAGCACTTTCCCCACGCGACTTACTAAAAAAACACTCTAAAGGGGCGACTTTTACAATAGGGCGACAGGTATGTGTCGCCCTATTCGACCAGGTCACCCTAACCCACTCTTTTCCAGGATTATGTGTCGCCCTATCCGGCAATTGAGGAAAATTATAATAATCATCATAATAATGACAAATCCTAGTTTCGCATGACACGATTAATGCACTTTTGCAATTCAGTACGGCCACCCTCAGCATATATTTCAAGAGTTTATCAAAGCATTTTCCCTGTTTTGAGGAAACGTTAGTTTGTGAACTTTTTTGTAACAATAACAATAACAGTAGATTTTATAAAATAACAGTAGGCAAGCACTTTGTAACAGTACAGGGTGTCCCCCTCCCCCCAAAAAGAGGTAAGCCCAAACAAATGGAAAATATGACCGACACATAATGACCATTGTTATGGTTTTGTCATAAACTAGGGGTAATGAGCTTTTCATTGATACCGGATGCATTTATCTGGTCATGCATCACTGATTTCCATTGTCTTGAAAATTGTATGTAAAAACCTTCTTGAAAGCTTGTAAAATCAATTATCAATTGGTAGCTTGGCCTGGGCATCATGATGGTTAATTTGGGTTGTGAATTATTAGTTATTGTGAGTTATCGTTATTGAATTTTCGCCGCTAGAGGGGGTATAGTGGGCAGAAGAGATACATAGTCCTGATGACGTGCCCTGTTCACACCAGAGCCGCTTAACCCGGGTTGAGTTTTGTTTTTCAACCCCGCGACGCGTCGTTTCACACTTGATTCTTACAGCTTGTTCCGTCCGGGGCGACTTCAACCCGGAGATCAGCTTGCGTAAGCGATTCACACCCATCAACCCGGGGCGAGCGGTTGCCGTATACTATGGTGTTCCATATGTGCCATAGCTTTTGCAATATATTTTTGGGGGCGTATGTTTATTCGGCGTCGCATTTTTTGTTTTTGGCGTCGCATTTTTTTTTTTTGGCGGCGCATTTATTGTTTTGGCGTCGCATATTTTTTTTTTTTTTTGGGCGTCGTAATTTTTTTTTGGTTTAATTTTTTTTTTTGGCGTCGTTTTTTTTTTTTCCGCAGTCCTATTTTTTTTTTTTTATTACTTTTTTTTTGGGGGGGCGTCGCCTTTTTTTAGGGGGGTCGTATTTTTTCGGGCGTCGCAATTTTTGTTTTTGGCATCGCATTTTTTTTTTGGCGTTGCATTTTTTTGTTGGCGTCTCATTTTTTTCTTTGGTGTCGCATTTTTTCTCTGCGTCGTATTTGTTCTCGTTCACGTGTCTGTCACGTGAATGTCACATCACTTGATGTTGATGAGAATGTTTAGAATCAGATTTTGCACAAGGCCTCTCGGTTGCAAATGAAAAAGGATATTATCGTAATCATCTAGCGTGCACTGTGGATGAAGCAACGTATACATTTTAACCGGAATGTTGCGTTACCATCTGCACATAGCAGCCACCGGCATAATGAAAAGGTCAAAGTTGAACTTCCTTGTCACGTGGGATTCACGTGAAATATATCTCGAGCAAAAATACGACGCCAAAAACTACGTCGTTGAAAAAAACAATGCGACGCAGAAAAAAAAAATGCTACGCAGAAAAAAAAAATGCGACGCCAAAAACAAAAATGCGACGCCAAAAACAAAAAATGCGACGCCAAAAATATATTGCAAAAGCTATGGCACATATGGAACACCATAGTATACTGCTCATGCGCTATGCTCGAGGATAAATCCCACCATGCATCCTGTTTGCTTTCTATTGAGGTCCTTGACCCCTGTACTATTTTTTCCCGCCACTGCATTGGGGTATTGTGGTAGGGAGTCCAACAAATGTCATTTCTTCAAGAAATCTGATATGATTTCTGTATTAGAATCACACATAAAAATCAATTGCATTTTGAAATAGCTTCATTTCACCATGGAAAATACTTGACTGTTTCATGGCCAGGAAAAATTGAGTTTTGTTTCTGTAGGAGTCAAGTTGTCCTGTAATTTTTAGGCAAAATTTGCAGCGAGTTATTCCTAACAAATTGCAGTAATTTTTCTCTGGGTCACAGGTCATGCACTTGACCTTTTGATTTTAAGTATCTTCCATAGTGAATATTAAATGAAAACAGTCCTGATTTAGATTTTTTCCTACACATAATAATAGCTGATATGGAGGAAGTCAAGTGGAAAGAATGCACAGTGCAGTATCCAGTTGTCACTTCTTTGGTTGTGTACAAAGTCTATAAAGAGTCGCATGCATTTTCAAAGTATTTCCTAACAAAATACAAAATGTTTCTCAGTCCCAGATTTCTGTTTTTCCCCATCTTTTTGCACTGACTGACGTTCATTGAGAAAATAAGTGATGAAAAAAGTGGCATCCGGATGCATTCTTTCCTCGACATTTTCTAAACCTAGAAAAAATGCTTGAAACCATAGGAATCCCCATTAAATAAACAAGAGTAACTTGATTTTTGAATCAGCTCTTTATTACTCCTGTTATCCAAAAAAGTTATTAGTTTTCCTCAAACCACAGCACACTTTAATCCGGGCCGACACCGCTACGTGATCAGACAATGCCAGACTGGCCGCCGTCGAATCCACATCGCACGCCACGGCAACACGGAACGCGTAATCGCTGTTTATTGTTAGGGCGTGCCAGAATGTTTTGAACCTGGGGCTCACAGGGTTGAGCTCAACTCGGGGCGAAATCAATCTCGGGGTTGGCGCGGGGTTGGCGCGGGGTTGGCGCGGGGTTGGCGCGGGGTTGGCGCGGGGTTGGCGCGGGGTTGGCGCGGGGTTGGCGCGGGGTTGGCGCGGGGTTGGCGCGGGGTTGGCGCGGGGTTGGCGCGGGGTTGGCGCGGGGTTGGCGCGGGGTTGGCGCGGGGTTGGCGCGGGGTTGGCGCGGGGTTGGCGCGGGGTTGGCGCGGGGTTGGCGCGGGGTTGGCGCGGGGTTGGCGCGGGGTTGGCGCGGGGTTGGCGCGGGGTTGGCGCGGGGTTGAAAATGTTCAAGTATGAAATGCCGCATATTTTCAACTTACCCCAGCGTCAACCCCGAGATTTGTCTTGTGTGAAAAGGGCTATAGGGTGGTGTGTCTGGTAAACCCGACGAACAGTTGTACATCATACAAATCATCGGTCCCATATGGGTTTCTTAAAATTGCGATGTGTTGGTGACCTGTGTAAAATGGAAAGAAAAGGCAAGAAAACTCAAATTAGTTCTCTTATTCTCCATTTTTTCCTTTAATCGAGGTATGCGCAGGATGTCTTTTTGTTTTTTTTAAGAGAACTGGGATCTTGTTGGTATTTAACCCCCACATGAACCTCCATAAAAAACACTCTACAGCAGATGGAATTTTAGTAAAAATACATCACAAACCAGTCAGTTTTCACCGAATATATGCAAATTTGATATCAAAATAATGAGTATTACATGCTCTAATCAACGATGTTGTCCAAACTAAGTTTTGTCAAAGCATGTCACCATGACCTTTGATAAACCACGTTGACCTTTGACCCCATTTAAAAAATAAAGTATCATTCAGAAAATCAATGAAATAGAAATTGTTTGATAGTGTGTTAATCTCTATTAGAATCTTATTAAATCTTCTTAGGCATTCAAAATTTATTTGTATGACTTTTTTAACAGTTTGTAGGCAATAAATGAGTCAATTTATAACCCATACATAACGGAAGTCACCCTACCGCAACTTACTCTTGTGTTTCAACAAAATTAATGACTAACATTATTCTTGGTTTGTAAAGAGTACAACACAAAACAAGGCAGTACTTTTTTGAAATTTGAGGAGGCTGTCTCGTGAGTATTTTACGAACGGAATTGATTCTGAGTTGTGCTGTGGTAATGAGGTGCTATCTTTAGTATTGACTGGGGGGGGGGGGGGGGGGGGTCATGCAATTGTGATCAGCTATCATAACCTGGGGGTTCTGTGCTTCAACTTTTGTGAAGACTTGGTGGATTTTGGCTTTAAAATTGGTCCTATTTGGCTTGGCAAGTGAAGGGATGTTTTGTGAAAAATACCAGCTAGCCGTTTTGGAAAAAACACATTTTTGGGGTGGTACATTCTGGGGATAATTAGCAACAATTTTCAACGGCTGACCTGCCAAAAACTGAGAGACTCCTGGAAAAGGATTTGTTTCACTGTGAAGTTAATGGATTTTACACCGATCAATGGGAGTGTATTTAGTGTGGTGCACCCCTCTGCACATGGGCGTCAATCCTTGGTGGGACAGGGGGACACGCCCCCACCCCCCCCCCCCCCCCCCCACGTTTTGAAGGGTGGCGGTGGGGGACATAATATCAAATCCCCCCCTCCCATGTTTTTGATCTCAGAGGTCTCCCTATATGTACTGTAACCTAAATTTCGAAAAATAGCGGAAAGTGTGCAGACTGGGACGGGCGGAGCGTGGCGCTCAGCGATATAAACGGGGCTAGTGCGTGATTTGTGGACAGCGCGTAGTGTAGCCTAGCTGGCAGGCCGGCGATGCAAGCGTGCCATCGAGCTGAGTTTTGGGTGGTCTCGCTGTGTGTATGAGTTTGTTTTCGCATTCAATAGAGGACCTTGAACAATAGAGGACAATAGGGTCCCCGTTTGAGAAAGGTCTCCGTTTGAAAATCGTGTACAAAACGTTAGAGTATAAACAAAAGAGGAACAATGGAAGGTCCCCAATTGCATGTGTTTACACACTTGCGTGTGTGTGTGCTTGCAGGTGCATATTAACGTGTAAAAAACCTCCAAACGCGGACGTCCTATTGTTCCCTCATTTGTTTGTACTCTAACTTTTTCAGAAGACTCCTATAGGTTTTGTACACGATTTCAATCGCGGACGTGTTCTGGGAATCGCGGACGATATTGTTGCCTTTGTTATACGTCCACGTTTGTTTGGGAGAACAAACGCACCCAGTTGCGTTGGGCCCTGTGTAAAAGGTAATTCTGCGCCCCCCCCCCCCCCCCCCCCCCCCCCGACAAATCTGGCCCGCGGCATGCGGCAGCATATCCAGCTGTTTGTGCCAGGAAGGGCAAACAACGTCTGAACCGTCTTAAAAATACTATATATTTTTATGTTTTTATGACGCCTTTAATGCCGCCGGGGCAAGGTCCCCCTTTACGCCACTGCCCGCGGCAGATTTATCAGGTCGCGATCCGGTAAATGTGTTTGGGGGGACAGACAGAATATTTACCACGTTCGATTACTTAACCCGCGCTTACTCGTGCAAGCGCGAGCCCGTTCGATTTAGCTCTCACATGACTTATCGCGCTTACTCGGGTCTGGCAATACTAACCGACTCGCCGATCAGGTTAGTAGGGTAAGTATCACATAAGGCCATGCTAAAAACATGGCTGCCACGTCCGGCGATGCGCCAGCGGTGGGAAATTAATTCAAAACAGCGACATATTACCCTGGACGATTGACGTAAATGTGTACATATTGAGAATGGAGCACCATGGCTTCAGTCAAGTATGTCACCTTATTTAAAACCAATCCACTCTAAAATGGGGCTCCGATTCTGTCTGTCCATCAATCATGGACACTCCGCCTAACAAGGCAAATTCATAAAATTGTTAAGTTGCTTCAATTCTTTTAAATATTATATCACTTACAAGAGTAAAAAATATAGAAATAAATTGAGGGGTCAATGGTCATGATAGGTTAAACCTATGCAAAGCTATGTATTTTTGTTGATTTAATTGTTGGTCATTCTGGAGGACAATTTCAGTCAAAAAGTTGTGACCATATTGCTAAATCGCTGTTTTTTCATTAGAAATTTGAGCCTCATTAATTTCTTATCAATTTGTTATAAACCTAAAAATAATTCTTTGAGTCATTTAAAATAGCACTAAAATAACAAACACCAATTATTTGTCAATAAATTATTAAAAAATAAATAGAAAACTAATTATAAGCTTGTCACAGCGCTGACAGAAAATTCGGCATCGCAAATAGTGCCACCAGGCCTACAGAGATGTTGTCACTAGCCGCGTTGACGTCACTCGAGTGACCCGAGATCGTTCGTTTACTCTAACGTACTGCGCATGTGCAACTTTCCCAGATTTAGAGGCACAAGTAAGCGCAGGTAATTAATCGAACACGCTGATATAGATAAATCTGTCCCCGTATAGGTTTTTCTGTCCCCTGCCCAACGGCTGTTGGGGGACGGAGGAAAAAGCACACAGCAATAATTATTAAGCATTTTGTACTCGATGTCTCTTGTGTATCCCGCGAAATTTTTGAAAATGTGTGCTGATCTTTGTGTATTCTAGTGCATACTGGTGCATGTGAAAGCCAATTACCCATACAATGTATATGACAAGGGGGAATTATTGGGGGACACTGCCATAGCCGTCCCCTCCCCAAAAATAGTGTAAGTTTGATTTAATGAAGCAAATTTTTGAATATTGGAGATCACAAGTTCAGACATTTTGCGTTATTGTAAGTGTTTTATGTCGAAATGTACACATAAACTTTTAATCAAGGCCGACAAAAATATGTTGGTTTTGGGGAAAATATTTAAACGCGGTCGAAGAGATAAAAAAATCAAGCGAAAATGTGTTCACAAATTTGGTGACTTGGTGGGCCCATCGTTATCTACAAGTTTGAATGTCGGTGAAACCTCTGAATTTATGTTTTGTCAAGAACAAAATTGTACTTTATTTTAATTCTTTCTAGTAATGAAACTAGGGATTTTTCAAAAGCGCATGTCGCACTGTAGCTCGAAAGCCTAAAGAAACCTGTGGGAAGACGACGAAGAAATTTCAGTTTTAGAGGTGGGAGGAAAAACCCAGAATGACTCACAACTCAGTCGATGACCGGAATGATGAGTTAAGATATATTTCAATAATTATATAGTTCGATTATTGATCACCCACTGTATAGTTGATCACACACTGAATAGTTGATCACCACTCGCGAAAGTCCATCACTGATCGCAAAAGTCCATCACCGATCGCAAAAGTCCATCACCGATCATAAAAGTGTATCACCGATTCGATGATCACATTAAATGCATCTTTGCCGCTCCATAGTGTTGTAGTAAGCTGCGCAGTGGGACATTAGTTGTGTATTGCTTCAAGAGTTTGCGTAAAGCAATAAGTGTGTCTGCATTGCTGAAGGAGTTGTGCAAGGCTACATTAGTATGTACCTTGCTTACTAGGTAAGCACTTATCCAAAACCACCAAAATGACATCGTCGCGCGCATCGCGCCTTGTACCTATTCAATAAGGCCTATGCATTTTCAGTAATACATGACGATGTCATTTTGGTGGTTCTGGATAAGTGCTTACCTGCTTACTAGGCCAAGCAGTGCGATAGTAGCTGCATATTGCTACTCTGACTCCCATCAACGAGTACAGGTTGCAATACACCCGCGACACCTACACAAAAACTAGTAATTATGTGAAGCATAATTATAATAGACATTTAATATCAACAGTTTGAGATTGGAAAGCTGGTAGAATTATATGCCAGGAGCGCGCTCCTGACGTGACACGTTAAAAATGCCTTAAAGGAAACATGATTTAGGATTTATATTGCATGATTCCTGCTTAAAACAATAAAGTATTATCTTGACAATGATATTTTGTGTCCAGAGACAATTATTTCCCAGATTAATAATGATAATTTTTTTTTTTTTAATGTTTGTCCAAGCTACTCCGCCCCCTGAGTGGGACCCTCATTAACATATGTGTGTGACGTAGATCGAGGCACATTACCCATTCATCACGGGTATGCATTGTGTGTACATTGTACTGCGAAAATTCTTCGTCCAAAATCTAAGCAAAATATAGTGTTTTTTCGGCCATGCCGACAAGGTGTGTAACTGCTGGGTGCAGCAAAACAACGACGGATGGAGTAAGCCTTCATTTATTTCCAATTGATGTGAAATATCGGAGAATTTGGAAGGCGAAAGTGAAGGTGACAAGAGCGTAGTGGTCCGGCCCCAGCAGCTTCTCAGCGTTATGTAGCGACCACTTTGAGCCGTCGTGTTTCGATACTGGTATTTTGAAATCCTTTGGGATGACCATTAAAAATATGCTCAAGTCCACTGCCATCCCAACAAAGTTCCCAGATGTGAGTAAGATATAGGCGAAAGCAGTTAAACGGCCCATTCCGAGGAGCCTTCGCTAACAGGGAGAAAACCCACTGCCATGTTCCTTTGCATCCCTCTTTTGGGTTTCTCCACCCACCCCTTCATGCATGTGTGTTCCCTACATGTTTGTTTCTTGAACTCTGTCATTTGCCTTTGAGATAAAACTTGCTTAAGTTCGAAACGTCAGGCCAGCTAATTTGTTGATTTGTATATTTCAGGTCCATTCAGTCAGTCAGCAGTTTGCAACAGTTTAATTCATGTTCATGTTTATACCTTTCTGTTGCAGTATCCCTTCGTAGTGATCCTCCATTCTGACTTGTATTTCTTGTTTTGTCTTTTTGTTCAAGTGTTTCTATGTTGTAATAACCACATCATTGTATCCCTTCTACAGACATGAGCAGCACCATCTGCATTTTGTACTAACCACATCATTTTCGCCTTTTCCAGAGGTATGAATAACTCAATTTGCACGTTCCAGCAGTTCAGAAAGGCTAGGGAGAAGGCCTTACGCTATTCTTACCATCTAGATAACTAAAACATATTATCCCTCTCTCGATTTATCCCTACAGGTTTGCAATTATCTCCCTCTCCCTGCTTGGGTACCCTCTCACCGCCTCTTCAAAGGAGATGGACCAAATTATAGATGGTGCCTCTATTAAACTCATCAATATCCTCTCTCAACAGTGTCAAACTACACATCAGAACCTCCATCAAAATATTGCCCACCTCGACTCGGAACTTAGATCCAGTTGTTCTGACACCAGATACAGTAAATTCCATGATGAGATTGATAGGAGCATATCTAACCTTGACTCTGTTCTGCTTAACAGGAGAAACAAGAAGATTGGTGACTTGCTTGCCAAGCAACATCAACGCAGACAGAGACGCTTCAGACGTCCCAGGCCCCAGTCTACACCACCAACCCCTTCCAGTACTGTAGTTAACCTTTCTTCCTCATCCATATCTGACGCTAAACATAAACTTCTCTCAAAGGGTCTAAATTTTTGTCCTACTCCCCACACTGTGAACTAGGTAGAGCTCAGCCAAGATCTCACGGAATTCTGACGTAGGATCCGTCTCCGAGAGTTTTCCTTGATTCTGACCGATGTGACTCAGAACCGTTCCGTGTCCAAAGTACCTGGGTACCCCCAAGAATCGTGTACCAGCCCTCGAGACTTATGTTCAAGTTGTCAGTTCGCAAGTTACCAACCCTGATAACTTTGTCCACAGAACCCATGACAATCTCCCCAGAGAAGAGCGCTTGACATTGAATGCCTTGCGCTCCCGTACTGATATCATCATCAAGCCGGCGGACAAAGGTTCAGATGTGGTCATCATGGATCGTCATCAGTACATTGACGAGGCCCACCGCCAGTTGAATAATCATACTAACTACATCTGCCTTGACCCTGACCCCACAGGTACATTCTCTCAAGAGATACAACAGGTGCTTGACGATATGCGATCATGTGACCAGCTGTCCAAGAAAGCTCATACATTTCTCTCTCCCTCTGACTGCAGGACTGCCAGATTTTATCTCCTTCCAAAGATTCACAAGGCTGGCAACACCGGTAGGCCCATTGTCTCTGGTAATGGTTCACCCACAGAACGTATCTCCCTGTTTATTGACAGTTTTCTCAAACCCCTCGTTCCACAGATGCCATCATACATCCATGACACCCCAGACTTCCTGCGCAAGCTGGAAGGAATTATGAACAAGATTCCCAGCACAGCCATCATTGGGACTTTTACGTCTCATCCCTGTACACAAACATCCCCCACGAGAAAGGTATTCGTGCTTGTTCCTCGGCCCTGGCCAAGGCAGGACACACAGCCCCATCAGTGATATTGGCACCCTCATGAGACTTGTACTAACCAAGAACAATTTGTCCTTCCTAGGTAAACACTATCTACAGTTACACGGTTCAGCCATGGGCACTCGCATGGCCCTCTCCTTTGCATGCCTCTTCATTGGCGACCTCGAAGAGCGCATGCTTGCCTCAGCACCATGTCGCCCCCGGGTATGGTGGAGATATATTGACATGTATTTTTTTTATCTGGAACAGTGATCAGGACAGTCTGGAGACTTTCATTAATCACATTAATTCCTTCCACAGGACCATCAAGTTTACATCAGAGTATTCAGTGCATCAGACCAACTTCCTGGATGTCACCATCCGCAAGGAAGACAACTCGGTAACCACTGATCTGTATTGTAAACCCACAGACACCCACCAGTACCTCCACTCCTCCAGCTGTCACCCCACGCATTGCAAGACAGGCATAGCATTCAGCCAGGCACTTAGACTCAGAAGGATTTGTTCTAAATCTTCTGACTTTTCCCATCATGTACAGGTACTGAAGAATAACTTGGTTGCTAGGGGCCACAGCTCCCGCCAAGTTCAACGTGCTATCGCCAAAGCGTTGCAGTGGTTTCAAAGTTACCTGACGAACAGATTGCAGTTTGTAACATATAACAACACGAATTCAATGCAAGATGCAATATCATGCGGAGTTCCTCAGGGATCTGTTCTGGGGCCGTTGCTGTTCATCATTTATATGAACGATATCTGCAAGTCAAGTAATCTGATTTCATTCTGCCTCTTTGCTGACGACACAAATTTACTTTATAACCACCATGACGCTGATGTTGCTGTAGCGACAATAAACCAAGAACAAGTAAATAAATGGCTTTTATGTAATAAGCTGTCAGTCAACTTATCAAAAACAAATTATATCATATTTAGTAGTAAACAAAATAGATATGTGTGCAGAAACCCAGTCACTATGAATGGAGAAATCCTTAATCAAGTCAAAATACTAAATTTCTTGGAATACATATTGATGAAAACCTAACGTGGAACAAGCAGATAGAAACACTGTCCAACAAAATATCGAAAAACATTGGTGTTATGAATAGGTTGAAGTTTTTCCTGCCCTCAGAAATTATTTTAACAATTTATAATTCCCATATTTTATCATATTTAAATTACGGAATTCTTTCATGGGGCAGCTCGAGCACTCAGTGTCAGAAACTTTTTCTTCTGCAAAAAAAAGCAGTCAGAATAATAACGAAGTCCAATTATCTGGCACATACCTTTCCTTTGTTCTCAAAGCTGAGAGTACTTAAGTTTAATGATTTATACAGTCTTAACAAATTCATGTATAAGTACAGCCATCGTATGCTGCCTTCAAATTTCTGTAACCTCTTCACAATGTCTTCATCGGTTCATTCCTACAGTACTCGTGGTGCATCAAAAGGTGATCTTTATATATATTACCACAGAACATCACTTGCAAAACAAAGCTTAATTACTCGGGGTGCTCTCCTTTGGAATAAACTACACAGAAAACTTAAGAACACCACTAGTTTGAAAGTGTTTGCAAAGGAATTTAAAGATAATGTACAAAGTCAATATTAGTCCATATGACATAGCTTAAATTATCAATTCGTTTATTTAACTAGAAAAGATAATTTCTATCATTATATACTATTTAAATCAAGTTCCGTCTTCCTGTCCCTTGTCAGTAGAATATGTTACCATTAATAATGTTTGTATTATTTTACATATACTGTCACTTCAGTTTGGTCTCATAATATTTGTCTCCTCGTCCCACGTTTGTAGAAATATATATTTGTCCTCTGTCCTCACAGGGAGAGCATAAAAGCTTGCTTCGCTCTTCCTACATGTTGGTATTGCAGTGTATGATAATTGTTATATAATATTGTTATTACTAATTTAATTATAACAACCAATTAACTGTATGGATGATTAACTTCATGAATTATTAATTATCAACTTACATGTATTTGAATTGTATGCCAACATGAAAATAAATGTGTGTGCGACATCCATAAAAAAAATCTATCACCAGAGATTTTGCTCTCAAGGAAAAGACGCCCAGCACTAATGCCGACCCCAAGATTCCCTTGGTCACCACCTTTCATCATATTCTCCCTCCCCTTCGTAAAATAACTAATGACAACCATCATATCCTTCATACTTCAGATTGCCTTGCCCGTGCCGCCCCTGACAACCCAGTATTAGCTTATAGGCGCCCCCGCAATCTACGAGACCTGATTGTTCGAGCCGAGGTCCCCACCTTGGCTGCATCCTCTCTCACACAGCATGGTACTTTTAAGTGAGATTCCAGGTGTGTTGTTTGCCAGACTCACATGCAGGAGTCTGACTCCTTTTCTGGCCATTCATCTGGCACTACTCACGGAACCAATGGCAACATTACTTGCAACACCTCTAATGTCATATATCTCATTTCTTGCAGGGTTTGTGGTATCCAGTATGTCGGGGAGACCAAGAACATGCTCAAAAAGCGTTTCTATATGGCCATCGATCGACTGTGAACACCAAGAAAATAGACACCCCTGTTGGTCATCACTTCAACTTGCCTAACCATTCCATTTCTGATATGATTCTACAGGGCATAGAATCACTTGGCCACCGCAAGGACTCAATTCGCCTTAGCAGAGAGAAAGTGTGGATGAAACGTCTTCGGACTATTCAACCACATGGTCTCAACATCCAAAAAGGGAATGATTAACTCTTAATTTCCCCCATTGTCATTTGTTTACAGATAATCCTCCTGGCAAACCCTCTTGGGGTCTCTTGCCCACTTGGCCACATGGGGTTGTCTTTCCATTCCCTGTTTATCCTTGCCACTTCCCTTTGTTCCTTCTATTGCCCTATTACCACCTTCTATTTACCCCCCCCCCCCCACCCCCCCCAACCTTCACCACACTCCTTTGTCCCCTTTCCCCAGCTTCATCCTTCATCTTTAATAATCCCTCCCCTCCTTCATCCTTACCCTATACATGTATCACACTTCTTTGTTCCTTTCTTCCTGGCTGTCCTTTCCCATCCCTTTGATGTTTACCCACTGCCATGCTTCTTTGCATCCCTCTTTTGTGTTTCTCCACCCACCCCTTTATGCATGTGTGTTCCCTACATGTTTGTTTCTTGTAATCTGTCATTTGCCTTTGAGATAGAACTTGCTTAAGTTCGAAACGTCAGGCTAAGTTTTTGATTTGTATATTTCAGGTACATTCAGTCCGTCAGCAGTTTGCAACAGTTTAATTAATTTTCATGAACATATTTTTTAAGTATATATATTGACAATAGAAACATTCAACTTAAGGAAACGACTTATTTTATGAGTTGGTATAATGTTACGTTCAGGAATGACTTATTTCTCTAAAATTAATGTAAATGTTCAAGTCTCATCCTAATTTTTAACGTACCTGTTGGATATTATCAACACACTCAACCGTTACACGTGGTACTGGGTTCCAACCGAACGCTTGAAGAGAATCATAGTGGGTGTTATCGCCATCCAGGCTGATTGATCGAGGTCTTGAACTCCCGTTGTTCTCGTAGCCGCACGTTGTACTTTCCGTTGTCTGTGAAAGGCGGTCTTCGAAGTCCAGCCCGGTAAAGTACTCACAGCTTGTTTCACTTAGTAGTCTGTCTAGTTTGTTAAAGAGAGCAGTAAAGGTGGGCCGCAGGTCCGGGTTCTCGTGCCAGCACTCAAGCATGACGATATACCTTTCGTGGCGGGGAAAGTCAAGTAACGTTTTAAGAGGGTTATAAATCATCAGCATATCCTCTGTTAATCACACAGTCACCAAAGCGTACAAGATTTTTAAAACTGAAAACGCCTTCAAACAACATATCCTGCCTTTGTTCTCAATAAGCCGGAATATACTGTCTACAAGGAAGAACTGAATATGAGAGTAATCCTACTTCATGGCGCATGTATCACAGCATGATGTTCTTTTTCCACTATTTTCTAAATTAGTAGTTTTATTGAATATTGTGTAACGGGCGACGTTTTTCCTCTTTTCCATAATGCATTAATATGGGGCAAGTATTGCACCTTTGATTTTGTTTTCTTTAGTTTCTATAATTTTGGTAATCTGTTGCCCTATTAGTTTAAACAAAATGAGCTATTGGATTTGTATTATTTTCATAATTCCTAATTAAACGGAGTTACATTTTTAAGTGAACGAATTTCAAGGAGAGATTCGTCAGGAGATAATATTTTAATTAATGAGTCTTTGGCGCCAACTTGATAACCAGTCAAATGTTTGTCTTTGATTATTTTTGAATCTCATTTTATGTAGAGGATGTTTTACTTTTGTATATGTGCCATTCTTACAAGGGACCAGTAGGAAGTTGCATTCCTCCGTTTTGAGCTACAGGCAAAAATCCATTAAGGGTCGATTATCGTTTTATTGCTTAAAATGCTAGTTTATGTAAAATACAATCATACCGTATTTTCGTTTTTTGTTTTTTTCAGTACAATAGAATGTTTTTAAAAGAGATTTTAGTAAGGTAACTCACTGATAATCACCGGAATTTGTGTTAGTTTTCTTTTTTAAGATTTCGATTTGTGTACATCGCCATTTTGAATGCAATTGTTATGTACACAAAGTAACTGTTGTCAGTGTTATGAAATTCCCCTTACGGAATGTATATACGCCCCTCATTCAGTATTATGTACAACCGTCACAAACGTGGGCGAGGCCACGCGTCACTTATTTGCATACGCGTGCGACCTCGGCTGACCCTAAATTATGTGAATGAATGTGTCAAAGTTGTTTACGCCAAGCCTTATCTCGCTCACGCTCGTTCTTTCGAGAAGCTTGTGGCGTGATCGTTAGCCTTAAGTTTTTAGATTGTAAGATTATGTTTAGATGTGACGTAATTCTGTAAGATTATATTTGGAAGCTGACGTGATTTGTAAGATACTTCTGGATTTTAGTAATTTCTGGAATGTATGAAATTTCTTTATAACGGGCTAACTTCACAACAAAATCAGGACTTTAGACGGACGGAGAATTTCGTTGGGATTTTTGTTATCGAGTTCATCGAGACGTTTTATTCGGACCTGTAACCTGTATATGACTCGTCTGCGTAGGAGCGTCTATATAGCTGAGTTCTATTTCCGGAAAAAGAGACATTTATTTGTGAACTGTCGTCGGTTCATTATTTGGGGTCTCACAACCCCATATTTTCGCGACGGGAGCCAGTTTGTGTCGTCCGCAGCTGTTTTCGTCTCTCTTCGGCTGTTTTGGAGGTAAATTCGCCCCGTGTTCCAGCTCGTCAAAGAACTGTATTCGCTCGCATTATTGGAGTCGTCCTTGTCCGTTGCTGAGTGCCCAAGCCGTCCAAGTCCTCGCCCAAGTCCTCGCCCATTGCAGAGCTGCCCAAGTCGTCTGAGCCCTCGCCTATATAAGTCCTCGCCCGTAAGATCTTTTAAGTTATATATTGTTAAGATCTTTTCTTAATTTTACACTTGTTAAACCCTATTGATTCTCGAATCTTCTCATTATTAAATCACATTGTTTCTTTGTTCTTTATATCAGTGTGATCTTGTTTGATGTTTTTGTTGCATCTGAGAAAATTCAGGCTTTTTCTAGTAATTTATAATAACGGATAGTCTTGAGATTTTCAGACCTTAACACAATCATAACAAACTTGGTATCAATTTAAAGCTTGTGATCTAAACTCTTCATTGATTTCCCAATCTGACCGATATTTCCACAAATAAACCAATGAGAGACACTTTTAGGAGATACCAAGGCTATCCCCTAATCGTGAGCCGTTTAGCGGTGCGGAAATGAAGGACAAACTTTATCGCTTGATTTCTACAATAGTGCTGGATCATCTAATAAAACTAAAAGTATTATAACTTTGTAATGCTTATCTGAATTTAATAATTCTTTCACCGTTTTCAAGCTGATGATGTGTTCTTTCCAATGGTATGTAAATCTAGAAATTACTTTTTGCGATGAGAGACTGTTATTTACTGAGAGCGCCGCATTATTGTCTCGCATTAGGTTTTTTGGCCCAAAGTATCCTGGCCCATTACCTTTGCGTATATTTGGGTGTTTTTGTTTTGTTTTTGTTCTGGTTTTTTTTTTGTTCTTTTTTTTTTTTTTGGGGGGGGGGGATAATGATAATAATATTTATTATTATTTGAAATAGCTATCTCACTTAAGCGTGTATGAGGGTTTTGATAATTTTTTTCGAATAAAAAAGTCCCCCACGTGCAGGCTGTGCAGTGGCACAGCGATATATTTTTTTTACCAGTACCAGTACAGTAGTTCTGTATGCTCTATATACTGGATGCTCTTAGACTGGATGCTCTTTATTTGATGCTCTTGTCAACTAACTGCTATGACATTCTGTCGCTCTCACTGATCATCAGCTGTCAGACTGGCCGCGTTCCAAGGTATTTAGTTATCAGGTTTAATATGTGTCTTTTTAATACGTGTTTTTGTTTTGAGAGAACAGGGTACGTAGATATGTGAGTACTCCTCTAAATATATGATCAAAATGAAATCACAATCTTAGGCTTATTATATAACAGATCAGCTCTTAGCTGATATTTACGATTTTAAAATATCGATTATAAATCGTCTTTCGCGTACAGATTCACAACTTAACGCTATGAACCCGCTGGATCAAATCGAAAGACATGAAACAAGGAACCTAACACTACGTATAAATTGCTTCTGCCAACTCACATTTCATCTGGGCAGCAGTCTGGCTGTTCCATTCGGTATCCGTCTTCCAGCTTTCGCACTACCTCAAAGCCATTCATGCAAGGGTATGGCACACCACCCATAGAGTAGATTTCGTACAACACTATTCCGAATGACCATCTGCCAAATAAAGGTACAAAACCTGCGCTTTTAGAAACTGTGCGTATCAATAAAAAGGTAATCCGAATTCAAGGGATTAATATTTAGTTTGATAATTTACATGTGGTTTACCAATTAAGAGGACTTTGTGGAAGTGGTCAGGTGATCGGACCATTTTTCTTTCAAAGGAATGTCAATTGTAATGGGTATTTGCAGATGACCAATGATGAAGTTTTACCGCAGCTGGAGGAGAACTTTGAGCGACAGGTTCGTGGTGTCTTCAGATATCTCTGGTGGGCCCAAGATGGTGCCCCAGCACATCGTCTTATCGCTGTCCGAGATCGACTTTAAGGAACTCTTTGGAGACCGAGTCATCGCCCTCGACCATGCAGTGGAATGGCCGCCAAGATCACCTGACCTCACACCATGTGATTATTTCCTTTGGGGACATTTAAAGAACAAGATGTTTGTAACTCCTTCCCGTGATCTTGATGATCTGCAGGGCCGTATTCGACATGAAGTGGATGTTTTCCGCAATGACCCGGCTATGGTGAGACGAGCAGTTCGGGGCATGCTCCGCCGCTGTGAGCTTTGTGTTGGAAGGGGAGGTGGACATGTTGAAGGTGTGGGTACATAAAGGCCAATAATTCCTAAGAAAATTTTACATCTGACACATCATTTGGCACCAATTATCTTGACTTGCACCAATTAGCCAAATTTGTAAAAATGCAATTGGAACTTGTCATTTTCAGTGAACATGTACTCGGTCATGTGTGACATCAATGATGCATGAAAGGTATCAATGGAAAGCTGAGGATCTCCTATTAATTGGTAAACCACATGTAAATTATCAAACTAAATAACCTTTGCATATAAATCCCTTTAATTCGGATTACTTTTTTGTTTTGATACGCACTGTATATAACTTTTGAATTCACAGATTGTCATTTTTTGATATGTTTTTCCCCTATTAATAACTTAAAATCCTAAGGAAAAATCATCCCAAGAAGTGAACCGTCGAAAAATTGTAACCAGGAACCAGCGAATTTAAGATATTGGGGGGGGGGGGGGGGGGGGGGTAGGGAGGGGTTCTCGCAGTAGTGTGTAGGGAAGTTAAAAACATGTACAGTATTAGTATGCTCACATTGCCGTTTTTTGGCGAATAGGCTTACATTTTTACGGTATTGAAAGGTCCTATGGATCATCCCCCCCACTGTCAAAATGCGGTGGATTATCCTCGGCATCTCTCGGGATTTACGCTAGTCATAAAGACCTATTAAACATCCTGTAATTGGCTTATTAGCAAAGTTGCGGAATAACTTTAGTTTTTGTTGACGTAAGCCCTAATGCAAAGTCGTGTCCCAAAGAGTGACTTCATGGTGACGTAAGCACGTGTCATGTGACGTCATCTTAAAGGTTCATTTTTGAAGGGCCCATATCTAGAGAATCGTAGGGTGATTCGGTTCTATGTTGGTAGGCCGGCATGTTATAGTTAAAAACAAAAGTAACGATTACGTCATCATAGGATTTTATAGCAATTTTAAAGTTTTTAAACCTTTAAACCATATCTCATCAATGGAACATGCTAAATTCGAATTTTCTTTTGCAATAAGTTTGTTAGCTCATAGATACATATAAATGTAAACAATTTGTGACGTCATGATGACGTCATCGAAAATGTGCATATTTGAAATATTTATAAGCGTCGGTCCAATCGCTAAGAAATTGTGGGTAGGTAATTATTGTCACTAGCATAAACAAATTGTGACGTCATTAAAAGTGACGTCATGATGACGTCATCGGCTGATTCTCTTGCAATTCTTAAATTTTAAAAATGTTATTCTACACTCAAAGTTTTACACTGTCATTGATCAGCTTGACTCTAATCTTGACTCGGGCCAAGACCACGTTGCCAACGTTGCCTTTGAAAAGTGCCGTCGTGATTTTAAGGTCCTATATCTAGAGAACCGTACGTCCGATAGAGTTCAATCTTGGTATGCTGGTAGGCCGGGATTTGTTATAGAGGATAAACTTTTATCATGATGACGTCATAAGGACGTCATCTGGAGGTAATTAAATTCAAGCTAAAATTGTGTATTCTATTTAGCAATCTCCTATGAAAAAAGCTTAGGAACATGAATATATTGAATTTCAATTATGATTTATATAAAAGCAATATAAAACATGGGAATTCTGGGAAGGGCATATGTCATGCTTTTCTACGAGAAACTGTTCGGATGCCATTTGATTTGACGATCGAGACACTTTTCACAGCATTTATACCCTGCATTGGAAGACAGCGCCCGCTAGTGTTCACAAAAAAAAATGATTCAGTAGTGACCTTCGTGGCCTTCTTGCGAAGCGTGCTAAAAATCGCAAAGCTAAGGAGCCCAAATAATTAGCGAGCGAGGTTAACAATTTATATCGGCCTGGCCGGGCCCGGGGATGAGTGCAGTACGAGTTCTTGTCATCTAGATCTAGCATCGTAGAATTTCGAATATGGCACCTGCGAGTCATCGCTCGAACTTCGCAATAAACTGGCTGATTTTATACACATTGTAACGCAAATTGCACCGCTGGGGGCGCGGCCAGCTGCAATGTCACGTGATGGATTTAATAGTGCGGGCGCTGAGGGCGTAGTTGTGCGAATAGAAGCAGCGCGTCAGTCTGCTGATGGTCGGAGGACCGAGTACATGTATGTGCCTAGACTCTGTGCTGGGCGCACGCATAGAGCGAGAGGTGCGCACCCTGCGTCTAGACAGCACCGCCCACTGCGCATCAAACCTACGTGGTGTTAGGTGAGATACATTGGCTGCGGGGGTGGGGGGGGGGGGGGGTGTGCCGCTTTGCGTGGGCCAGCAGACTCACCTTGTAAAGTCTGGGGTGCAAGTTGTCTTGGAGGCGCGCTTGAGGCGCAAGTGAGTGTGTGCAAGCCTTTCTGTTAATAAACGTTTGGAACTCCAATTATTTAGTCACCTGTGTCATTCTTTTTGTATTCGTTAAACCCGGCCCTGGTTCGCTGTCATCTAGCCAATAGACGGGGATATATCTTGACCAAAAACAGACGGCCTCTACTTTTAATAATACCGCTTGCGCACCCAGCCGCTCGGGTGAAGGGGCGCGGGTAGGAAGAAAACCGCCACAATATTGAAAAAATTAATCTAAAATATTTGAAATTAATATGTATTTCCTGATCTATACACACCAACTAACCGTATTTTTCCCAGAAAAATCGGAATAAATTGAATTATTCTGCGTCGTACATGTGTTTCCACGATTTTGCCTGCCCATGCACACATTTCGTGTATAGCGTATTGACTACATAGGCAAAACATTGACCGATCAGCAATTGCGATGAATAATTACGCTAAATAGATAAATTATGTACCAAAATAATCCTGAATAAATAAGCTTCCTGGACAACTATTTCATTAATTACCAATTTGAGTGAAAGTGGTAAAAAACAAGCAATAGTTTTTTTGCCTTTCGCGTAACCGCACTTCAACAACTCGCCACTGAGAAAAAACAATACAATCCACGCTATTTTTTTTAGTTGTCTAGGTTGGACCCGTGTTTTTGCCGTCTCCTGAACTCTTCAGATCAACCCTTCCGATTTGTCAATCTGTAATACACTGACATTGTGAAACGGTATTTTTTCACGATTTTTAGCATGCCTTCCAACGGCGTTGGTTAGCCAGGGAGTCAGCTGGATTTGACACGATGTCATCGTGTAGAATGTTATTGCTGGCCAATCAGCGATGCGTATTAGCTTTGTGGTGGCGGTGTGGGCTAGTATGCAGGGTGCATAGGCAGCGTAAATGCTATGTTTTAGGATTTCATTTGATTGGAACATTTGGAAGATTGCGGAAGTCCATTAGAATTACACGTGATTGTGCTAATAACTTGATTCCTATCCTTCTTTCCTCCTTGCCATTTTTTCTATGGCTCTTGCAATGATGAACTCGTGCTCTGATGTCATGATGACGTCATAATGTGTCTTGTGACGATTGTATTGATACACGATTTTATATTGATTTTAGGTTTTTGAACCTTTAACCCATATCTTACCAACAGAACCTGCTAATTTCGAAATTGTTTTAATAGGTTTGTGAGGTTAAAGCTATTTACATATAACTGTGATAAATGTGTGACGTCATGATGACGTTATAAAAATCGTGAATTTTGAAACACATAAAAGGTAGGTCCGATCGTCATGAAAATTGATAGGTAGGTAAATATTGGCACTAGTATGCACAATCCGAAGTGACGTCATGATGACGTTATCGGCTGATTTTCTAAGAATTTTAAGTGTTCCAAATTTCATTCTACACTCATAATTGTATACTGTTATCCTATGATTTTATGTGATTGTTTGAGTGTTTGATCCTTTAAGCCATATCAATCAACAGAACATAAGATGTTGGCTTTGACAAGTGCCGTCATGATGACGCTAAATTTGAAGGGCCTATATCTTGAGAACCGTGGGTGCGATTGGTTTCAAAGTTATGTGGATAGGCCGACATGTGTTATAGATGAAAATTAAGGTGACGTCATCTTAAAGGTGCATTTTTGAAGGGGCCATATCTAGAGAACCGTGTCCGATTTGGCTCAAAGTTGGTATGTTGGTAGGCCGGCCTGTGTTATAGATGACAATTAACGCCATAATGACGTCATCCTATGATTGTATATGATTGTTTGAGTTTTTGAACCTTTAAGCCATATCAATCAACAGATCATAATTGTTTTGGTAATTATATTATAATTATTAGGTCATAGATACATGTACGTATAAATGTGAGAAATGTGTGACGTCATGAATACATTATGAAAAATGTCCTTTGTTGAAACACATAATGGTAGGTGCGATCGTCGTGAAAATTGATGAGTAGGTTGCTATTGTCAACAGCATGTAAATTCCGAAATGACGTAATGATGACGTCATCAACTGATTTTCTATGAATGTTTAAATGTTGCAAATTCCATTCTCTTAAAATCTTGCACTGTCATTTATCAGATTGACTCCAATCTTGACACGGGTCAAGACCACGTCGCAAATGTTTGCTGTCATGAAGACGTCATCCTGGGTCACGTGACGTCATCTTAAAGGTGGATATTTCAAGGTCCTATATCCAGACTTAATTCTGACTAAATGTTTTCTTTTCAATTTTTGGTAACAAAAAACGTGTTTTGCCATAGACTTTGTACACGAAATGAACATATAAATTGCAACTGGCACTTTGGTCTTTAGACAACTTAAGATCGTTATCGAAATTGGCACAGACACAGACCCTACACTAAAAATTAAACAGTGACGTCATGATGACGTAATCATGTCGTGACATGAGCCTAAATGTCAAATGTTGAGCATAAATGTTGGGTTATTAAATGACCTCGGATCGTAAGACAAATTAACATAGACATAGAGTGACTTATATTAATCAAAAAACTTACGTCATGATAACGTAATGGTGAGTCAAGTGCATGAGCACAGAGTTTTTTACAGAATTTGTAAAGCAATTTTGGCTTATATCTTGAAAACAAAATGTGCTAGAATCTACATTCTTTTTGTAATGGCTTAGCACATGAGGATATGCAAATGCAAAACATAAAAAAAATTGACGTCATCATGACCCTATATATTGAAATTATATGCTTAAGAGTGACGTCATGATGACGTAATCATGTGCTACGTGACATTAGCCTAAATGCCAAATGTCGAGCATGAATTTTGGGTCATAAAAATAACCTCAGATCTTAAACAAACTTAGATCCTGTAATAGAGGTTTAGCTCGATCCATAAAAAGGAAAATCGGAAAGCTCCGCGTTCTGTACTAAACAGACGCGGACCTCTAGTTTTAATTATAATTAATACGACGTACACATCGCTTTTAATGGAACATGTTCCCTTTGTGTTGGTCTCCAAGCTGACCCACTTGAGTGGTCGTTTCTTCTCCTGCCCCAGCCTCTTGTAACCTCGCTGGTAGATGTCATCCGCCATACCAAAATCGGAGATTTTGACAACCAAACCTTCACCAACCAAGATATTGCGAGCAGCCAGATCACCATGGTAGAATCTGGTGTTAGACAAGTATTCCTGTTTGACGGTAAGAATTCGGTAAACATTTCCGTAAATTTATCGAGAATAAAGCATTACCTCTTGATACTCAAACGGTAGGAATATTAAAACGACGTTGATTGATCATTTTAAGGTTTCTATGTTTTCATTTGCTGGGGAATCCGCATATTTCTACATTTACGTGCTTAAAAAACCTTTTCAGGATAACAAAGTTTTAAGAGTTATTCATTATTTTGATATAATAATTGTATTGGCTGTTATGTCTGCTGCAAACACCTACCATTCCTCGTGCAATCTGTCGCGCTATTTGAAGCTGTCCAGTCTCGGGAAGGGAATAAATAGGATCATCAGAGTGACATCTCTCCTTTGTAAGTAATGTTCAAAAAGTCAAGTATTAAAACTAATTGATATGATCGTTATCAACTCGTGCTTTTACTAATTTACTAATTGCGACGATTGTGTTGTCGCGGGCGAAAAAAATCGCGCGTTTCCAACGCGCTGTGAGCGGGCGCGTTGTCATGTTGGAGCACCCAATTACCAGGGCGCCACAGTTCTGGCCGTTTACGCCGAATGTTCTCCCTCATCAGACGCCTCTGAACGGTGCAGTAGAACCATTGATCTCCATTATAAAGACTGGATGGCACACCGCGTCGTGTTTGTGCACGAATGCGCGGCCGCGCAATGGCGGCGCAAGAGGGTGGTAAACGCGCAAAAGTGTGTGTTCGCTTTATGTACTCAGTCTGGAAAAGTGGATTATCGAATGGGGAGTTTTAGCGCTCCCCCAAACAATCAGTACAAAAAGTAAATTGCTGTTTCGTTTTTCTCACACCTGTAAGTCATTAGAGCAGTTGTTTTTTACAAATTTAATAATCGTTGAATATTATTATTTATTTAATTATTTATTTATTTAAAACCATCTTTAATGAGGATAACCCATCCAGCAGAAGCTGATTATTTGGGCCCTCACATTAAATAGAAAATACATCAAAACAAAGACAAAACTTCAACAATATACAGCACAACTAGGTTAATAAAAGCAATAAGAAATAATTTATATAAAATTGCACACAGAGGATATTAAAAATACGAGCGCCCCTCATCCTCCCCGGAAAATCCGAAAAATATATTTGTTCAAACTATATTTTCCTTTAGCAATTGCCGAAAGAAGAATAAGAGTTTGAGTGGATAGTACATGGAACCATATTTAAAAAGACAGAAGCTCTGTAACTAAAACCATTCTTAAAAATTTCACAATTAGGTCTTGGAAGAATAAAATCACCATGTGTGATGGCCCTAGTTGTTGGTCGATTGCCAGGTTGGATTCGGTTAAGTTTTTGGCATAAGTAGTCCGGCGCAATACCAATGCTAGCCCTAAAAGCCTGGCAGCCAAGTTGAAAATGAATACTCTCGGCAACTGTCATTGTATTAAGATTACCGAAAATTTAATTGGTGCGTGAAAGTGGTGGGAGCTTAAGAACAATACGAAGTGCTCTATTTTGAAGTTTCAGAATTTTAGAAACCAAGGTACATGTAGATTTGGCACCCCACACCATACAGCAGTAGTCAAGGTGAGGTAAAATCAGGGAATTGTATAAAAAAACACTATAGGATGATTAATAAATTTTTTTGTTCTGGCAAGCAAAGAAATTCCAGAATTTATTTTATTGCAAACTTGTTTAACATGTTCAGAAAAGTGAAGTTTACTGTCAATTATAACCCCTAAATGTTTATGAGAATCTTGATGTATTTTTTGACCTGAAATAAGATTTCCAGGGGATCATTCTTTTTGAGTTTTTGAGCGGTACTAATAAGCATGACTTTTGAAGATTCAAAACAAGTTTGTTAGCCTGCAGCCATTCAATTTAATTTGAATGAGGTTGGTATTTTTATCACCATAATAAATAAGTGTATCATCTGCATACATTTCAATGTTGCAGAGGTCAAGACAATTTGGCAAATCATTAATATATAATGAAAAAAGTAATGGCCCCAAAATTGATCCCTGTGGTACGCCAGAAGTAATTGGGTTGACTAAAGAAAATTTGGATTTATAGCAGACTCGCTGCGTCCTTCCAGACAAATATGATAGCCAATCAACTGCTGAAGTGGATAAACCATAGTATGAAAGTGTACGTAACAAAATACTATGGTTAACTGTATCAAAGGCTTTCTGTAAATCAATAAATAAAGATCCGATTAAATTACCATTGTTAATGTAATTATGAGCACCCATTGTTACATGTATTATTCTGTAAACTGAACAGTCACAAAGAGAGAATGTATCATTCAAATGTAACACAAATTTATTACAAAATGGAGCACAATTAGAAAGTAAAAGGTCAAGACAAAACTCGCTGGGAAATATGAAAAACTAATAATAAACAATCCTTCATCCTAAGGCAAAACTAAAAGACTCATCAGGGAATGATTTTTGAACAGGATGGGTTTTTTTGGTGAGCTTATGTCTCACTCGGTCTCCCTTGATTGTTTCTGTTAAAATGGGAAGACGGTTTAATACCCCTACCCCACCCCCACCCCCCCCCCCCCCCCCCATACACACACACACACATCCAGTCATGTAAACGGGTGCAATCGTGGACCTCCCATTGTTCCTCTTTTGTTTATACTCTAACTTTTTCGGAAGGCCTCCCATTGGTTTTGTACACGATTTTCAATCGTGGACGTTAGGTCAAACGTGGACCCCTTTGTCTACGCCCGAATTCTTTTGTCCTTGGTCCACGATTGCCGGCATATACAAACTCACCCAAACGCACGCAGTCATACTCACCCATGCACAGCTACCGTAGTTACCAGGCCTATCCTATCAAGAATTCCAAAGTATGTTATAAGCGACCGCCCCTCGTATATATTTCTATATTTTAAATTGTGTTATTAAAGAAGTTTCGTTTCTGTGCAATAACCTCTTTTTAGTTGTAACGTTATACATATAATTATATTGATATCAACGTTACAGACGCACCGTTAAATAATAACCATCAGCTTACTTGTGAAAGGATATTCGTTTTTCCGACTCAAGTTTCCATCCTTCTTCGGCAATTCACTGCCGTGCACACGTTAACCATTGTTCTTGTCTATTTTGACCAATTCGGTAGCGAAATCCATTATTTTATTTTTACAAAAATGAAGAATTAAAGAAAAAAAGTCCTCCACTTTTTCGAAAACTCCGTTTGAAAGTGTACACAACGCAGTCCCGTCACGTTCGTTCTTTACCCTCTAATAAAACGCGCACTTAGGACGGCGTTTTGACGCGGTGTCCTATCCAGTCTGTATAATGGAGATCAATGAGTAGAACTCAGCGTTGACAGTCTGACCCTGGGGGAGGAATTCACGGCGCCTTCTTCGGTCTTGGAAACTGCGGGCTCTTCCACTTCGGAGACTGCTGTTTGGTCTCTGGGTCGTAGCCGTAGACCCAACTCTCGTCACCGCTGATGATCCTCGACATGAAGTTTGGGTCATCCCGGGCATGTTGACGGAGATCCTCGCAGACTACGACACGGTGCTGCTTCTGCTCAAGGTCCATGGTAAAATCGCAAATGTACGGAAGTGTATTTAGGACATGGCCAAACAAAAATTTCGCGCCCACTATTTCGCCCGGGCGGATTACTATTTCGCCCGGGCGGATTACTATTTCGCCCGGGCGGATTACTATTTCGCCCGGGCGGATTAGTAGTTCGCCCGGGGCGGATTAGTATTTCGCCCGGGCGGATTACTGTCGAAATGGCGAAACCCGTTAGCATATGTTCCGATTAATCCGCCTGGGCGAAATAGTAATACGCCCGGGCGAAATAATAATCCGCCCGGGCGAAATTGTAATCCGCCCGGGCGAAATAATAATCCGCCCGGGCGAAATAATAATCCGCCCTGGCGAAATAGTATCCGCCCGGGCGAAATAATAATCCACCCGGACGAAATATTAATCCGCCCGGGCGAAATAGTGGGGGCGAATTTTGTTTGGCCATGTCCTAAATACGCTTCCGTATTAATACACTTCCGTACTAATGCGAACGTACCAGTGGTCACAAAAATGCGTGTAACACAGGTGCTGATGTTGATCAAGCGATGTAACTTGGAATACTTACTCACGAAAGTTATTGCTTACACCTGACATATGCACATTACTGTGCTGCGCTCCGTTCGTTCGCAAGAGGAACAGTTTCAGAACTTTTTGATCGCACCTCGTAAGTAGAAAACGATGTAGTTTTTGGGGGGTAAAAATCTTGGCTTATATAGATTACCCGTATTATAATTTTCAATTTGCCCAAAATAAGACATGCATGTAGAATCACGAGCAAATTTCCAATTAAAATAAACTGATGAAATACGATAATTAAAAACGATACCCAACGTTACCTTTATCCATCGTATTGATCCTAAATATGTTTGTATTATGGTGGGCCAGGTGTCGGAGTACAGGGGCTGGGACAGACGCACACTTAGAAATGGCACAGTTGTGGCATTTATTTCATGGAATATTAACCTACTTCTCTACATTTCCAAAGAAAGCCAAGGAGGTCGCCATACTTCATGAACTCCGTGATGAGATAGTAGGGCTCGTCCATCGTGCAGCATCCAAGAATGGGTAAAATATTGGGGTGGTTACCTATGTCGATGATCAATTTAATCTCATCCAAGAAATCCTCCTTCATTTCACGTGTGGCGTTTACTGTAACCATAGGCAGAAATAATATAATATAAATCAGACAGATAGAAAAAAAACCTAAATACCAAACATTGCGATATGATGTTTTCAACGGTTTGGGTACTTTTGCTTTTGAGGTTTTTAAAGTGGTTCCCTCAGGAATGGATGCTGGATTGGATGCTTTTGAATGCAGGGTTGCTTTTTGTGTTGAGTAATGTCTTCGTGTTTTACTTGGCCCTCAAACCGCACGCTTAATTCAAAAATCCAGGTTGCATTTACCAAATAATACGAAGTAAGCATGTCATTATTAAGTGTGTTGACAAACCGATAAATATGCTCCGCATATAAACGTCGACACGATTTTCTCACTATTCCAGGATATTGGATAAGTTGAGATTTTGTAACTTGTACTTGTGTGTTTACGCGTATACGATTTTTGCGCAAGACATAAGATTCCCCAGTATGCGCTTTTGGGGAATTACCAGAAAGATTTAAAAGAAATAAAAAATAAGACTTAAGACTGTTTTTGTGTGTGTACGTACCATTAATGGAGATTAATGGTGCGTACGTACATGTACGTCGGGAACCGCGCGAAAAATGCTACTGCATGCGTTCTTGAGTTGTCCGGAAGTTAGAGGTTCTCTTTCGATTCGGCTGATTTTAAAGTTTTCACAAATTGATATGGTGGAAACAATTTTGTAAAGGCCATTTCAGTGGGTTAATTTCTTCAATAACACTCGATGAATAAAAATAAATTGAAATTACGAGCAATTTTACACGTTAATTTTTCTATTCGAGGTCTCCGGATGCGTGCCACCAGGGGTGAACGTTCAGCTCTGTTGTAACCGTATATAGAAACTGAGCAAATACTGACAAACTTTGCATTTGTTTGATACCGGATGTCTAACATCGTCACAATACATGAAGTATGCTCATGTACACGTTCAAGTTACACAAATCTCAAATCCCCTATGTCCTGGGCTTTTCTTCGACTAAGCAGCAAGTGCGCAAACAAATTTGCCCAAATGTTCATGTGCCCTGCTTAAACAACTTTTTAAGCAGGGCACATGAACAACCCTGGTTGTTTAAAAAGTTTAAACAGCATTTTAACAGTGTAGCACAGTTTTGATTTTACCCACGTTTAAGACTCTTGACGGCTACTGGTCGAGGAGCATACGTCTTGTTCATACTGTCTCGAGGACTCAATATCCCACTGTATACAATTCCGAATTGCCCACTGCCAAGTTTTTCATTGACAGTAAGGAGTGACCGATCAACCTCTTTCCCTTCGAAGTTAATGTCTGGCTCCCTCATTCCATCAAACGTTTCGTCTGTGCCAGAAGTTTCTAATACACAAACAATGCTAATTTTGGTTATAAAACATCAATGGATGGAGCCAGTGTCGTAAATCAAGAGTTATCAAGCACGTTTGACAATTTACACATATTTTTATAATTCAACATAATATTGTTTTTGCCTTTGTAGTTACAATATACATTAATAATTAAAAACTAGAGGTAAGCGTTTGTCAGGGGATATGACAAACCCAAGAGTTTGGGCCGTGATGTTTCGAAGACATACCCAGCACGATATGTGGGCAAGGGGTACCCCCTTGTCCCTATACCCTATACACACTCCAGACTATTGTTACCTAACACCCCCCCCCCCCTTAATTTCTTTAAAGAATTCCTGAGATTCCGAGAACACAATGACCGACACAAAACAGCGAAAAACGTTGTTCATGTGCCCTGCTTTAACAAGCAACTGGTTGTTTAAGCAGGGCACATGAACAACCCAAGGTTGTTTACAAGTTTAAACAACGTTTTTCTCTGTGAAAAGGGGGGGGGGGGGGGGGTCCCTTGCCCACATATCGCGCTTCAAATGTTCGAAGACTGTAAAATGTCGATCACTGGTCATTGTCAAATCGGAATTTGTGAACATGCCCCGTTATACAATACTGTAACTATTATTGTAAAAAGAAAACAGCAACAGCTGCAGTAAGGAATCCCCTGTATTTTCTGTTTTTCTAATCCCATTGTATGGTCTCGACCAGAGGGCCCCTGGTTGGGACTGTACATGGTGGTATCTTTTATTGGTAACCCAATTACTTTAACGCTTTTGTTATGTGGAATTATATTGTGCTTTAACATCTGCATGTGCATGTGCATGCGCATAAGCCCTAAGTTTTCCTTGCCCACTTGTGGACTTCATATGATGCACGATATGGGCAGAGGGAACCCCCATCTTTTGTGTTGGTCATTGTGTTCCCGGAATCTCAGGAATTCCTTTTAGAAGTCTAGGGGGATGTGTTAGGTAACAATAGTCTGGAGACTGTATATGGTATAGGGACAAAAAAAGGGTGGGGGGGGGGGGGGGGGGGGTACCCCTCTGCCCCATATCGTGCTGGGTATAGAGTACCGAAGTCTGACGTCAGTTGCCGGGGCAATGGTTCTACACACATGCAGTTTAGAATGTAATCTGGTTCCAAACATTGCATTGATTGACGTCATCACTTCGGTACTCTATAGTGGACTTAGTGACTGGGCATCGGACGTGTAGGCTAGTTTGTTGTCATGTGTGCCGGGCCTTCACTGCTGTGGTTAGCTAAAGTTGTGTCATATTATGTAAGTTTCCTTTACATGTTACATGTAGCCCCCCTCCTATTGGTTAATCAATTGTGTTTAACTAATTTCTGGATTTTTGTTTCTTTTGGTTGTCTGGCGGTGCCCCTGATGGGGTGCCGTTACAATACGAATTTCAGTGCAATTTTCAGTTTTGACGTGCATGCGATTTCATGAAAAAGCAATATACTTGATAATTTCATCATGACATTGAGTTTTACACATTCTAAAAAAAATATTGTTCAAAATGGTATGACTCCTTTTTGAACTAGGGTACTTATCAGATTTGTAATGCTGCTGCTAATTTGATGTTATAAATATTTTAAATTGAACTTCCGGTAACCCCGGATGTAAAGGTAAACATCAGATCTATCTGATCACCGAATATGAAAAGAAAACTATAACACAATGTAAAAGATATTAATTTCACATGGTGATACCGCAAACCTTCTATACTTTGTTCATGCCCACCATGCAAACAATGATGTCTCATTAATTTGTTAACTTGCTGCACTTTTAAAATATAGTTGTATCTAACCAGACGTCAACAGGTAAATAGCAGCAACAAGAATACATTTGGATAAACTGAAGTACATACCTTTTCTGCATCCTTGATCTTCAGGATATCGACCAAATATTGCTTCCTTAGAATCTGCCAGGTTTTTCCTTCTCTGTATGGTGTATAACAGTATAAGAGCGCCTCCAACGACGGTTACTGCTAGTATTGACCCGACAATTACACCCACAATGGATTTTGTTGTCTTTGGTATCGTCGTACTAGGAAAGGTTGTACCTACAAGACCACGCTCCAGTTTCTGGCATTCTTTTTCTGTTAAATAACATATAAAACTTGATTTTGCACTTTTTGGGACTGTCCCAATAAACCGTCCGAATCAACTGGTTCTAATTTGAAAACCTTATTATTCAGAAGAAAACATTTATTTTCACAATGTTTTCTATGAATGAAATGTGACTGATTAATAATGACCGACATTAGGGGGTTGTTAGAATTCTTATCTACTTACATCCGTGTTTAATTAACGAAATCACGTTTGTTTAAATATAACTGGAAGCAAAATAATTGTTTGAGTTGTAAAATGGACGGATAAAACTACCTCTTGCCTCTGCCAGAACTAGCCAGGGGCATGATGTGCCCTCCTCCGATACTGTTTTTGTTTAAGCTTCAGGTCAACTGGGCGCAATCAAATCCACAATGGATCAATGGTCACTATAATAGCCGCTTATTGAATTGCCCACAATGCAGTCGGATATGTACATAGAATGCTTTTTTATAAACCATAATCATGGCTCCACATATGAACTAATGAAACGTACACAGGCAAAATTTAAATGTCATATCATCTTCTGCATGTGGAAATCTATTATTAACGCCATAAGTATAATAAGGACCTTTAACATAGGGCGGGGTAGCTTGTTTGGTAAGCACCAATCTGGTAACTCGGTGGTCGTGGGTTCAAATCTTTCTATCAGTCTTTTTTTCTTTCTTATTTTTTTTTTCAAATTTAAGGTTTTTTTTTTTTTTCTGGGGTAATTTTTTTGTAACGCGACGTAAAACTGGCAACTTTGAAATATTTTCAAGTCGCATTGGATATATTCATCAAATTGTAATTATTGGGCTTATAACATGGAGTTACATTATATATCTATCCTCTTGGTAAATGTAACGCTGTTTGGAGCGGGAAGTGCAATGGAAATTAATTGAGTTCGCGCGTGTGTTGCTTCAGATGCTGTCCAGACAACCCCACGTATTTGGGACCCGGAAGTTATAAAGGTTATTTACGAAAGCATGACATCACGCGTCTTTGCAAGAGCCATTTTGAAAGTGTGAGACAACGCGTTATTGAGCTTTACTTCCGATTTTTTTGTTTTTTTGCATTCTACTTGTCTAACGTCTTCGGGACATTGCAATTACAGATTACATAGTACAAAGCTACTGAAATTAGAGGTCGTCTGTACTTACTTCCTTGGGTTAAATTATTTCCTAGTTGCTCGTCTTCTGTACTGAACTGCAGAAACGCCGTCGGTCCTCCTTTTTCATTCACGAAAGCTCTCACCTGGAAGGGAAACACCATTGCAGAGAGGCGCTTTGAAAACTAAAACGTATGTAGCCCCCCCCCCCCCCCCCCCCATTACTATTTCCTGTTTCATATATCATTCCCCATTTTGTGTATTCTTATTTACATTCGTATTTACATCCCGCCCCGGCAAACAGCCCGCGGCGCTCCAATTCCTGTACCCGGGGAGCCAACACTTAAAATATATTTTTCTCGTCTTCGTTATCCAGGTAAATAGTTAATTTTTCTTATTCAGTAGTTCTAGATACTCCACTTACTCCTTTTATACTTTGCCTGTTGATTTATATTTTATTTAGTAATTTCTCTGCTAAATCATGCATTTATAGTTTAGATTTGCTTCGTTTTCCCTCTATTTTTATACAGGGTGTTTCAAAAAGAAGTATACACTCGGGAAAATCTCAAAAATGAAAAGTTCAATATTTTTGGAATATGGCACCATACATACGGGTAGAAAACCTTTAAGGCTTTAATTAAAATGACACCATGATCATTTGGCGCATTCCTATCCTGCATGACTGATCAGGGGCTACAATTGCAAACCTTGTCAAAAACGACTTTTAACTGGATCAAAGGCAATAAGAGACAAATCCAACATGTGCCTCCTTTTAATCACCATTTTTGTGGAAATTTAATTACAGGTTAATCTTCAACATGACCACTATTCCTTTGAATACAGACTTCCGCCCTTCTCAACATATCATTAACCTGACCATAAGCCTGACCATTTCTCTGTCCTGTGTGATGAACACAACCTCAGCGGTTATGCGTCTCTGGAGGTCAAGGTCCGCTGGTGGAGTTGTAAAAACCTTGGGTTTCAGATGGCCCAACAAGAAAAAAATCTAGTGGTGTAAGGTCTGGGGATCTTAGGGGCCACTCCACGGGGCGATTCAACGCAATTACGCGATTGCCGAACAATTCTATGAGGCGTTCAGTCACAATCCTTCTCCGGTGTGGTGGAGCGTAATTGTGTTGAGGAGGGCGGAAATCTGTATCTAAAGGAATGGTGGTCATGTTGAAGATTAACCTGTAATTAAATATCCACAGAAAATGGTGATTAATTAAAAGAGGCACATGTTGGGTTTTTCTCTTATTGCCTTTGATCCAAGGTTTGCAAATGTAGCCCCCGATGAGTCATGCATAAAATGCGCCAAATGAACATGGTGTCATTTTAAAGCCTGAAGAGTTTTCTAACCATTATGTATGGTGCCATATTGAACAAAAATTGAAATTTTCATTTGAGATTTTTCGGAGTGTATACTTCTTTTTGATACACCCTGTATAGATATTTATTTAATCGTATGTTTAGACCAACAATTCAGCTTCAATTATTTTTAAATATAGTCCTAGACGGTAGTTGTCGCATTAATCTTGTAGTTTTTGCAAGATAAGATGAATATTGACTTTCTTTAAGTACTGTTTTTCGTCACACGGACGTAGCCACAAGATGGCGACGGTCCTGTGGCGTAAATTGGGGTGAAACTTCTGGGGGGGGGGGGGGATCTGTGTGTGCAAATATTGTTTTTCCAGGGATACCGGTATGGAAAGCAAATACACTGCGGCTTGTATAATTTTTCCATCCTTCCTAGATTTCAAATGGGAGTCACCCTGGGGCACGGATGTCAGCTTGGGGGGAGGGGGGAACCACTGACCAGGCCTCAATATATGGCTGGAGTCTTTCTGGAACAGCTGATACATCATCTACCACTTTCAGACTACATGTATGGGCGCAGAGGTTTCCGTGACCGCAACCCGCCTGGGGCTCGAATACATTTTTGTTCCCAAACGATATCCGAATAAATACATTGTTGAGCGCCCTTTATAATACTTTTAATATACGTACGCATGTTATATGGCTGGATATGTAATGCAATAAATTTGCGTTGTCTGCCGAGCATTCTGATGGCTGTGGATATGGTGTTATAGACTGTAAGATAGGAGATTGTGGGTTCAAAACCTTCACGTTACTAATTTCTTGTTTCTAATTTCCAGCTTTGGAGGATTTTAAGGGAAGTAAAGTCCGAAATCTCATAGCGTTAATCGGCTATACCAGATGACAATGTACAGTCCTCACCATTAACCTTTATATTTGTAGGTAAGGTCTTCTTTGAACCAGGAACAATTTGTTTGAGACAGTTCCGCACTTTCTTACAGTCCTTTGAACAATCACGAATAATTCCACAAAAATATTCAGATTTATGCCTTTTCAACATATGATTAACCCTATTACGGAGTATTTTATATTCTTCCAATTTGTGATTATCATTGAGTTCAATAGCAGCCTTGTGAATACTGTCTCGTTTCTTCATCACTTCTACTATTTCCTCGGTGATCCAAAGGGCAAGGATTTTTACGAACTCTCTTTTTTGCGAAGTGGCACGTGACCATTCACTACAGTCATAAAAAGAGTAATCCAAGTGTCAAGGGTCACGTCCACATAATCAATATCGTTAATGGCATCCCAATGTACATTACCTCAGTCACCTTTGAATTTTTGCTAGTCTAGAAGCTTAAAGGAACGGTATTCAAAGAAATTTCCAAACGATTTGATATTCACATTAAAATCTCTTATAACATAAATACAAAAGTGGTCACTAATACATGTAGGGAAAACACCGCAATCATGGTAAAAATTAGAACTTGTAACAACAATTAAGTCAATAATAGTAGCGCTATATGGTTTGTGACCCGAGTTGGAGTCAACAGAAGATGTATGAAACAGTAAATTACAACAGTGGGTATCACTTACAGGAGGCGTCAAATCGAAATTAAAATCACCAAGGATAATACAGGGTGTGTCAAAAAGAAGTATACACTCAGAAAATTATCTCAAAAATGAAAATTTCAATATTTTTGGAATATGGCACCATACATATGGGTAGAAAACCTTTCAGGCTTTAAAATTACTGCATGACTGATCAGGGGCTACATTTGCAAAAATTGTAAAAAACGGCTTGCGCACAAAAATGCGGGGTTTTAAACTGGATCAAAGGCAATAAGAGACAAATCCAACATGCGCCTCTTTTATTCACCATTTTCTGTGTAAATTTAATTACAGGTTAATCTTCAACATGACCCCCATTCCTTTGGATACAGACTTCCGCCCTCCTCAACATGTCATTTATGGCACGCCTGACCATTCCTCTGTTCTGTGTGATGATCGCAACCTCAGTGGTTATGCGTCTCTGGAGGTCATCAAGGTCCGGTGGTGGAGTTGTGAAAACCTTGGATTTGAGATGGCCCCACAAGAAAAAAATCCAGTGGTGTAAGGTCTGGGGATCTTGGGGCCACTCCAGTGGGGCGATTCAACGCAATTACGCGATTGCCGAACAATTGTGTGGGGCGTTCAGTCACAATCCTTCTCCGGTGTGGTGGAGCGTAATTACGTTGAGGAGGGCGGAAGTCTGTATCCAAAGGAATGGGGGTCATGTTGAAGATTAACCTGTAGTTAAATTTACACAGAAAATGGTGATTAAAAGAGGCAGGCACATGTTGGATTTGTCTCTTGTTGCCTTTGATCCAGTTTAAAACCCCGCATTTTTGTGCGCAAGCCGTTTTTTACAAGGTTTGCAAATGTAGCCCCTAATCAGTCATGCATGAAATGGGCCAAATGATCATGGTGTCATTTTAAAGCCCGAAAGTTGTTCTACCCATATGTATGGTGCCATATTCCAAAAATATTGAAATTGTCGTTTTTGAGACATTATTCTGAGTGTATACTTCTTTTTGATACACCCTGTACATTAATTTCCATCGTCAGATACACGATCAACATTTTTCTCAAATTCCCCGAAAAAGTTATATGCTGCAATTGGAGGTATATAAAAAGAACCAACAAGGCAAGGAGACTTATGCGGATAACATATTTCAACCCAGACATTTTCTAAGTCTTCTGATTCCAAGTCATACCTACGCTTGACATTGAAATTGTCAGAGACATATATAGCTACCCCCGCCTTGTCTATTTATATCCTTCTAATGCTGAATCCATCAATAGTAATTTTTGAATCAGAGACTGTAAAATCGTACAAAGTTTCATTGAATGAAATTACATCAAATGGAATTTTTTAAAGCAAAAATCGCACGGAATCTATTTTCTGAACAAGACTGTGGATATTAAGGTGACCGTATTTTATGTCTTTTGCTTTTAATGGCGGGATACTGCCATTGACAAGGTCCCTAATTTGGCTTATAACCGGAGATAACTGTTCTGATTCAACATCCTCTGCTGGTACCGACACCAGTCGATTTCTTGTGCAGGTAAGGACTGACGGCTGCTTACTGGTCCTCAGGGTTGATTCTCGTGAGAATAGGACGTTCTATCAGCTTGTAGGTAGTGCAGATAAATAAGATTAGGCGATAGCTTTGTGGACATGTATCTGGCTTCCCAGATTTAAGAAGGCTGACGACAGAGGCACGTCTCCACATCTTCGGTATCCGTGTGTAGGTGACGGCACACATTAAACAGCTTGGGTCAGCCATCCAATCATGTTATCTCCGCAATGCACTAGGAATTCATTGTGGATCCCATTTGGCCTGGAGCGTTACCCTGCTTAAGAAGTTTGATGTCTTCAAGCACTTCTCCGATAACTAGATCCAGTCCGTTGTATAATAGGATGTTGTTTATTTATTTATTTATTTATGTTATTCACTTATTCACCGTAATCATCATTTAGCACAACTTTCCTGCTATCATAAGCAACGGCATGACGGGCCTCAGGGGCGGATCTAGAGGGTGGTTTTTGCGGGTTGAAACCCCCCTCTTGGGCTGCTGAGCAAAGTTGTGATAAGCATTTTGTCAGCCCAATATGAGCAAATTCTTCTTTAAAAACCACTTAATTATGCAGCTTCAAACGGTGCCCAAGATGAAGTTAGATTGCAGGAGAAATTCCCTGGATTTCAAAAACGCGATTGATTTTTTTCCCTAAACGACATCCGAATGGGGTAAACGCTATAATATTTCGGACTTTACTTCCCTTTAAAAAAAGCCTTTGGAGCCACGATTTAGAAAAAAATAATTGAATTCGAACGTAATAGAATCATCCAAAACTGGAAGTTCGAAAAAAGAAATTGGAATTAAAGAGCAGTTACGTCAAGGTTATGAACCCACAATCTCTAAACCTTGCACCGTATCATCGACTGAGCCATCGAAATGCTTGGCTGACACCGGGAATTCATTGCATTATATACCTAATATACGTAATCATATATTAACAATATTGCAGAGGGCGCTCAACAATCTATCCAGATCAGATATCGTTTGGGAACATTTCGCAACGCCCACCACCCCCCCCCCCCCCCCCCAACCCCCCGTGTGAACGTGCCGACGTTACTTTGGTGGGTGAATGGTACAACCCCTCCCTAAATGAAAGGCTTCCACCATTGGGCCTAGGTGGGATATTTCTGTGTTTTGGGTATCAACTCACAAAGGAAAAGGTTACAAACAAGCGCTTTGAACATTTAGTTCAAACTTACCGTTGCCGTGTAGTTTGTGGAGTCCTGCAAACCCTCGAGCTGTTGAACGTAAATCATCTTTTCCTGATTGAGATTAGAAGAGAAAAATGGAAAAATTAGCAAATCGCTGTGACACTGAACAAAAAAGACTGCATCCAGCTATTGCTAACCACAGAGCAATTGTGTAAATGCATTTGACTGTCTTAAATTGCTTTCTTATAAGTTGCCAAACACTTGTATTAATGTAGTGATGGACTTGAGGTTTTTTTTTTTTCAAGAATGTTCACGGAAAATAATGCCATCTGAAAAAATACGCCGTTGGAGAGGAGATTTTTTTAAAGCTTTTGTGTACCAGAAACGTTAGAGTTTAATAGTGACATCCAATTATATTTCGCCAATTCCGGAGAGACTCACCTTGTATATTTGTTCTTTGTATTGCAATCTGACCACCCTTTGAAGCTAATGGAAGAGTCCTCATTAGGTATTCAAAGTTCAAAGAATAGCGTGCTATTCAAAATCGAAGAATAGTACCATATGTGTACCTCTCGCTCCACTGCTAGATCGTCTTTTGTTGTTTGTGTCGCAATCGATCGCATCGTACGTTTACACGCCTATACTGTTAATGCTTCGTAGATTTTAACGTGTTTCGTTCAACGTTGGATTTTATACCGTGCCCAAGGAAATGTCAGCCCGCCGACTTCGTTTTTCCACGGCCCAAGCCACCGTCTCGAGACCCGCAGACGAGCCTCTGGCAGTGGATATTTTAGCTTTAGCTACGAGAGAAATCGGCGAAGATGGAGGAACTATCTGCGGTCCGGGTGAAGGGCCACCATGCCCGAAACCCACGCCTGATGACCGCCATATGCCTCAGCATCCATTATGGGCTGATAGCAATTAGGGTGGAGGGTCGTCATGCCCAATACACAAGACAGGCTCCGGTCCAGCTCCAAAGTCGACTCCGTGTAACGAAATACCTCAACCAGCGCCATTTCAACGGACTGCCGATACCATCCCAGCCAGATCGCAACCTACACCGGGGCCTCCATTCGGTACCAGCACCGCCCACGGCCCGTCCGTCGGGCCTGCAGGAAACACGGCTGGTTATGTTTCAGCCTGGTCGCAGCCACAGAATTGTTTTACTCCGGCCACGCCCTGGAACACGGGACCCTGGGGTAATCCTTAATTTCCCACAGCTGCAAGTGCGTCACATATGCCGCCAGGTTACTGTAACCCCTGGGGATTTCCTCATCAGTGGTTTCCAGCGATGCCTTCATCGGCAAATCTGCATTCGTCACACGCCGCTCCGACGCCTGCACCCACTACATCCCCCGGTAGTATGATGTCCGCTACCGACGCTGTTGTTAAGGCCGTTAGTGACAGTGACGAGGACATTTCTAACGCTGGAAGTTCGGCGAGTTCCCTTCCTGCTTCGAGAGGGATCTTCCGTAATCCCCACAAAAAGGACAAAGGTAACCCCATTTCGGATGATGTGCTTCTATGGTGGGAGGGTCTCAGAACTCATAAGCTTTCACTGGAAAATCATCAGGAGGAATTGTCGTCCTTTACAGTCCCCGCAGAACAAGAGAAATATTTTTCTCCCCCGGAGTTGCCAGCAGGTATCAAGAAAGTGTTTAAACAGGTAAACCCTTCCATTGTTGCTCAAGATGAGAGACTTAGAACTGCACAAGGCTACACTTTGAAGGCAGCCTTGCCTCTTCTGCATCTGTTTGAGGCAGTAGCCGATCCCGAAGGTCCCTCCCAAATTAACAAGGACTTGGTTTTGGACTTGATTTCCTCGGGCCTAATTCTTTTAGGTTCTGCCAGCCAGGGCCTTGCTACTACCCGTCAACGTGCCTTTGATGACATTGTTGATAAGAAGTTTGATATCCTTAAGCGGAACCAACCTTCCATGGGCGAGCTCTTCGGCTCATTACTGATGAAAGATATCGAGGAGACGGAAAGAGTCAGCAAGCTAGCCGCTAAAGTCACGAGTGGTAGGGGCCACTCTAGTACATCCAAAGTTAAACGCTTCTCTCCTTACCAAACTGTATATAGTGCGTCAAGAAACCGGCGGTTCTCGACGTCCTACAAGCCGACCCAAAAGGGTTTTGCTGGCCGACAGTCTTACAGGTCGTCATCAGGCCGAGGTAGAGGGGGTAAGCAGTTTAATCCCTCGTCAGACAACCCATCTTCAAAAAACTAACTGTTTGTGATTCTCCAGTCAGTTCCCCAGCATCCTCTGCACATTTAATTTTGGCAGGCCGTCTTCAACATTTTAAGCACCAATGGCTACTTGTCACGCATGACCCATGGATCATAGATACTATTTTAGGCTACCGTTTAGACTTTTTGTCAATGCCTTTTCAAATTAAAATTCCCATTACACGAGTTCAGTCTAGTCACCACACCAGTAATTTTGATCGAGAGGTGCAGAAGATGCTGGAGAAAGGGGCTATTACCGTTGAGCAACCAGTTCAACATCAGTTTCTGTCTTCACTTTTCATGGTACCCAAGAAAAACGGAGATCTCCGCCCCGTCGTCAACCTTCGACCGTTAAACCGGTTCATTCCTTACCAACACTTCAAAATGGAGAACATCACACTGCAGTCAAACATCTGTTAATTCCAGACGACTGGTTGACGACCATCGATCTCAAGGATGCCTATTTTACAGTGCCAATTCATCACTCTCACAGGAAATTCCTTCGCTTCTGTTGGAAAAAGGTCATACCAGTTTTCATGCATGCCCTTTGGCCTATGCAATGCACCACGAACATTCATCAAAATCCTAAAACCAGTTGCTTAGTCACTTCGGGAGAAAGGGATTCGTTGCGTCTTCTATCTGGAAGACATCCTGATTATGGGAACTTCATCCCAGGATTGTTTGGACAGTACCCATCGTGCAGTCAACCTGCTTCAGGACTCGGGATTTCTTGTAAACTCAGAGAAATCCAATCTGATACCATCTCAACAAGTCGAGTACCTGGGGTTTGTTATAAATTCCAAGGACATGGCTCTTTCCCTAAATCAAGAGAAACTAGACAAGATCATCAGTCACTGCCGGGACGTTTTGTCGGCACACACAACTACGGTACGCGATCTTTCCAGTTTGGTCGGGAAGATGTCAGCGACTGTACAAGCAGTGTTTCCGGCCCCGTTATTTTACCGACACCTTCAACTAGACAAGATAGCATCCCTGCGGGAACACCACAGCTACGAGACAGAAGTCATCTTGTCCGTGGAGGCAAAGGACGAGCTCCGTACATGGACTCTATACCTACAGGCATGGAATGGCCGGGGGATCATTCTGTAGACTCCACATCTAGTCATTCAGACGGATGCATCTTTGAGCGGCTGGGGAGCATGCCTGAAACTTCAACCAGTCGGGGTTCGCTGGACACCACAAGAAAGGGAAAACCACATCAACTATCTCGAACTGTTAGCAGTGTTATATGCACTCAAGACGCTGTTGAAGGGCCGTCGAGATTTGCATGTTCGGCTGCAAATGGACAACTCTACGGCGATTGCTTACATCAACCACAAGGGTGGAACACGCTCTGTGTGTCTTGTACAACTGGCACTCAAGATTTGGTTATGGTGCCTTCAGAGGAGTCTCATTCTAACGGCAGAACACTTGCCAGGCTCGATGAATGTCACAGCAGACACTCTTTCCCGAATATTCAACGATCGGGCGGAATGGCAACTAGACACTCTTATATTTCGCAGGATGATGAACAGACTACATTTCTGCCCAGACGTGGACCTGTTTGCAACTCGTCTCAACAATCAACTTCCGACGTTAGTGTCATGGCAGCCAGACCCCATGGCTTGGAGAATAGACGCTCTGCTTCTGAACTGGAGGGAGATAAAGGGTTATGCTTTTCCTCCCTTTGCTCTTCTACCCAAGTGTTTGAGCAAGATCAGCGAAGAACAGGCCACGATTGTTCTCATCGCCCCCGTCTGGCGCACACAGATCTGGTATCCAAGGCTTCTGGAGATGGCTGTGCAAAATCCTATCATTCTACCCAGGGAAAAGGCATCTTCTTCAATTGCCTCACAACCGAGCACTAATCCACCCACTGGCAGATCAAATGTGCTTGGCCGCGTAGAGGCTATCGGGGGCAACCTTCGTTTAGAGAGAATTTCGCAGTCGGTATCCTCCACAGTTTTGTCGTCATGGAGGGACCAGTCCAAGAAGCAGTATGATTCAGCTTGGAACCGATGGGCCAGCTGGTGTCTTCTAAGGAAAGTTGATCCTGTTCGAGCCCCTATAGCGGTATGTTTATCTTTTCTTCAAGATTTGTTACATTTGCAGGTCGCCTCCACCAGCCATCATTGCTCCTTCAGCTTCAAAAAGACGATCTAGCAGTGGAGCGAGAGGTACACATAGAATGCTATTCTTCGATTTTGAATAGCACGCTATTCTTCGAACTTTGAATACCTAATGAGGACTCTTTCATTAGCTTCAAAGGGTGGTCAGATTGCAATACAAGGAACAAATATACAGGGTGAGTCTCTCCTCCATTGCTTATATAATTCCAATTATATTACAGGTAAGTACTTTACATAATTGGGAAATGTTCACGCATTAAGAAAATGTCATTCCGTACACTGTTTAACTTGACGTGGTTTAAGCCAAGAGCGCATCCGGAGGAGGCCAAAGAGATCATATACGCCCCGGAAAAATAATGTAACTAAGGAATAATTAATATTACTGTGATTTATTTTCAATAATACAATTCCAGAATCTGCTCCGTTTTTTTGTTGGCACCCCAAAGAGTTGCTGTAGATCTGCTAGAGGTTTAGCCATACGAAATCCTCTTACGCTGCGTCACTGAATGCAGTAATAACACTGCATCAAAACCTGTGCTGCTTTTAAATGGTTGACTGTAATATGTTCATAGTGAATACACAGGCAATGATGCTCGGGCATGCTGTCCCTTCATATACACCACGCACACTGTAGATATTTTAATATGTTAATAGATCTAGAAGTTTCACTGTTCGTGTATCAACGTACGTTATTGGCTTCGATGTGTAAGGCCAAATTAGGACTTGATTGACCATAGCGTAACTCGTAAGCTGTGATGTTACCAGCTGCTTGAATTGGAGGAGTCCAAGATAAAACCACTGTGTATAGAGTGTCTTCTACTTCACTGGTCGATGAAGGTACTGCACAATCAATGTTGAAGTCACGGGGAACTCCCGATATCTCAACACCTACAGGCAAATTATAATTATTGTAAGACACGTTAAAGACTCAAGGTTGCAACAAAAATGACGTATATATTTTAATAGCTATGATAAATAAATTGAAACGATATTTTTTATTAAAGAAATGGTAAGTAAAATAATTACAACAAATAAAGTAGGTCATTCGAAGAAAAGAACCTAATAGGCATTATATAAAATTAGCTTACTTTGTGCCGAGCAGAACTTTTCGTCGCTGGTTTCCAAGTAGCAATCTGGTGATAAGTAATTCAGATACAATACTTAATGGACTGGTATGACTTGATTGTTATTATCAATGCCGCCATACCCGTATTACAGGGGACAAACAAACCAGTCCGCTGGAAGGCAGGATTCCAAGTAGGAACTATTATAGACCTTTGAACCGCATCGTGCATTATGTCGTCACAGTTTTCACGAACAGACGAATTTTGCCTCTCCGCACTAAACTAAAGTTACATGGAAATCGGGTTTTAAGCTGCTTACTTTTTAAATTGAAGATATTACCTGCATTTATACCACATGTCGATTCAGTTTTGACACGATGTTAAAGTTCAGTTCTCGGTCTTTCACAAGTCATTGGCAACTGAGCAATAGATCAATTAATTAGAGTTATTTTTACTTTTTATTTTTTTTCTGTGAAAAGTGGAGTTATATAACTCCATTTATTCTATACTCAACACAAATACAATATTACAACACATTATTAAATTATATATGTATATACATATGTACAACAATAAAAATATATACAAAGTAAACACAATAAAGTATAAACAGTAATAGTGTCACAAAATTCGAAACAAAATCATAAATCGTGCATAAATTAGAGTTATTATTGATTAATACATTTGTCTCTTCGTGAAAACTCAGAAACGAGAAATCGCCCGTTTTGCCCCACATAGTGTCATTAGTCTCTGCGTGAAAACCCAATATCCATTTTCGGGCAATTTTGCCCTTCACAACCCTATTGTATAACATGGAGTTCGAATTCGTCTCTTCGTAAAAACACAAAATCCAATTTTGCCCTTCTCAGCGGGCGCGTTGTCATGTTGGAGCACATGCACCCAATTGCAGGCGCGCCGAAGTTCAGGCCGTTTGCGCAGAATGTTCTCCCTAAGACGCCTCGGAACGGTGCAGTAGAACCCAGCGTTGACAGTCTGACCCTGTCACAGAAAACGATGAGCATGCTCTTGGTTGCGCTCTTGACCTGACGCGCCTTCTTCGGTCTTGGAGACTGCGGGCTCTTCCACTGCGAAGACTGCTGTTTGGTCTCTGAGTCGAAGCCGTAGCCCAACTCTAGTCACCGCTGATGATACTCGACATGAAGTTTGAGTCATCCTGGGCCTGTTGATCCTCGCAGACTTCGACACGGTGCTGCTTCTACTCAAGTTTCAGGTCTATGGTGAAATCGCAAATGCGCACGTACCAGTAGTCACACAAATATGTTTATGTAACACAGGTGCTGATGTTGATCAAGTTATGTAACTCGGAATACTTACTCACGAAAGTTATTGCTCACACCTGCTATTATGCACATTACTGTGCTGCGTTCCGTTCGTTCGCAAGAGGAACAGTCTCAGAACTTTGTTATTGCACCTCGTATAAGCTATACGAACAATCGATTCAGAAAAGCCACGCAAGCACGTCGGACAAGATGAAGCAAGTGCCACAAGCCAGTCAGTCCAACCAGACGACAGATCAGCTCAGCTCGGACGGGCAAGCACATCTACGCCATTTAGACAGAAAGGAGGAAGAGGTCAAGGAAGACCAACAGAAAAAAGATGTGGAATTTCTTTTCGCTTTCACACGTAAGGTGCCAGTGTACGGCTTTAGTACAATACACAATATACGGTTACGTAATTACCATTACATATAAAGCCACACGTTTGGCTTTGTTCTTACTCTCGATCAAGCAGTCACCTTGCCGTTCACACAGATTCCCACCCAAACCCAAAACTTTAACCCCCACCGGTCCGATTCGGTCCGAGGAGTGCACCCCCGTCGGACGTCCGGGATACGTGCGACAGCGAATCGGCCCGGGCAACCCAAATCTTCCCACGGTGGTCCCAAAAAAACATAAAACAAAACAACTAGAGGTAAGCGTTTGTTGTAACAAACGCAAGGGTTTGGGCGTTTCTCGGTTTGATTATGCAAAATGTAGATCAGCATCAGATCTATCTGATCATAAAATATGAAAAGCTTGTGAGTTGAAATTAATAATATATAATGAGATATGGCGTTTCAGAAATGTTCATTTTTGTGGTTCCCTGATTGTAATTTTACACCCGATGACGTATGACATCATCACAACTGTACACTTAAGTGATTGTTGATGTATGTACAAAGTTGAACTTCATATCTTGTTGAAATACTTCAAATAGATTTATACAAAAATAATATCACATATTCCAAAATATTTACCTGTTGGTCATTTCATACCTGATGATGCCATTATGACCTCGTGGTTTGAACATTAAACCCAATTGTTACAATGGGTATGACTCTTGACTGAGCTCGGTCACCAACCGGATTCTCATAGTTGCTACAAAATTGATGTTATTAGCATTTTAATTTGAACTTCTGGTTATCACATCAGACTGAAAATGTAAAGCAAGATAAAATCTATCTTGGCCCCAAATATGAAGGTCATGCGTCATTCGGTTAAGCAGATATGCCGTTGTAAAGATATTCACTCTTTGGTCATTGTCTACATGATGACGTCATGATGGCGTCATCACAACTTTATCAACAAGTGTTTGTATCCCATTGTGTTCATGTTAGTGATCCCTCAAATGGTCATTAAAGTCTCCATAGGTACTCAAATTCAGATTTTATGATTGCTTGACTTTGAGCTTCTGGTGACCCCGGAAGTTAAGGTAAAATAGAACAATAAATATAACAAACAATGTAGACCAACATCAGATCTATCCGATCTCCCAATATGACTTTGCTGGTTGAACTTCATGAGATATGGCCCTTCAAAAATGTTCATTTTGTTGTGGTTTTCTGCTTGTAGTTTGACACGTGATGACGTCATTATGACGTCATCAATACTGTGCACATCTTCAGATGATTGTTGATGTATATACAAAGTTTGAACTTCATATCTCTTTTCATGTGCTCAAACAAAAACGGACAAAAACGGGCGAAAAAAATAATAGGAAAATAGACGGATGTGTGTCTGTGTTTGAACACAGGTTTTTTTTCGTTTTGTTATTCAGTAAAAAATTTCAGGTCTACTTGTCTATGCTTAGTTTATTTAATATCTAAGGTTCTCTTTTATGGAAATTTGTACTTTTCACCTTGCTTTTGACATTGACGTTCATGTCACGTGACAACCGATTATGTCATGACGTCACTTTGGATCTACCTACCCACCAATGTTTATGATGATCGGACCTACCCTTATGTGTTAAAAAAAAAAATGTTTGATGACGTCATGATGACGTCACACATTTTTTTTACTCTGATGTGAAAGAATATAGAAGCTAACAAAGCTATTACAACAAGAATTTTGAATTTAGCATGTTCTGTTGATGAGATATAACTTGAAGAAACTTTGAAGTTCAAAAACTTTAAAATTACTATAAAATCGTGACACGTGATGACATCATCATGACGTCACTCTTCGGCATACAATTTCAGCTAAGGCTGCGTCCGAATCGCTTGTCTAGGGCTATTGTCTAGGTGTTCGTCCATTACAACTACGCGTGACGTAGCTGTAGCTGTAGCTCTAGACACCCATTTCGGACACGGCCTTAGGTTTGTGTTAAGTTTGATTAAGATCTAAGGTTGTTTAGTGACCAAAGTGCCGTGTACAAAATTCGTGTACAAAGTCTATGGGATTCGGGATAGAACTAAGAAAATCATAGACAATCATCAGATGACGTCATCATGACGTCACTTTGGATTTTACATGCTAGTGCCACTATCTACCTACCCACACATTTTTAGGATGATCGGACCTACAGCATGAAGTCGATTATATACATCAAATATAAAGTGATTTCAGCAAACTTCATTTTAAATTTTTTTCAACCTGCCGCTAGAGGGCGCTCGAACATCTTATGACGTCACAGGTATTTTTTTGTGAAGTACAACCTACCTAGGCGGAGACTAACATCGTTGAAAGCAAGTTCACATCTTTTTCCACTTTCAAATTATAGGGCACTTCCGGTTTGGACCGGAAGGAAGGGTCACGTAATTTGACGCACACGAGATAAAATGAAGATCCTGGTTTATACTATCAATTGACACTAAAACCAAGATCAGGAGTCCCACGGCTGATTTTTATATTGCATTTTAAAGATTAAGATTATTTATCTTAAATCGCTTGTAATGTGACACCCGATGATGTCATCATGGCGTCACTCTTCGGCATACAATTTTAGCTTAGGGTCTATGTTTGAGATTTGATGTTTTTTAAGACCTAAAGTGCCGCCGACAAAATTCGTGTAGTAAATCTATGGGATTTTGGCCAGAACTAAAAGAAGAAGAAGAAGAAGAAGAAGGAAGAAGAAAACACAAATCCGAAAAAAACAAAGCCTTTTCCGCAAAGCCTTTGAGTATTGCTTGTTGAAAATGTCTCTTGTATAAAGACAGCTTAACGATAATTTCTTTAAATGGAAGAGCATAATGTCATGCATTTGTTTAAATTAGTCCACGTACCTGGTGACTCCTCCTCTTTGCAACTCTCCCTTGATTTTCTTTCACGACTGGTTTCTTCGATTGTTGACACCTAATCAAAAACATAGAGAGAACAATTAATACGTTATCCTGTTTAGGAAGTTAAGACGTGTTGAGTGAAAATGCGTATATAAAAAACCTGATTAAATCCCCTCTAATCGCATTCTTTTTTATAGTTGTAACTTCTAGTAATTATTACAAAACGTTTTCTACCAACTAGTTATAATTCCATTAGTTTTGAATCGCAAATTTCTTTTTATCGACAAGCATAATTCGAATGGTTTTGAAACACAAAAACATGTTTTGACCGACCAACTTAATTCGAATAATTAAACAAATACCGATCAACTCATGCCCAAATTACAAGAAAACGATCAAGATCTTACTCCGAATAAATACTTGTATCCATATTGGAGACCAGTGAACAGATATGACTCGTCACCCTGTAAGAAACAAACAAGATCATAAACCAGAGTTGTGCTGTTGAGTAACCTATTTGCATCGCTGTGGTTTCGGGCTCCAGATTCTACATGTCTTAGGTATGGGTGGAAACGATTCGAGAGTAGAACCCAGAGCCGAACCAAAACCGACTGGTTTCTAGGGGTGGGTGGGGTGGAAAAAAAAGAAAAATTGCCATACTTACAAAACCCGTCCGTAATCACCTTAGCCCGCCATCCCTGGACACACTTCTGTCCGAATCGCGACTGATGTAGATCAGTCGCCCTGTACGTTCACAGCGATGCAAATAGTAACCTATTTGCATCGCTGTGGTTTCGGGCTCCAGATTCTACATGTCTTAGGTATGGGTGGAAACGATTCTTCGTTCCGGAAACTCCTATAGCCCGCATCCAATCCCCATAAAGCCGCCCCTAGAGACACCCTTACCCCCATATCTCACCCCATATCTCACCCCAACTCTCAAAGATTCCGTGTACTGGACGCGCTTAAAATCTTCTCTTGAAATTTAGAGATGTTGTCTTTGCTTTGAATCTCGAATCCAACGATCCGTAAATAGCTCAATTAAAGCCTGCTACCGGAGGGCGATTGCTATTATCAGGGCTCACTACGCCCTTTGGCATTCGTACTTATTAAAACGTTAAGAAACCATAATACCTGTGTGATTCTTAAGGGTCCGATGGTTACCTGTTTGCAATGGCCCATCATCGTGCAATGATGTGAATTTATAGTGCACTGGCAACCCCGGTTTTGCCCCGAGAGGTCTAAGATCTTGATTCCTGGGGTAAAATGATGCAACGAAGTAGTCTTAGTCGATTGCCTGGTGCTTATGAACGGCTTGTACAGCAGGGAGCTTCTATCGGGGGTTGCAGGACTAAAGAGGTAAACGTCGGTCAAGCCGTAGCTCCTATCACCTATCATATTGGCCATTCGCTCAACAGCTTCCGCTGGATCCATCTTATACTCTTCCAACGTCTTTCCGACGTATAACTGAACAAGCGACCTCCCCCTTAGTTTTCGCGATCTCATAGGTCTTGGTGTACCCCAGGTCGGTGTCTTGATCACGACTGTCTGACATAAAAGTAGGAAAAGGCAAAATCTGTAGAGGATGAGGCGTCGAACGAAACCGTCCCCCATCTCTCAAGCAAAGGTTTGCGACGCGCCGCTTGATCTGGCCCATTAACTACCTGACCTTGTCCGAAATTGGTTTTTCTTGTTTTTGTCAACATAGGAGTCCACTGCGGCCGCTGCTAAATTCTGCTGACCACTACGATCGACAGATCTTTCCCACCTAGAAATAAGCCGCCAAATCTATACAACTGCGTCCTACCCCTAGAATTATGTTCAACCAGAAACTTAACAATTTCCCATAGAATTGTTTTGGCGAGGTCCACATCATCCATGCAACAGCCGACATCATGTATTACTCAAGAAATGCCATTAAGTATTTTGCCCAACTACCCTTTGCCTCTGCCGACAAGAATATCGTCAAGCACCTTTTGCCTAGCCATTGCTCAAACCAGTTTGCTACATAGGAAAGGGAACTCGGACCTGGGCGTCTACATCTGAACTTCCACTCCCTTTCACAGACCAGAAAATGGACCGGAACAGTAGTTGTATCCTTCGGTGCGATTTCAGGCTACATCGGACTATCAGAATAGACTGATCACCCAAGTCGTGCGTTGGAGAGATGGCAAATCCGGGACACAAGGGGTAGGTCCTGCAGGGAACTGGGTTCTCTTCTGCCTTGGGGCCACTCCGAAATTATTTAGCATATACCTGGTTCCCGTCAAACGATCTGTGTTCCTACTGGAATCGTTGACGTCACGGTACAGCAGAGCCCTCTGGTGCATGGACCCTGCATGACAAGCTAAAATTCTGCAAAACACTTTCATACCACCATCGTTGACCTTTATTTTAATATTTAAAGCTGATAACCAACCGAGGGACACTGACCTCTTGCAAACAGCATCGGGTACTACCCATTGCGGAGGACATTTGGGTTCCTTGGCACTGTTGGCTTTGGATGGGAAAAAGGAAACCTTTGAAAGCGCATAACGGAAGAGGAAGGCCCCTCACACTGTGCATATATCCACGCCGGTGGGAAGTTTAATAAACTCCATCTTGGTTATAACTTTGAAAGGCTCCAAGATTTTCTTGCGAAAGACTATAGCCACCAAGATATCCAACGCTTGCTTTGGTACTACTAGCGTAACGACAATGTTACCCGATTCTTGGAAAAGCTCAGCGAGGGCTGAAATGCGTGCAGATGGAAAGACGCACCAGTCTTTCTACCGAGACAAGGTTGAGCGAGTATGAGTTACCATGCACTGGGTACCTAATAAAAGGAATCCCGCGGCTTCCCATCTCCTTCACATGGCAAGTAAGTAGGTAATGAGATAAGGTCCAATGTGATCCTGAGGGACTAAACAGCTCTCTTTGAAGAAAAGGCCAAAACAATCAAGTGGGCCCCGAATTTGCTGTTGAACTTTCTCCCGAGGGGTCTCAGCTAGGTATACTTTGACCACACCCATTGTAACCTTGGGTCGAAGTCTGCCTTCAATGTGAATGCCAGGGTTAAAAGCTTTGGGACTCATTTGACAGTTTTAGGGACTTAGCTTCCAAACGTATCGATCATGGTACAAAATCTTGGGATCTATCTGCACATCAGCGCCCATCAACTCCGCGGTCACTGAGGACATCCAAAACTGAGGCAGCACAAAACACAAAGCACGTGCTCTTCGATGTCGGCCATTCCCGGACCCTGCACCTCTCGCTACCTGCAAATGCTAAGGTGATATCACTTTCTTTTAGACTGACTACTCCAGGCGCGTATGGCCATAAACATCTGAGCCCAGCTGTAACTCAGCAAAGGCTTTGCCTCCGGGCGCTCAACAAGACGGCAAAGGGTATTTCATCTCGTGCTTGCCGCGCGAAAGGGACTAGGGTCGTGTCATCCGACGACGACATGAATTTCGACGACATTCCTTGTGATGACTACCTCCTCAGCCGCACGTGGATAAAGATTGCATTGGGGCGATATTATTTGCCAGTAGCGCTTGCTTTGCTATCATGGGGCCACAAAGGAGGGAACCTATTAAAAGAAAAGTACATGTTATAGTAGCAGAATCCCGAAGTTTATTGAAACTTCCAAAGGCCTTTAAAATGCTCAGACCATAATTTTCACTTTCGCTATTTATTGCTTCCCTTCCTTGGCTTTTACTTAAAGCTTAATAACCTCATTTAAGCTAGTCCTTTCCAAAATGACTTTATAGATTAATTACATCCCGGGTATAATATCCCCTGCCTCTGTGACCCAGAAACACATAGAACCAATAGCTTCAGCCCCTAATGCGAGGTACCAGGCATTCAATAGTAATGTCGAAAACGCTGTGCCGGAGCGCTATACCTAGCATGCGCCACATCAAAGGGAATCGGAACAACGAATATAAAGCTTATAGTTACGGGTTACCAGACAAACCAAAACCAACTAACTTTAATTAAAACACCCTGATTTAACTACTCAAATCTGGCACAAGTTTCGCTGGCTAAAGCGACACCGAGGGCCCGGAGCCACCCCTTTTACATGGGGCCGTGCAACAAAGTACTTTTCGAGGCTGAACGAACCTGCATTGCCTCATGACACCATATTTTGGCATACAAAGTAGCCGCGTGAAATCCGCTACTACCCCGTTTAAATGTAAAACTGGTTCTCTTTCAATCAGTACCTCCAACATAATTCAAGGCATCCGCGCCCAAAATACATAGACACGCTGTGCTCCAGTATCCCAGAGACTTGAAACTCGCCATTCATTCTCAAAATCAGATCGCAGAAGTATCCTTTGCGGTCAAAGGTCGCATCTACGCGAGGAATATTGCATCTACTATAGTATTTGCTTTGCTGGACTGTAAGATTTGATCATCTCTCTACCTATAAAGTCTGGCCCAGACAATATTTTCCAATTGATTTATTGACTGATTTATTCAGGTTAATATCAACTCAACAACAACATGAGCACACAAGAACTCAAATATTGAGTAAACACAATAAATGCAAAACAGTTACTTTAACCTGGGATAACCCCAAAAGCCAATTTTACAGGCTTATTTCCATTGGGGTCCCAACATTATTTAAATTAATCCCCCGAATGCATGAAAAACAGTTTCCCATCTTTTCCCACATGTATATGTTCTCTCCCTCTCTATCTCTCGTTCTTTTTAACTTCTTTTTCCCTTGCACTTCAACTGTTATTCCCCAAAATAACTACTTAGCTGCTTATCTCCAACTCCTACGCTGCCTTGGGGGCTTTTCCCTTTCATTTCCTGCTGCCTATGCACTCAAATTCCCAAGCTGTATGAGGGGTCTTTCCCCTTTCATTTTCAGCTGCCTGTATACTCAAATTTTAAAGCTGCATAAAGGGCCCGTCCTCTTCCATTTTTACTGCCTATACGTTTACATTTTTTAGCTGCATGAGGGGCTCGTCCCCTTATCATCCTCTACTGCCTTTACACGCCAACTAGTTTTCAAGCTGCATAAGGGGCCCGTCTCCTTCCATTTTTACTGCCTATACACTCAAATTTTCTAGCTGCATGAGGGGCTCGTCCCCTTTCATCCTGTACTGCCTTTACACGCCAACTAGTTTTCAAGCTGCATAAGGGGCCCGTCCCCTTCCATTTTTACTGCCTATACACTCAAATTTTCTAGCTGCATGAGGGGCTCGTCCCCTTTCATCCTCTACTGCCTTTACACGCCAACTATAGTTTTCAAGCTGCGTGAGGGGCCCGTCCCCTTTGTATTTTCACTGCCTATACACTCAAATTTTCTAGCTGCATGAGGGGCTCGTCCGCTTTCATCCTCTACTGCCTACACACGCCAACTAGTTTTTAAGCTGCGTGAGGGGACCGTCCCCTTCCATTTCCTACTGCCTATATACCCACATTTTCAAGCTGCATGAGGGGCCCGTCTCCTCTTATCTCCTACTGCCTGGCTCCAATTTCCAAGCTGCATGAGGGGCCCGTCCCCTTCCAACTCGTGCAACCTATACACGCCAATTTTCAAGCTGTCTGAGGGGCCCGTCCCCTTCCATCTCCTACTGCCTATACACTCAAATTTTCAAGTTGCATAAGGGGCCCGTCCCCTTTCATCTCCTACTGCCTAATACACCAATTTCTAAGCTGCATGAGGGGCCCGTCCCCTTCCATTTCCTACTGCCTATACATTCAAATTTTCAAGCTGCATATATAAGGGGCCCGTCCCTTTTCATCTCCTACTGCCTATACATACCAATTTCCAAGCTGCATGAGGGGCCCGTCCCCTTCCATTTCATACTGCCTATACACTCACATTTTCAAGCTGCATGAAGGGCCTGTCCCCTTTCATCTGCTACTGCCTGTACACTGTAAAAACGCTTGGTAAAACATAATTGGGCAACCGTTATTTACCCAACATTGGTATTAATTTACCACATTGTTGGTTATTTAAGATAAAAATGGACCAATAATTGGGAAGAATTTGCACAAGACTTTGGGTTGTTGATATGTTGCCCAATTTTTTATTTTTTTTTCTGTTTTTTTTGTTCTTCTTTTTTTCTTCATTTTTTCATTTTGTTTATTTGTTGTTTATTTTTGTTTGTTTATTTTTTATTTTTTATTTTTTTACAGTGTACATGCCAGTTTCTAAGCTGCATGGGGGGGCCCTCCCCCCATTTCCTGCTGCCTGTAGTGCCTATACATGTAGACTCAAATTCCCAAGCTGCATGTACAAAGGCTTTTGACTTCCATATTCATGCTGCCTGTACTTTCAAATTGCCAAATTGCTTAAGGGTTCCCCTTCTATTTCCCGCTGCCTCTGGGGTACCCGGTACTCCCCCTAATTAAACCCGATGTGCATATAAATACTTTTAAAATTAGGATCCGCACAAGGGGTTTTTCCCGGGCGATTATACTGCTGTATAGAAGTGCCACTCCATTTCTTTGACGCCCTTTCGAAACAAGGGTTTGCATGCGTTCTCAGTCTGCAGATGCGGCTTAGTTCCTTTTTTTTTTTTTTTTTTTTTTTTTTTCAAAGTAGCAAAAACTGTCTAATTGCAAATTTGGAAATACTGACGCAAAACAAATGCGCCCAGCGGGAACTGGATCCTTGCCAGGTTGCAAATAATCTGCCATTTAGAGAGAAATTGTTCGATAACTATTAAATGTGGGTGGGTTTCAAAGTGAATAATGTTTGCATTGCCTTGCCTCCAGAGCAGCAATCAAATTGGGCCCTATTCTTTTCAATGCAGCGTTTAATATTTCTTTCTAAAGCGGCCCTTAACTGGCTTTGTTCAAATTTTCAGTTATAGCATCCTCCCTTTCACCCATTTTAATGGCAGCCCTATTCCTCTCCTTCAAAGTAACTTTTGAATGGGTATGGGCCGAATTCTCTGAACGCAGCATTTATTATTTGATTATTTTGATTATTATTACTTTGATGGGCAGCTTGATACTTTACCCAAAGCTAGTTAGGCCTAACATCGCTTTGGTCCAATTCATCTATGCAGCATCTTCTTCTACCCACTTCAAAGGCAGCTTCAGTTCGTTTCCTCTAAGGCATCTTTTATCGGGCCTAGGCCCGACTTTGTTTGTTTGTTGGGGTGTTTGTTTGTTTGTTTGTTTGGATACCTTCGCCGAAAGGCGAAAAGTCCATATCGGGCATAAAGAATTTTCTGTGATTTTCCCAAAGATTTACGGGCCGAGTTTCCACTCAAGGTCGGCATAAAAATGACGGGACTCAAAATAGCCCAATGTTTTCTGTGCCAAATCTTGAAGTCAATGCACCATTGCCAGATCTGTCTATGAACATATTTAATTTAGTGATTTGGATTGTGTCCCACCGTACGTAATGTTAAATAAATGCCACTACCGTGGTGTTATCGGACTTCACATGATGCATTTTTCGAAAAATGAATCAAAGCTAAGAAAGCATGTCTTCATTTCCAAATACACACGTAATGAGTGTGGTGCATGGTCTGTTCAAGGGACCATCGTCTTCCAGTAACCTATTACTCTTCCAACGGCAGCTTCATTCCCCTTTCTTTTTTTTTTTTTTGGTTTTTTAACTCATTTTTACAGGCAGCTTTACCCATTTTTTCCAAAGCAAACGCTAAACTGGCTTTGGATCAATTCATCCGTGCAGCATTTCTTCACATTGATTTTAATGGCAGCTTCATTGCTTTCATTCAAAGCACCTTTAATCGGGCTTACGCCCAATTGTTTCAAAGCAACATTTTGTTGACCTATCTTAAATGGCAGCTTTATCTATTTCCTCCAAAGCAAACTCTTGATTAGCTTTGGTTAAATTATTCCATTTAGCATTTCTTTCTATTCATTTGAATGGCAGCATTCTTGCTTTCTTCCAAAAGACCTGTAATCGGGCTTAGGCACAATTGTTTCAAAACATTTTGTTGACTTATTTCAAATGGCAGCTCTCTCTATTTCCTCCAAAGCAAACTCTTAATCAGATTTAGTTCAATTCATCATGGAGCATTTCTTTCCATTCATTTTAATGATAGCTTTCTTACTTCCACCAAACCACACTTAACCGGGCTTAGGCCCAATTTTTTCAGTGCGGCACTTTATTGACATATTTATAATGGCAGCTCAGCATTTTCTGTAACTCATCTTGAAGCCAGCTTTATTCCTTTCATCCAAACACCATTTAAATCGGGTGATATAGATTATTCTGATTATGCCGTATTTTCTGTACCAGCTTGCAATGGTAGTTTTCCTTTTCTGCAAGGTCATCTTCAACTGGGCTTGGGCCCAGTATTTCACAATGTCCGCGAACAGCTTATTCACTTAATTTCTCATTCAGGCCTCAAGTGGGCTTGGACCCAAATCCACCCCACGTACAAATTGATGCTGTGGTACCAAGGTGTGTAGGGACCCATTCTGTAACCACATTAAAACTCTGTTCGGAACATTTTGTATACCACCAATTGTGAAATTGTGAACGGTACATTTGCCAGGACGCTCTGTAGATGTACAGCGCTACCTCACCTTTTGACTTGTTCAATGACGGACAATTTACCGTCATCTTACTTGAAACCCATCACGCGGCAGCTGGCCAATTAGAATTGCGGACATTTGTGTGCGCAAAGGTCACCTTACATTGCCATGTTTTACTCCCAAACGCATGTTCCTGATCATATCTTATTTCCCGGACAATTCTTTTATCCAAACATTCTTAAATAATACATCCCTGCCCATTTTAAAACCGAAACGGTCAGTGGGAAACCATGTCCCATAATGGCGTGACCGAATTATATAAAATCGAAATACGCTATTATCTACGCAATGTGCATAGCGGGCTCTCGCACTGTTTGCACAGTTGCAAACGTTGTAGGTCTATGTAGAAATGCACAATGATGGTGCATATAAATACAGCTTACAAATGTGATAGCCCACAATATTGTGTTAGTACACAAAATACACTCCGTGATTGCACAATGTCATTGTAAAATACGAATCATATTCTGTGGATGCACAGAACAGTCTACGAATCATCTCTCTACATACCCACAGCCCTTGTAATAGCAATTGACATCGGATCGCTTGTGAAATAAGATAATCTTTCCTTTTCTCCAAAAATAGCTTACAGCTGGGTTTTAACTCATTTCCCAAATGTAGTAATATCTCCTATTTAGGCAAAGCAGCCCCTGCCCTTAGGGCTGTTCATTTTCGAATAATTTAGTATTCGATTATTCGAATAATTTAGTATTCGATTATTCGAATAATTTAGTATTCGATTATTCGAATAATTTAGTATTCGATTATTTGAAACTGAGCTTCACCGAATATGTGAATATTCAATACCGAGCGTTTTACGGGCGGCAATCGATATTATAGACCACCCGATCGACATTTTTTGCATGCGCCTGTTATATCAACATCACTACGGGTAAGTGTAAAGTTCTGATAAAAATGAGAAACCCAACTCCATCCTGTTTTTTTTTTTTTTTTTTAGTGTTAAGGTTTTTACGGACGGGAACGATAAACATCTGTCCACAAAAGGTTACCGTCGACAAAAATGCAGTATTTGACACTGCTAAGCACCTTTGTGAACTTTCTATACTAACATTTCTATAGTATCAGAGTTGTATTTGTACAGGAATATTTCTTCTTCTTTTTTATTCTAACCGGCAAAGGTATTCGAATATTCGGTCTATTCGGGGCAGCCCTACTTGCGCCCTGGATACTTTACTCTCAAATGTTCCGACTACGCGTATTTCAGAGATCCACACATCTCCCTTGCTCCATCATTGTACCCCGTAATAGGGATACCCCCTTATTTAATCTCTATATTTAAACCCTTTGATCTTGCTGGTCCTGTGGTGGCAGCATCACGTGTAGCATTTTCTCTTACCCTCCATTTGGGGCCATGTCTTTTCCCGCTGTTGTCATGATTCTCCAATTGGCCTGCACCATTCCATCCATCTTCTATGGAGGCCTGGAAACACCTGATCGGTATCTGATCTTGCGCCGCACTGTATGCTTCGACCTTCTGAAAATGTATCAATATCGTACACTGTTAATGATTAAGGTTCGATTATACTCGAATTCACTAATGGATGAAACTCAAGACATAGTTTTGTGACTCTTTGTCACAGTTCACCCCTCATTTTGCCAGATACTGAGGTTTGGGCAAACCGGCATCATGGGTTAAACAGGCCCAAAGAAACATATCAACCATACAATCAATGGACTCCCAGGTCCCATACATGTATGTCAATCACCATTTGGTACCCAGGTCAACATTAATGAATAGGCCACCCAGGCCCAGGGCCAATCAGGCCAGAATCAAATTATATTGGTCACACCTGTGGAGAACCGCTCTGTATATACTATGGAAGATACAACACATCTAATTAACCCCCTGGGGTACATAAGAGGGAGTGGCTTCCCCCTTACAACATTTGAAATAGAAAAAATATCAGCAAAAATAACCATAACACTAATGCCACATGTGAAATGATGTGTGTATTCTGAGTTAGCTGTATTCACATCCTCTTAAGGGTGCCCCCTTAAAATCTGCAAGAGAATTAGGCAGGAGCCGGATGGCGTCGGATAAACTAACCAGTTTGCTCAAAAGGCTGTGACAGAATAAAACACACACACACATGCATTTTCCCACCTAACCTGACACTGGTTTCCAAAGATGTGGCCTGATTGATCCAAGGTTGATACTACATCTGATTGGTTAAAACTCTTGGCTGTGATTGGTCTAATCCATAAACAACTAGTGCTAGGATCCTGCTCAGGATCCCAACTGATGCACAAAACACGTTTTTCATGTGTTTGTTTTTCAAAAGAGGGCACAAAGTAACAGATGTAACAGAACACTTGCACCTTAAATTATAAACTGTCTGGGACAATATACATGATGTAATTGGCCACACAGGACAGTGCGAATCGTAATTTCTTTACCATTAGTATGACTATAGCAGTAAAAGGATCTGGTCATATTACACGTATCGACAAAGTCTTGATCCAACGCATCAATGTGTTTTATCCCAATTCACGATCATTTTGAACTTTAGAATAAATATACAAATATTACGGGCTATAGGCCTACGTCATGCAGGAGGCTTGATTATATCTTGACAGCCATATGCATGTAGCACTCATTGCTCAAATCATCAGCCTTTCGCTTTCTTAAAAATGTTATAAGAACGTATTCAATTCGAACGGGATAAACTAACCTTTAGTTTAGGCCTAGGCCCACAACGTGTATCCATGCTGTTGATCTTACGATTGCTTGTACTTTCCCTGAGTACGTCACCAGGTGAAGACGGTCGCCATTTTCGTCAAAAAAGACAACCGGATGCATTGGCGCGAAAACCATTAAACGCATCCACACAAAAGGACCAAAAACACCAATTGTAAAGCAAGCCCATCTCTATTTACATATGAAAGCAATCGCACAATAGATTCGCGGCACCGCGCGCTTAGCAGTGCGTTCACCCCCGTTCACAATCCTTTCCAACTACACCGTCTTATATAGCTCACCTGGATAATCCAAATTTAGGGAAAGGGACAACAGATCAAACCTCAACCAAAACTCGAAACTTCCTTCACCAAACACACGGTCCGTGCAATTCCTCAAAGTCTGGTGGCTTTCATCGGTATATTCTGGTTACTCTCGGTTAGACCGATCGCAAAGACGACCGGTCGCTCGGCTGTCAGAATCGCGACTGATGTAGATCAGTCGCCCTGTTCGTTCACAGCGATGCAAATAGTGTTTGCTATTTGTTTCTATTTTAACACGGACTATTATTTCATATCATTGTATATAGTTATTTACATATTCCTGTTACTATATTAGCATAAAGCATTTCAAAGATATTGAGGTCCCTGATCCTCTTATCACCCACAAGAAGGTTGCCCGTATCATTCACACCTTGGATGCCTCCAAGGCTACGGGCCCTGATGGAATTCCTGTAATTGTTCTGAAAATGTGTTCACCCGAACTATCTGCTATTCTTGCCAAGCTGTACAATATGTGTTTGTCTTATTCAGTTTTTCCTTCATCTTGGAAAGTGGCGTCTGTAGTCCCTGTCTTCAAGGGATCTGGTGAGCGTTTAGAGTCTACTAATTACCGACCTATTAGTCTGCTTCCTGTAATAAGTAAGATCTTTGAATGCTTTATTAATCAACAGCTTCTCAGTCACCTTGAGGACAATTAGCCTTTTAAAGGTATGGCGGACACAATAGGAAGGCGCTATTTGATTTGGGTAAACATTTTGTATGGCACATACACAGTAGTGTTTTGACTGTATTTTTCTATTTTTTCAGCTCTTGTTTGTATTCTTGTTGTTTTAATGGCAAAGTAAATAAATAATAATAATAATATTAATAATAATAATAATAATAACAAAGGTTTACCCAAATAAAATAGCGCCCTCCTATTGTGTCCGCCATACATCTAAAAGGCTAATGACCTTCTTACTGACTGCCAGTATTGCTTTCGCCATTCCCGCTCCACTGGTTATCTGCTGTCCCTCATCACTGATCATTTTAACAGGGTTTTGGATATTAGGGGTGAGGCTCGTGTGGTAGCTCTGCACATATCTAAGGCTTTTGACAAGGTCTGGCACAAGGGCCTTCTGCACAAGCTCCAGTCATATGGTGTGTCCGGTGTCTATAATCTCTGCTTTCCTTTCCAACCGCAAGTTAAAGGTGGTGCTTGAAGGGCAATCATCTTCTACTTGTTCTGTCAATTCCGGTGTACCTCGGGGCTCTGTTTTCGGTCCAACCCTCTTTTTGGTTTATATTAATGATTTGCCCGATAATGTTTTGTCTCAGATTACCATGTATGCTGCTGACTCTACACTCTACAGTGTTTCCTCCAATTCTTCTAGTACTTCTCGCAATGAAGTGGGTGCTTCACTCAGCAATTACCTGGAGAGTGTGTTGATTTGGGGGAACGACTGGCTGGTAACCTTCAATGCAAAGAAAACTAAATTGTTGTCTTTGTCTCGATCTAGAGATGATTCATTCCCTTCACTTCCTATGGGTACCTTGCTTTTGCCCAAAATACATGACCTATGTCTTCTTGGACTTGTAATCTCCCCTAAACTTAGTTGGAAGACGTATATCACAGGTATTGCCAAAAGTGCTTCTGTGCGAGTTGGTTGTCTTTATCGAGCTCGGAAATATATACCTCCTGATGCTATCCTTTACCTGTATAAAACAACTATACGTCCACTTATGGAGTACTGTTCCCACATCTAGGCTGGTGCTTCTGCTTGTCACATATTTTTACTAGATTGTAAATTTGGTAGGAGAAGAGTTGAGCTCATCTTTACAATCACTTTCTCACCGGAGATTTGTTGCTACTCTAAGTCTGCTTTATAGGTATTTTCCGATGGTAAATGCTCCACTGGCTCAGGCGCGGATCCGGGGGGGGGGGGGGTTCGACCCCCCCCCCCCCCCCCCCCCCCGCTCGTTGCCATTTTGTATGTATTTATTTATTTATTTATTTATTCTATGCTTTTTTGCTTGTAGGGGCCTACGCCTATAGTTGCAAACCAGAAACCGTACATGTCTTATTTTGCCTATGGGTAAGAACAAAACAAAGAGGTTAAATGGCGCCATCAATGGTGAGAAGGTGTGTCACCCCCCCCCCCCCCCCTCCCTTTCCGCCTGTTCCCACCAATATACTCTGATTGTACCTAGATGTAGAACGAAAAGCTATGCCAATAGCTTTTTTGCCCGTTTGTATCTCTGTGGAACTCTTTGCCTGCTGCATGTTTCCCTTCATCTTATGATCTCTCCAGTTTCAAGAGGAATGTTAATTCCTATCTCTTCCATCTTTGATGTCTTTTTTTCCTTGTAGCTGCATGTTATCTTGTGAGCTTGGATGGATGCAAAGATAAACAAGACGAGCAACGTATGAGCAAAAAATGACGGCGGTACCTACCGTTTCAATCAGTCCAGCAAGGGAGCAATTTTTGATTGATAGTTTCTGTATTCCGTGACTCAATACGGCTCTTACAGCATATTCACCAAATTCTGAGAGGTTTGTGAAAAGGGAGAATTTAAAGTTTTTCAATCAACTTTGACAGGTACATTTTATCATTGTACTGTGCCTGTACCATCATAATCAGAACATGACTTTAGCCTGGGAAAAACTGTCAAACAAAACACAGATATCTTAGTTAATGTAAGTTAAGTAATTGGTGCACACATCCATCAGTATAGGTAGAGAAAGACAGTCGACTTTAAACCAACAATTCGATGTTGCATATTGAAATCAGGCTCGTCGATTTCATTTGTTCACGACAATGATTACCTTTAAAGAAGGAAAATTCAAACAAATTCTGAGTATAACAGCTTTACCGCCAGCGTTTTCCGGTTTCTGCCACGTGACATTTGCAGCCAGCTCCCATTGGTTGCTCCTGTCTGGCGATGGTTTAGGATGGGACTGAAAAACCACATTGATCGTTTCAGGTAGAACACCTACAAGACATTGACGGAATTGCATGTTGGTTTGTCAAAAGGGCTTCTCAACTCTAGCTCTTTTAAATGTTGATATATTTTACTTGAAAATGGAACGCATAAGAAGTATTCACTCCAACAAATGGAACCATCAGCAAAACATAAATATTGAGTTATCGAGTTTTTTGCCAGCTTAAATGGGTTTCCAAATATTGCCGACAAAAAAATGCGTGCTCGCAAGCAACTTGAAAGCAAACACCGAATCTTTCTGGATTCCTCTTTATATTTTGAGAGAAGGTTTCAGGCCGGTTCCTACCCAGATAGCACAAGTGGGTATATTAACGTTGACAAATGGTTCATTTAGTTGATATATGGTTAAGGATTAATAGTTAACGTTAAACGAACGTTTACTTTTAGTTAGTTTTGTCAATGTTGTAAATTTGTTGATTTCAGTACGTTGTTTTAACGTAGATGTCATGTTACAATGCTTCTCTGAATTTAGGGGTTAATTTTTCAACATTGATTGAACGTTGTTATCAGGTTAGTACCAACGATTCATTTTCCGTCATCCTTCCAACGTAAAAAAGAACGTTTACATTCAGTTTGTAAGGTTGGTTCAAGAATGGAACGTTAAAACATTGTTTGAACTTGGTTAGCAATGTTGGCCAATATCAGTTCATTGGATAACGTTAAAACAGCGTTAGCAGAAGGTTGGGGAGGTTGATTGAACCGTGGTTCACGGAACAACGTTAAAGCAACGTATTCCGGAGGTTAGCGAGGTTGGTTGAATCGAGGTTCATTAAACAACGTTAAAGTAGCGTTTGAAGAAGGTTAGCGATGTTGGTTGAACCGAGGTTCGCAAAAGAACGTTAAAACAACGCTTACCGACGGTCAGCGAGGTTGGTTGAACAACCGTTTACTAAACAACGTTAAAGCATCATTTGCGAAAGGTTGGTGAGGTTGATTGAACCGTGGTTCACAGAATAACATTAAAGCATCGTATTCGGGAGTTTAGCGAGGTTGGTTGAACCGAGGTTCACTAAACAACGTTAACGCAGCCATTGGTTGAACGGTGGTTCTCTGAACAACGTTAAAGCATTGTTTTCAGTAGGTTAGCGAGGTTAGTTGAATGGTGGTTCATTAAAACCCTGCGCAGCACTGGCTTATAAAAAAGAAAAAAACGCCCCAATACATTGATACTCCAGATATGCCTAGCCTGGTCCTTGCCGAAAAGCACTGTATGGTCAATTTGTGTCCTGGGTTGGAGGGCAAGCCAGAGTAAGCCATAGAAATGCATGTCTCAGAGAAAGTCTTATAGGGTTGTGCACAAACCTCCTTCCTGTTTGTTCATAATTGGTTTTACCACAGGCATGTAAATGATATGTCAATAGCCCAGCTCCAGATGGCCAGGCCTTTGTAGTCTGCCGACCCAGTCAAGGCCCAAGGAGGGCATGTGGTTTTTTTGTTTGGTTTTCTATTTTGGTTTTTTTTTGGGGGGGGGGGGGGGGGGGGGGGGGGACGGTGGAGTTGATATGAAAGTTCGTTGACATGGTGGTGCACAAGGGCATGGCAAGAGGTCATGTAATTGTTGCAGGGCTTTGGAGTATATGTCAATGACCCAGCTCCAGAAATGGGGTGGAAGAGTTCATGGGACCGCCATGTGTACATGTATACATTGGTCAAAGGTATATACGCTACAAGCACATGCTTCCTCAAAGAAAGCAGGCGGGGCAACCATGTCACGCATTTCTGAAATGAATGCGCAATAGTTTGTTTAAAAATCCCCCCACCCCTCACCTCCCCCCCCCACCCCATCCTGCCACAAGATTGCAGACCGCTCTGTCCCCATCCTATAGAGTGAACAGTGCTCCTAATTTTAAAAGCAATATTTATTTTTATTTATTTTTTTATTGGGGGTGGGGTTTGGGGTGGGAGGGATGGTGGGGGTGGGGGTGGGGGGGGGGGGGGTTGTTGGAAAGAGTCTAGGGGACCTCCATTCAACTATTTAGACCCTTTGAGAAAGGATTGTGTACATGAGGCAAATGTATATACGCTAAAACCACCTGCTTCCCCAAAGGAAGCAGGCAGTGTCACTGCGTCAGTAGGAATTGGCAGTGCAGCGCAGGGTTCATTAAACGTTAAAAAATCGTTGGTCGCAAGTTAGCAACATTCATTGAATTACGGTAAATTGTATAACGTTAGAGCATCATTTGCTGAATGTAATAATGGTCCATTGAAAGGTAGTTAATTGAACAACGTTAAGGCATAGTTTTTAGTAGGTTATCGAGGTTAGTTGAACGGCGACTCTCTAAACAAGGTTAAAGCATTGTTTTCCGTAGGTTGGGGGAGGTTAGTTGAACGGTGGTTCTATAAACAACTTTATAGTATCGTTTTCGGAAGGTAAGCGAGGTTGGTTGACTTTAAAACGTTGAAAAATCGTTGGTCGAAGGTTAGCAATGTTAGTTAAATTAACGTTTATAGAAAGACGTTGGATCATGGTTTGCTAAAGGTGAGCGAGGTTGGTTAAGGTATTGTTACCTGAATAACGTTACAACGTCGTTTGCTGAAGGTAACGGAGGTTGGTTGAATGCATCGTTTTCAGTAGGTTAGCAAGGTTAGCTGAACAGGGGTTCTACAATCAACTTTATATATACATACGTTTTTAGAGGGTGAGCAAGGTCGGTTTAATGGTGGTTAACAAATCAACGTTAAAGCATCGTTCGGCGAAGGGTTCCAAAGTTAGTTGAATGGTGGTTCCCCAGACAGCACGCAGACGTAGAAACAACGTTACGTGAACGTTTGCCGCATTACTACTTGAACGATAAACGTCAACGTTGTGGTTTGGTTAGTTTGTTCATTGATATTATGTTGCATCAACAGTGACAAGGTAATGGTAGAATAAACGTCACAACAACGTTAATGGAAAATGTCAGTGTAACGTTTTTTTTCAAACGTTTATATAGTCGGAATATAACCAGCATGGGAATGTTGGAACAAAGTTACATTAGCGATAACCCAATTATTACTAACATGTTAAATAATCAATATCTTAGTTTACAAAACGTAGTTACTTTGCTCCTTGATATTGTAATCGACTAACGTTGGCATGGTTATACTGAAAACGTCACAACAACCACATTGTAGCAGTTCACATTTAACGTGTCATAGTCGACAAATAACCCGCAGTGAATCGTTGAAACGAACTATTAGTATTAACGTTTACAAACGTGCAAACGATGCGTTAACGATCTTAGTAAACGGTTGTTCAACCAACCTCGCTGACCTTCGGTAAACGTTGCGAAACTCGGTTCAACCAACCTCGCTAACCTTCTGCAAACGCTGCTTTAACGTTGTTTAGTGAACCTCGGTTCAACAAACCTCGCTATACCTCCCGAAAACGATGATTTGACGTTGTTCCGCAATCTTAAAACAAAAGTGCTAAATACTGAGTGCTGAGCAAGTGCGTACACCTAGCGTGCACAAGTTAGCACCTCACGTGTTAATTTTTACCCCACAAAGTGGAAGTACTTCACGGTGAGTGCTGAATAGGAGTGCTGAATACCGAGGATTCCTTGACTGCACCTTAAGTGTAAAATTACGTAGCAATTGCACAACTAATAAGAAATTAGGAAATTTGTGTTTACAAAAGTCAGGTTAAATTGCAGTTTTTAGTAAAAAAAATACACTTTCTTGACCATAATATGTTTTATTCAAACAATTTCACAATAGAATGTTGATATTGTTTTACTATCATAGGTGAATAATCTCATTACATCGCCATTCGCATTCAAATCTTGAAATTGTTCATGGAAAGCCATGACTGTATTAAGTTGCGATAAGCTGAATATAAAGCTAAAGCACGACATCATTCAGTATGTAGTATACGTAGGTTATCGTAGCAAGTGTATACTTTACCATATAAATGTATTGTAAGTTACATTGTATTTCTGTTTAGTCTGTTTCCTACTTCATTTGTCTCCGTTAATTTGTAGTTAATTAATGTCAACCAAACTTTCAGTATATACATGTATAACCTTTCCACTTTTCTCTAGTGCTTTATTTTATATCCTATGAGTTGTTGAAAATAGCACCTGAAGTGCTTTAGTTTAGCTCTTTGTGGTGCTATTATTATAGCACGTATGCTTGTGCTATAAATCAGCATGGCATGTGCAGTCACTATACAAGCACCTAAAAGTGCACACTTTTAGATCTTTAAGTGCTAAAATTAGCACCTCAATTTTTAGAGTGCGTGAACCACGGTTCAATCAACCTCACCAACCTTCTGCTAACGTTGTTTTAACGTTATCCACTGCTATTAGCCAACACCAAGTTCAAACAATGTTTCAACGTTAAAGTAAACCATGCTCGAACCTTTATTCAACATAATACCAATCATTTGCAAAACAAAACTTTATTTTTATCACATGGTAAACATCACATTTCTTTTACGTATCCATGTTCGGCGTTTTATAAAGTTTAACGTGTTCAACCATGCCTACGTATATTCGACAATTAGCAAAATAAATAAATCGAAAGTTTCTTCATTAATCCTGTAAACGGTTACAGTTGTTCGATGATTCCATCCACGTTGATTTTAAAACGTCAGATGCAAAATACTGCAATAGGGTGGTTGTAACGTTTTCAGCATTACCAACATTGATTCGAGTTAATATCAATAAAAAAGTATAGTACTTAACATTAGCGCAATAATTAGGTCACCTATACTTTGTTTCAACGTTACCTTTCTGATTATTTGCCGACTAAATAAACGTTTAAAATCGTTACATTGAAAAGGTGCAATTTGGTTGCTGTAACGCTTTCAACTAACCATGTCAAATTCTATTCCACATAAAATCATTGAACAAAGCAACTAAACTAACAAAAAACATGAACGTTATTTACCCTCAAAGCAATAATTTGGTGACCGCAATTGTAACGAAATAATGTTCGAACATTCTGTCCTGGTCAATGTTAAAGTTTAAAAGATGTTAAATTGAAATGTTACAATGACGTTGTTACAATTTAACGTTTTTGAATAACCGTGCAAACGTTGATTCAGCATACCACCAATGAGCAAACTAACCAAACCGAAAACGTTGATATTTAACGTCAATGTAATAATACGGCGAACGTTAATGTAACATTGTCTATACGTTTGTATGCTATCGGGGTAGCGTTGAAAAGTGTTACATTGAAATGTTACAATAACGTTGTTGTAATTTGTTAACATAACCATATGCCAACATTGATCAAACAGAATATCAATGAGCAAACTCTCTAAACCGAAACGTTGATTGTATTCCTAAAAGTTAGTGAACCATGATGTTATAAACGACAAAATGTTGTATGTGTAAATGTAATACGAGTATACTAACCAAACCGAACCATTCAGATAAATGTTAACGTTTGGTGAACATTAATTCAACTTTCTTCCAACGCATAAGTTTTCAGAATTACCATGCCAACGTTGATGCATTACGATATCATGGAGCAAAGTAACCAAACTAAAATAATAATTTTTCAAAGTGAACAAAGAAACTGGCACGAGCGGGATTCGAACCTGCGACCTCCGGGTTACCGTACCGGCGCTCTACCAACTGAGCTATCTTGCCCTATGTTGGTGGTCTCCCAAATTGTCAGTATCTTTGTTCGAGTGGGCGCTAGTCAGAAGTCATAAACCCAGAATGCCGTGTAGCCAGGGATCACACCCAATTTTACGATACAACCTGGGAAGCGACATTGTGGAGATCACTCAATGAGGATACGACTTTTTAACTTATAATACGTCACACAATCCACAAGGGAAACTGACTAGGTAAATTTGAATACATTTTCAAAGTGAACAAAGAAACTGGCACGAGCGGGATTCGAACCTGCGACCTCCGGGTTACAGTTTCTTTGTTCACTTTGAAAATGTATTCAAATTTACCTAGTCAGTTTCCCTTGTGGATTGTGTGACGTATTAAAATAATAATTGTTAGCAATAATTTGGTAATCGCTAATGTAACTTTGTTCTAACATTCCCGTGCTGGTTATTTTCCGACTATATAAACGTTTTAAAAACGTTACACTGAAATGTTACAATAACGTAGCTATAACGTTATTCTACCATTACCTTGTGAACGTTGATGCAACATAATACCAATGAGCAAACTAACCAAACTACAACGTTGACGTTTAACGTTAAAGTAACAATGCTGCAAACTTAACGTTGTTTCTACGTTTGCGTGCTATCTGGGTACCTTTGTGAAGCAAATTTATGACATCAACAGTTGAACGCAATTCAACTTTTCCCGTGCTGGTTATTTTCGGACTATATAAACGTTTAAAGAACGTTACACTAAAATGTTACAATAACGTTGTTATAACGTTATTCTACCATATACCTTGCCAACATTGATGCAACATAATACCAATGAGCAAACTAACCAAACTACAACGTTGACGTTTAACGTTAAAGTAACAATGCGGCAAACTTAACGTTGTTTCTACGTTTGCGTGCTATCTGTGTACCTATGTGAAGCAAGTTTATGACATCAACAGTTGAACACAATTCAACTTTTCCGAATCTTCGCTGTGAATGTTTCATGACGTCAGATTCGTATTCGCGTTAAGTATGAATCGGCATTTAAAGCATCACGAAATTTGCGGCTAATATTTGCATCGCGCACGGTATAAAACCCCCTATGGAGAGCGCAATAAATGTTTCCGTCTTTGAATAAGCTCACATACAGTGTTCATTAGACGGTAAACAAAAATACCTTTTAAACGATAATGTAAGCTTCATTGTATCGACCTCTGCTTCCCGTCTAATGAGGTAAAATGTAAAGCCAATATTATGGGCAAATTGAAAAAAAATACACGTGCATTATCCCCCGAGAGTTGTCTAATTAGACAGTTTGTTGCATGATGGTAGAATGGAAGCATATGTGCTGGCATATAGGCGTTTTTCATTTTGTTTTAGAAACATCGGTCTCGTTATACACTACCTTCTCTGTAACACAAGCCTTCCACCAAGGATGGAGGTAGAATAAGCAGGAGCAGAATCTGGTTAAACAGACAACTTCTCATGTTGACTTTAGTTTGTCGGTTTGTCCTGAAAAACAAAAAAAATGAAACTAAATTATCATAATCGTTGTTTTTGAAACGTGAGTTTCTTGGTGGATTTAATAACCTAGTGTCAGAAATCGAAACCCGCCGACCGATTATAGCGGAGAGGCAAATCGAAGTCAGTAAAGCCTTCGGGACGCACAATAAAATTCTCAATGAATGCGGCTAGATTTGAAAATCCACACAACGATGAGCTCAAGAGATTTGTATCGATAGAACAGAGCTTCGTGAAACATCCAAATTAAACGTTCAGACTAATGTATGAGCCGATATAAAATATCCTTCCTGAATGTCTTATTTATATCTTGACACAAAGTATACAGGACGTAAATTGTGCTACAAATCTAACAAGACAATTAATGTTTCTTTAGATAGCCAATAGGGTCACATAAGCCAATTTCCCATTTTCAATGCACGGTAATAAAATAAATGAATTAGTTTAATTTCTATTTGAATCCTCCAAAGACAAATATGGACTTGCCTACACTGGAAAACATCGGTAACGATTGTTGACTTTGTACAAATTTAAAAGATTGCTGCAAGTATAATTAGCAGTGTACAACACAATTTAATGGTCTGACATAAATAAACATTTTACATATGAATCAAACTCGGGCTATCCTGCACACTGTATAATTATTTACTGCCAAGTTTTACAAGCTGACCAAAGCATATACATAAACAGCCTCACGGAGGATATGCAAAATGAGTTTGAAAAATTGTCGTCTTACAATCTTGGACAAAACTCATTGGGACAAGCCCATCCAGTATTGGCTCGGTGTGGTCAAAAGTCTATGACTGATGAAACTCGTGAACAGATAAACATGTTATTGGCGTCACAACGGACGTCAACATTAAGCGGGGGAACCGGGTAGTTGTCTACTGCTGAGTGCTGAGGTGTCCCAATCGTTATGTCCAAGAGTCCCCCCCCCCCCCAATTTTTTCTCTATATACATGCGATTACACACGTAGAGCGTCCTTATGTGCGAACCATATGAAGTCATGAATGGGAAATACTTTTAAGCAGTATAGGGTATCCAGGTTGTGTTCAGAAGGGCATGCAAGGCCATTTACAAGGTGAGGGAGCTAGGTTCCAGTTTTTAATAGGCGGTTCTTTTGAGAGTCTTTCCAGAGCGGGAAGTGGGTAAAAGAGTTCCGACGAGGGCGGGGGCGCAGGCGCAGTTTCCCCCTCCTTTCTGGCTTCGCCACTGACTTTTAAGCGATGTTTTCACAAGTCTTGGCGGTGCTTTTGAGAGCCTTTCTTTACATACAAGTTGCATAATAGGCCTATGTTCTATGTATTTACACACTAGAGATGACGTGGCGGGGGAAACTCCCCCTCCCAGGCGGCATTTGAGGCGTCATAAAAAAATAAAGAAAATAATGTTGTTGTATTATAGTATGCGTGTCATAAACAGACCTACTTTAAGGATGTGGCCTACACAGTGTGCTGTTGTTATATAGTGCAGTGTGTTGCTTTACATTGTATTGTGTCCTGTATTTGGGATTGATGTGAACCGCTGTGCTTACGGTTTTAGAGGATGATGGATCTGGAGGCGAATAACACCCCACATACATTTGTGTATGTGGATGAGGCAGGATTCAACCTCAACAAGGTCAGAAGACGTGGCAGGAACATCATCGGTCACCGTTCCACAGTTGATGTACCAGGCCAGCGTGGGGGGGAACATATCAATGTGTGCTGCCATCTCTAACAACGGCGTAATCCACCATGTTCCCCTCATCGGACCTTACAACACAGCCCGTCTTTTGGATTTCTTGGGGGGGGGGGGGGCTGTACAATGCGCTCATCCCTGAGAATGAGAGGGGGGTAGTGAATCCTGACTTGCCAAATTATGTCGTGATTTGGGATAATGTCACATTCCACCGCTCCCTTCTTGTCGGGGAATGGTTTGCTGCCCGTCCACGAATGCCGAGGGAGTTCCTTCCACCCTATTCACCTTTCCTCAATCCCATTGAAGAATTTTTTTCAGCATGGAGGTGGAAGGTGCATGATCACCGGCCCCAAAACCAATTATCTCTACTGGACGCTATGAATGCTGGTTGTGGGGATATCTCAATCGAGGACTGCCAAGGTTGGATACGTCATGCCAGAAGGTTCGTTGTATCTATTTCTTTAGTATTTGATGTGGGTAATGTGTGTACATAAGCATTACTTTATTGTTTAGCGCAATAACATTTTCATCTGTTGTCCCACAGGTTTTTCCCTCGGTGCCGTCAGAGGCAACACATCAGATGCGATGTGGATGAAGTGCTTTGGCCAAACAGGGAGGAGAGAATGGATGCCCAATGAGAGTCCTATGGAGCTTGACTACATTTGTCAGCAATGGGGCGATTGTCCCAAAAACTATACATAAATAAAGAAATAAAACAACAATACTACATGTACATGTATTACACAATATGTAATAAACGTAATACATTCAAGATACACACCATCACAAATGTGTCTTTTCTTATATAGTGTGTCCATTTGTTGTTTACATTGTCAGCAACACTATCACTCTGTCCAGTTTTGATGCAACTACTTTGCCATTTGGGTGTCGGTGTTCACGTAGTGATCAGAAGGAGCTGTGCATTTGGTTACATTGATGTAGCAATCGACTGACTTAGTGTATTTTGACGCCTGTTGTTAGCATTTTGATTGTTATATTTGCTTTTGCACGGGTGGTACAGTGTTGTGAGAAATGCTTTCAGTGTTTTGGGGATTGCATTTTGAGTTTTAAGAAAGAGGTTAGTGTCTCGGGAAGTGCATCAAAGCAACTGAGAAAAACTGTAATATCAATAAAAAAGTATATTACTTAACATTAGCGCAATAATTAGGTCACCTATACTTTGTTTCAACGTTACCTTTCTGATTATTTGCCGACTAAACAAACGTTTAAAATCGTTACATTGAAAAAGTGCAATTTGGTTTTTGTAACGCTTTCAACTAACCATGTCAAATTCTATTCCACATAAAATCATTGCACAAAGCAACTAAACTAACAAAAAACATGAACGTTATTTACCCTCAAAGCAATAATTTGGTGACCGTAATTGTAACGAAATAATGTTCGAACATTCTGTCCTGGTCAATGTTAAAGTTTAAAAGATGTTAAATTGAAATGTTACAATGACGTTGTTGTAACGTTTTTGAATAACCGTGCCAACGTTGATTCAGCATACCACCAATGAGCAAACTAACCAAACCGAAAACGTTGATATTTAACGTCAATGTAATAATACGGCGAACGTTAATGTAACATTGTCTATACGTTTGTATGCTATCGGGGTAGCGTTGAAAAGTGTTACATTGAAATGTTACAATAACGTTGTTGTAATTTGTTAACATAACCATATGCCAACATTGATCAAACAGAATATCAATGAGCAAACTCTCTAAGCCGAAACGTTGATTGTATTCCTAAAAGTTAGTGAACCATGATGTTATAAACGACAAAATGTTGTATGTGTAAATGTAATATGAGTATACTAACCAAACCGAACCATTCAGATAAATGTTAACGTTTGGTGAACATTAATTCAACTTTCTTCCAACGCATAAGTTTTTCAGAATTACCATGCCAACGTTGATGCATTACGATATCATGGAGCAAAGTAACCAAACTAAAATAATGATTGTTAGCAATAATTTGGTAATCGCTAATGTAACTTTGTTTCAACATTCCTGTGCTAAAATATTCATTATTTAACATGTTAGTAATAATTTGCTAACGCTAATGTAACTTTGTTCTAACATTCCCGTGCTGATTATTTTCCGACTATATAAACGTTTAAGAAACGTTACACTGAAATGTTACAATAACGTTGCTATAACGTTATTCTACCATTACCTTGTCAACATTGATGCAACATAATACCAATGAGCAAACTAACCAAACTACAACGTTCTTCATCGAATTCAACGCGTTTCCGCACAGCAACACACGCCCCGAAGAAGGACACCAGGTCCGAAAATTCGGCACCCGCCACTAATTTGGTGAGCACTATTTTTTATTTGTTCAGTTCATCTCACTTGATATAGTGCTACGCAGCACCCCAAATTTCGTCTCAAACTACAACGTTGACGTTTAACGTTAAAGTAACAATGCGGCAAACTTAACGTTGTTTCTACGTTTGCGTGCTATCTGGGTACCTATGTGAAGCAAATTTATGACATCAACAGTTGAACACAATTCAACTTTTCCGAATCTTCGCTGTGAATGTTTCATGACGTCAGATTCGTATTCGCGTTAAGTATGAATCGGCATTTAGTAAAGACACACATTGCATCACGAAATTTGCGGCTAATATTTGCATCGCGCACGGTATAAAACCCGCTATGGAGAGCGCAATAAATGATTCCGTCTTTGAATAAGCTCAGTGTTCATTAGACGGTAAACAAAAATATCTTTTAAACGATAATGTAAGCTTCATTGTATCGACCTCTGCTTCCCGTCTAATGAGGTAAAATGTAAAGCCAATATTATGGGCAAATTGAAAAAAAATACATTATCCCCCGAGAGTTGTCTATTTAGACAGTTTGTTGGGAAATTGATGTATCTATGCTTTTCCTGTGACGAAATGAAATGGTAGACTTGGGACAAGAAACTTGAATCATGATGTTAATTTTAATTAAACCCTAGTGTTTTGTTTATTGCTACAAAAAGGATGCCGAATATCACATAGGCACAAGGTAAATGGATACCTGTGTCAGGAACAGCCCGAAAGTGTATGTATATGCAAAATCGAAACCCCAAAATGGAAATAGGCCCCACGCAAGACAGTGTGCGAAAATTCGCCATCACTTATGGTCCGAAAAGAAGAATTATCGTTGCGGTCAAAAGTCTACGATTGATAAAACTCGTGCACAGGAAAAAATGTTATTGGCGCCACGTCCGCTAACAACGGATGTCAACATTGAGCGGAGAACGGGATTGTTGGTCTGCTGTTGAGGTGTCCCATCAAGAGTTTTGTCCAAGATAAACTACAGAAGAGTAGTGCTGCCAACGTAAACATTATTTTATGTCGTTTAAACAACTTACTATCTGGTTGAAACGACGTAGCTATCTCGTTTAAACGATTTAGCTATGTTGTTTAAACGAGATAGCCGACTTACTATAGGCGGCCAAAAAGGGCTAAAATTAACAATTAAATTCTTGAAGAACAAACCACCTAAAACGAACGAAAGGACACGTCAGCAGCAATCATAAGACAAAGACCACCCAACAAAGACAAAAGAAGTAACAAAGGACAAATCGGGAACGAAGAACACATTTGTAAAAGTGAAAGTGAGTTATCCCGAACTTAAACAATAGTTTGTATAAAAGAGCAGGTTGTGATCTCATTGAATCATGTGTTTTCGCAGTGACAAACCTAACTAGTGATCAAAAATCAAGGTTTGAATAATTTTGTTTTCAATCTTGAACAGGTTCTAGTATGTACTCAAGTTAATGAGTCTCATCTATTGTTCAAGGACACATTTGGGCATACGCGGTTCTGGACTACGGATCTAAAGAGGTAAAAGCAATCAGGCTTTCCTAATAGTGTTGTTCGCAAGGTCCAAGATTCAAATAATACAAATAAAATGAAACATTCCTAACACAACATTTATTGTATATTTTGAAGCTCCGAAGGGGGTCTTTTTAAACTATCCTTGCACGGAATAAACACGATGAAAAATTCATTATTGATACAACTTTGTTCTTGTCTCTTTTTTCCCTTTTTAAATGTTGGCCCTTTTTTGGCCGCCCATAGTAGGCCGGCTTTCTCATTTAAACAAGATAGCTACGTCGTTTGAACGAGATAGCACAGTCGTTTAAACGAGATAGTTAGTCGTTTAAACGACAATTTTTTTTTTTAAGTTGGCAGCAATACGCTTCCGTAATAAACATCGTCCCGGCATGATAACACTTCTTCTGATGAAAGTCTTGCTGATATGCTACAATATACTGCTTGGGTTCATTTGAATTTTCGATTTTTAGATCTGGTGCGTGTATTACGTTGCCGCATAGTTGCCGCAGGCTCTTTTTTTTTTAATACTGTAACGCGCCCGGTCGCGGTCTAAGGTCTTTCGGGCTGGAGGGACTTAGGGGAATTAGAGGTGACTACGGCCCGACCAACTCACGGACTTGAACGGCACTCGGACAGACAAACAATGAAGTAAAATGGTACACGAACACGGGTTTAGATTTTTTGTATTCTTCTTCTGATGATTTGATTAAGTGATTAGCTTTATTTCCTCTCCTTACATTATTGCCTTGCACATTTCTCGGTTAGTCTGACAATTTATCACGAGGTACTTGAGCTTACGTCCTTCTACACCAACGTTCATCAGCAAATCTGACACGTACCACGCGGCCTGCAACGGGCGAAACCCTGGGCTGGTTGCGTGGCAACCTTCCACAACACAGCGACCACGCACTGATTACGCGCCCTAGTGGGTGATCCTACCGTGCTCGCTATAGCAAAAAGGATCAAGCAATCAGCTCGCAGAACTCTTGCTCATCATTTTTAGCAAGTTTATTTTTCACACCACCTAGGGAGTTAGGGTTAATTCGTAATATATTTAAATGTCATAATTTGTGCATACCCGAAACATTTTAATTCCACCAGAAATGTTACATATAAGAAAGGGTTAACTTCGAAATGGAGCTACAATTCACTCGTGTCAAAATGCTCACAGAAACCTCATCATTTTAAAGATCGATTATTAAATGTATGAAGAAGAAGTATTTTAGAAAAGTTAGGAAAGGTTAAAACAGTGCATTTTATTCTGAGTTTGCGAACTGAATGCATAATTTGTTTGATTTTTTTATAATTAATTTCTTATCTTAAAGCACCATTAAGTAAAAGTTTTCTTAAGATATTTGAATGCGATGAAACATGTATAGTATTGTAGCGCAATAGCAGTTTGCCCTATGATGGTAGCTGGGTGCTACCGTAATGTTTAAAACCCAAGCGCCAGTGTGTGCTGGCGAATAGCGCGTTAGCGAGGAGCCAGACTACGCGCAGCGGGTATAAATATGCGTTAGGCGCACGAGGCAGTTGTAGAGCAGAGACCACAGAGAGTGGAAGGGTCTTGTGGCTGTCCGACAACTCATAAGCCTTGTGTAGTGGTCCGAGAGCGGTGCGGGGGCTCCTCGTAATTATGTTGACCCAGATCAACGGAAGCTAGTGCGTGCGGGGTGAGTGAGGACTACATTCACCAATTAAGGGAATAGAGTTTGGGAGGCAGAATCAAGTATTTGGGGACGGGCCATAAGGTGTAGAGGAAACGGGGAAACCTCTTATAGCACCTACACCTATGATAGGTACCACCTAGTTAGGCCCCAGCGAGAAACCTGTTACAAGTGATAGCACCTACACCTGTGATAGGCGCCCCCTAATTAGGCCCCCAGTGTTGGTTATAGTGTATAATAAATGAGTTGAAGGAGTTCTGTAGCTGCGCCTCCCGTGTCCATTGTGCCGGGTGTCCCAAGTCAACCCTTTCCTGTCCTGAGCTGCATCTCCGTACAGCTCACCGATCCCCGGGATCCAAATTGCATGTACTGCGTCGCCTGGTAGCAGACCGCCCCAAAACGGGCCTGTACCCCTGGTCAGCCTCAGACTACACCACCCACTGACGTCGGCCGAGGACGACCCTAGTACAAGAAACGCCACAGTATTGTAACGCAATGCAGTTGCTGTTATCGATTAGTGCGATATTCGACTTGTAGTCGCTGGGCTACGCGACCCCTGGCTAGTTCCTAGCCGTCGTGAGCATGCTAGCAGCATGTACATGTAGTTGGAGGGGTGCCAGGCGAGAGCGCCAGTGTATATAAGCAGGAGCACACGTGGGTTCGCTCTCTTTCTGCTGTGGCTCTTGACCAGAGCGTGTGGTCACTGCATGATCGTCCCGCAAATTATCTAATCACCGACAATCAACCAATCGGTCCCAATCCTAGTCACCGTGGAGAAAGCCTCATACCTTGTGTGAGTGTTAATTAGTGTATGATTCTAGAATAATTCCCCAACTGATAATTAAGTGATCTGTAGATTTATACCAGTCCTGAGAAGCAATATCCGGTGTATTCAAGTTCACGTAGGTAAATTGGAACCTTAGGTGAGGCACCTAGAGAGACACCTGGATAGGTGAAGGCTATATTAAAACTCATGTTCAGCCAATACTTCGTTTCCGTTACCCGTCATTTCTCAAGTTGTCCTCCCTCCCCTACCTGCTTGACTGGTGTGGAGTTTGTATATGCCGGCAATCGTGGACCTAGGACAAAAGAATTCGGGCGTAGACAAAGGGGTCCACGTTTGACTGAACGTCCACGATTGAAAATCGTGTACAAAACCAAAAGGAGGTCTTCCGAAAAAGTTAGAGTATAAACAAAAGAGGAACAATAGGAGGTCCACGATTGCACCCGTTTACATGACTGTGTGAGGGCGTGTGTGTTGCTGCTCTGCTAAGGGGTGAACTTTGGTGGTGGGTTACAGGCCTGGCGGTAGACTGCCGCCAAAACGGATCTGCGTTTCCGGCCATGGAAGTGAGACTGCTCACTGACATTGGCCGAGACCGACCCGGGCAGCCGCCCCGGGGGCAAACCGCTACAGTATGTTTTCTATAGAGCTTATATTTGAAAAGTACCAAGGGATTTAGAAGTTAATAGCTGCATGCACATCCATTTTGTATTACGTCCCCTCCAAGAAAAATGGATTATATTATCAGGCATAATAATATTCTCTCACTTGTTGGAAATTTCTTTACACTAACTATTCTATGTCCACGGAGAGTAAATTAATGGATTATCAAAAATATAACAGCCGTTCTTGATGATGAGGTACATAATTCACCAGGTTCTCGTATCAAAGTGCATTTCCTTGTTCAATGTTTAGTTTTGTTGAGTTCTCCGCGTCAGGCATTAACATTAATACCTAATAAAATAAACAGAAAAGGAAAACCTTAAAAAGATGAAAACACGAAAAAACAGACTGATATTGAAATTGAAATTGAAATCCTGTTTAAAGATAAATGATTCGTCAAACAAACCACAAGAAAAACTGACTAGGTAAATTTGAATAAATCTTCGAAATGAACAAAGAAAACTGGCTGGAGCGGGATTCGAATCTGCGACCTCCGAAATACCGTACCGGCGATCTACCAACTGAGATATTTAGCCCCATGTTAGCGGTATCCTAAATTGTCAGTTCTTTTTGTTCGGGGGCGCTAGCTATAGCGAATTATAAGTTAAAAAGCAATATCCTCTTTGAATGATCCCCACAATGTCGATTCCCAGGTTGTATCGTAGAATTGGGCGTGATCCCTGGCTATGTGGTTCCTGCCGTTGTATTTGTTCACTCTGAGAATTTAAACAAAAACGAGCTGAAACTTTACCAGAAAGCCTCAAAAGCGAACCGGATTATGAGTAAACTCAGAAAAGGAAGCCAAATCGAGAAGGTAAAAGAAAGATTAAACCTTACTTCTCCCGCCCCCGACAAAAACGTTTAAAAAGATAAAACTGGGGTGCCCCCCCCCCCCCCCGCCCCATATTACTTAGTGCACCAGATTTATGTATAGATGCATTCCTAATGGATATTACGAGTGCAAGTACTTGTATGGCCTACCGATACTCCTACTCGTGGAAATGTACTTGGAAATACTCTGAATACTTCAAGTTTGTATTTATGACAAAGTAATCGAACCATGAAGAAAGTACTCGACTACTGCGCTAGGTCTTGTATAATTATGCAACGATGCACTAACTATGGAGAAACATATGGGCGTTTGTTGTTTCAAATTACAATTATTCCAAAAGTCCTCTTTTTATCAATAATCTCTAACTCTGTCAGTTATTCGTTTCCAGTTTCTATAGAGTACCGAAGTGATGACGTCAATCAATGCAATGTTTGGAACCAGAATACATTCTAAACTGCATGTGTGTGGAACCATTGCCCCGGCAACTGACGTCAGACTTCGGTACTCTATATCATCTTCAAGCGTTTGGCGGAAAGGAAAAGAATCCTAGGAAGAAAGTAGGCCTATCAGTTAACGAAACTCAACTTCTCCGAGACCAAAGGTTCGAGGGTTGTCGTAAAACGCGGCTGCACTGAAGGAGAAATTTGAGTTAAGTAGGTGACCCACCTTGGTGTTGCATTAAAAAACATGCAGAAGGATCCAAGGCACGTGGTTGTATTTGCAAGTTCCTTTTCAAGGACAAGACCTGGGTGTACTGTCAACGATGCTTCGACCTTAGCAATGGGCATTATATATATATATATATATATAATATGCTGCGTAGCACTGTAGAGCATAGAAAATATATATGGTAAAGGTGAAACAGTGCTCACCGGATAGTTTTACCCGAGCTTTCGGTGCAATGCACCTTCTTCAGGGGAATTATGGCATAATTAAGCCATAATTCCCCTGAAGAAGGTGCATTGCACCGAAAGCTCGGGTAAAACTATCCGGTGAGCACTGTTTCACCTTTACCATATATTTGTTCAATGCTCTACAGTGCTACGCAGCATCCCCACATTTGTTATATATATTATATATATATATATATATATAGAAAATATATATGGTAAAGGTGAAACAGTGCTCACCGGATAGTTTTACCCGAGCTTTCGGTGCAATGCACCTTCTTCAGGGGAATTATGGCTTGTTGTGATGAACCGCTGGTAGAACAAACGCGGTAAACTCCACGTTCATCCCGTCAGGATGGAGCGTGCCCAGTTGGAACATCACACGCTGTTCTAGAGATCGGCGCTGCGTATCCGACGATGCCGTGGAGACAACGCAGACGCTCATGTCCTTTGTGGAGTGTGATGGCGCGCTGAAGTGTTGGGCGACAGCCAGACCAGGTTGTTTCAGCCGAACGCTTCGGAGATGCTCCGTAAAACGGTCGGCCAGTCGGCGCTTGGTTTCGCCAATGTAGAGCATGCCACAGCGGGTACACGTGATGAACGTGGAGAACGTGGAGTTTACCGCGTTTGTTCTACCAGCATATTTTCTATGCTCTACAGTGCTACGCAGCATCCCCACATTATATATATATATATATATATATATTGAGGGCGCTTCGAGGACGCCATTTTCGGGTACACAGCTAAGAGTATCGTTACACCATTTTGAAAGGGGATTGCATCGAAGGAATTGCCGACAAGTAAGTAAAAACAACAGTGACAACCTCAAAGCCCTTAGGACCTACGTGAGGCGGAGCAGCTCGTTATATATATTCAGACTTGGTTTTTCATTACCAAGGTCTTCAGTAATTGTTTCAAGACCATGCTCTGCATGGCATTTAATTACATTATGGCTTAGTGCTGCTCTAGTGAAGGATAAATTCAGAGAATTTCAGCTGTTTATGGTGGAAGAAACTGTAGTGATTTCACATTGATAGAATTTTTACCTGAATAATAGTTTTAATAATAAAAACAAAATGCCAAAAGCCCCCGCTTGCTTTGCTTGGTAATTCAGCCGAAACAAAAACGCTAGTGTGACGTCATAATGTATTCATTGACCCCGGACACGGCAAAGTTTGGAATAAGAGTCATACAACACTGATGTGTGCGATATTGCTGGCGGCCTTGTGTGACCTATCTTTTTTAGTTCATGATAAAAGGGCTCAAGACGGAAAGACAAATTTGACCACTTTCTGAATTGTTAAACTGGATTAACATATTGCTATCTAACAAATAGCCTGAAAAGATGTGATCGGTACGTAAGGTAAAACAGTCGCAAGAATTACAGACAGGTGTTAGCAAAATGAACACATAAAACAATTATTTTTAACATTCCCCTCCCAAAAAAGCAACAAAATAGTCAGGAAAACAATTTGAAAAGCGAGGGCGGCTTTGGCACTGAGGAAGGTATTTAATTTGGGAGTTTAGTCTGTTAAAGGTGCACGATTATCATGGGCGTCGCGGGGGGTGGGGTGGCAAGGGGGACTAAAAAAGAAAACCAAAAAGAGGGGAATAATTTTTATTTAAAAAGAGGTGTCATACCGTATATATTTTATTCTATTTATTTCTTATTTATCCTGGGTGTTCCATTCAGTGTGAAAAACTCACTGATCTCCCACGGATCCCAGCTCACAAAAAACTACTAAAATACAAATAAAATATTAAGAATACATATGTAAAATATTAAAAAATTCATTCAGAGAAACTAAAATAGAAACAATTAATTACACATAAAATAGATATTACTATACACTATATAAAACATCACAGGATGATGACATTAACTGAGCTGTTTGAGTTGTTTGAGAAAGTGATTAAAACTTGTTGGATGCGGAGATTTCATATGTTGAGGTAAATTGTTGAAAGCCTGGGCACCCCTGAAGTTAAAAGTTCTTCTTCCACTTTCTGTTCTAGGTTGTGGAAGAACCACATTGCCAACAGTGCTATTCCTAGTTCGATGACAATGTAGTTCACTGACTGGAACAACAACATCGCTAAGATAACTTGGAACATTGCCTGTTAAACACTTATAAACCATGGTATTAATATGAATGTCTCTTCTTGCCTGTTGAGTTTTCCAACATAATTCATTACGTACAGCTGATGCTGATGTTCTGGATGGGGCCTTAAGAATAGTCCGTCCTGCTCTATTCAAAGTACATCAAGCCGTTGTAACAGGGTTTTGGAAGCACTTCTCCATATAAGATCACAATAATCAAACTGAGGGAAAATAAGACTTTTCACAATAAGGTTAAGGGTTTGTGTAGGCAGGACATTTTTAAGTCTATTCAAAATACCTATTCTTTAGAGACAGAAGATGCTACATGGTCAATATGTTCTATCTATTTCATTTTACAATCAATATGAACACCTAGATATTTATAAGTGGTGATTTGTTCTAGGCAATTGTTATTTACAAAGATATCAATATTGGGATGTTCACAGTTTTTAGGCTGAACCAATCAACATGCTTTTTGACTTAGTAATATTCAATTTTAATCTATTGTCATTAAGCCAGTTTGATATTTTCTGCAGATCATAGTTAAGATACAAGTTAATCTGATGAATATCTTTACTTGAATAAAACATAGCAGTGTCATCAGCATATAGAAATTTTTTAGTATGCTCAGTCACAGACGTGATATCATTAATAAATATAAAGAATAATAATGGGCCCAAGATAGTTTCTTGTGGGGCTTTTTGGCATGGTGCATGGGGTACACATTAATTCATATGAAGTCTATAAACACAGAGTTGTGGGCTGCAACAAGACCCTTTCCCCTCATGTGCAAATGTATTCTCAATCTGCATTGATTTCCCTCGTCCTTGCCAGCCGCGCATAGAAACATTTTGTGTGGAAAAAATGTATTGTGTCTTCAGTGCATTCAATGAAGACAGATACCTTCCCCTCGTCACCTTGCATTGTGTTCAACGAGAGGGACAGAGCCGGGAAGTCTGTTCTTTTCTCTTTTTTAATTGCATAGAATACTTACATATTTTATCGAACACATCATCGATCCTGGCATCGATCCCGTTTTTAAAAACACGTACAGTAACGTTCACAACACTGAACAAACTAAAAAGCCGACGTCTCTCCTTCACAAAGCTTCAGGAAGTTTTGCCTCATTTGTGTAACTTATTACGAGGGGAAAAACAATAATTTACAGGGAAACACTTTTGCTGGGTGACTCTTTATTCTTGTATTAAGATTAATTCATGCATGATTGCAGGTTTGCCGTTCCAATGTTCTGATTAATGTCCTTTGGTTGTAGTACGATATTTCATTGGGGCCCAAGATCAGCTAATGACAGCTTTGCTAGAAAATCCCCGCACTGCTTTCAGCTGAAGACAAATAATGAAACTTGTATATCGTCAGTCCTCAAAGAGACTATGTAGAAATGTGCTTGTGTCTTGTCTTGATTTGATCATCTCAGACGTGCATATCCAATAGAAGCCGATGTCCGTCCTTTCCATTTATCAGGATTCTGTACCTGCAGCACCAGCAGTTTCTGGCGGGAAATCGCAGGTCATTTTGCATGCTTATATCAACAACTTTTGGCGTAGTACGTATTCTATCTACCTGGCCCTGACTGAATCCCACGGGCTAAAGGAGAAAAACTCTTATGTTGGAATGCGTGATCAAATCAAGTTAAGTTTATAACTGGTCACAAACAGAACAGATCGTATAGAGGAATCCCGAATAGACGAAAATAACACCGATCTGCGCACTTCTTGGTTTGAAAGCGAGGATCTCTATGCCACAGTATTAAAACGACTTAGTATGCTGATCGTGGCTGCGCTGCCTTTTATGACGTGATTCATTCATGCGTGAATGGATGTGTTGAATAGCGCTGTTTTGTTAAGACGGGGCTAATGTGAAATTCCTCTATAGCACAGCTTTGCAGGTTCGCTAAATTACCTGTCAATACACTGTTACATAGGCATATAAGTTGGTCAGTTGCATTTGGCTAAATACCTCTAAATTCTCAATTGTTTTCAGTTATTTCTCCGATCCACTTTCTCCCCAAATTATAAGATATGTCTCATCAAGTGACCCCCCCATACACCTTACATAGCTTGGTTGGATATTCCTTTGTTTTCACGTAGTTAAGGAAAACGGAGGGAAAAAACAAATTTTCCTCGCACTGTGAACGCTCTTTCAACCCGATTGTTTTAGCGTGATCCACTTAAGTATTTCCCTTCATTTTTGCGACAAATATCCCTACTCTAAAATGCATCTTCAGCTGTTTTCAGAGAAAGAACGTTCACACATCGTTTGTTCGCAGGTCCGCACAGAGTATGCAAGGCTAGAGCACACACATGAACATCTTGGGTTCGCGACAATGATGCTCATAGTTGTAATGGTCGGAGTTCCTATTTTTTTCTTCAAAATGTAGTCCCGAAATTTGTATGTGCTCCTGCAGATCAGTAACTACTACATTCAAAATATTCTGTTGGCTTGGAAGAAGAGATGCTCAGTACAATCGGCCATTTCTTTTAATGTAAGAAATATGAACCACTTCCGCCCATGACATAATCAATATATTTTAAGCACGGATAGTATATTTTTAAAGACATTATACTGAACGTTCTTTTCAAAGAATTTTATTCCCGGTTGCTTTCGCGCTTTTAATGCACACAAATACACGCCAGAGTTATTGTCGGGTCGCAAATAATTCGATATTTGTAAAGTAATTACATGTACACTATAAAAACATATTGGTTTGAAATAAGCAATATATTGGTTAAAACAAGCTATTATCGATGTCTCATTCAATGTCTCGTTAAAAAGTGAATAACTTTTGCATTTTTAGAAAAATAGAAGAAAAACATTTTTTTCGGGGTGAAACTCGAAAAGAGCACGGACAGTGCATCTTCAAAATTCAAATATAATGAACAGGATTCTCATATATTCTGCAGTGGATTTTAGGGAAAATGTCCGAATTACCACCAAGAACAGCATCTGTCGAATTTGCAAAGTCACTTATTCCGTGTTAAGATGTGAGCTAAATTGAAAGTAAAAACAACATTACAAACCTTATTGACTACGAGCACAAGACCCCCTCAACGGAAAGAAAGGGAGAGTTGGGGAGTCACTATCGACGCCATCTTGCCGGACTTCAATTTGATTGTGGTTTGTTTGATTCGCACCTCTGTTATTCAGAATCTGAAACCGCGAACTAAAAGAGAGTCCGCGAACAGACTATCCAATCCCCTGGTGTACGTGTATCACATGAACGAGGAATGCAGTGTGTAAAACCAGCGAAATTGTATGTGACCCGCTCATGGGACACGTTGCTAGATGAAAAAGCGCCCTCTTTTGTTTTGACTCATGCGTGTTTGGTTTTTCATTTCCAGAGTCTTAAAGTGATTGTTCCAAGACCATGCTCTGCATGACGTTTAATTACCTTCTGGCTTCAGGATCAACATAATAATCCACGAACACGCTGACGTGTGAAATAGGCGCGTGTCTCCAAACACGACTTTGACAGGCCAAGGCTAATGGAAAAGAAATAGTTCTTTATCAGCCAGTAACGTCTTACAAATATTTCAAGAAAATAAACTCCTATTTTTGAATTAAAGTAAAATGTTTGTTTTCACGTTTCTGTTTATTATAAGAAGTAATCAAATGCAAGAAAAGGATGGGCTATGTATGTTACCCTTGCACAAACACAGTAGCTTTCCAAATTCTTAGACAATGTGCAAATTTATCGTTCAAATGTTAATACCAGTACAATCCTCTGGACCCTCATCCCGAGAGAACTAAGGCTAGCTCCGGACACTTTACTTGTCCGTGACAAATGCAAGTTAGTTCTGATAATCATGTGGAAAAAATTATTCAGCATACGTATTAAGGAGATTGTTGAAGACCGACAAAGTAAGCAGTAACTCTGTCAAACTTGAAGAGATATTGCCTTGTGTCTTTTATTTGAATTACAACGACGTAGATAAAGTATTATTCCAAAAGTATCAGTTTACGTAGATCATTGCATATCGAGTTTCACGGCGGCCGGTGATTCAAAAACAAAATATAGTACAAAGATGACGGCATAGAATGAATTATTGCTACCAATTGCCCGACGACAGAAGGAAACCCTTGCATTAATTTGTTTCAATCATGTTTTATTGAACCCTTGCACTTGACTATGCTTGTTACCCTTTATTCGTATATTATTCTCGTAATTGTTGATTACTTTGTTTCGTCCCATTTTTTTCGATCGCTTTATGAGTTGTATTATCCATATTGCCATTGGTTCGTTGACCTTTGCAAAATTGTGATCCGGCTTTACTGCACTAAAAATTTAAGCTTTGCATAATTAACCACTTGTGCGAAACGTTGTATGCACGGTAAATTGAAAATTATGCAAAATGAATCCCGTCCTGTATTACTATCGACAGGTAGTAACTGTGTCTGTTTAGAAACAGAACACGGGGTCTACATGTATGTATGCTATTTGACCCAAAATTCGTGTTTGCTTATGCCACTTTGATAAGGAACTAAGGTCAAAGTGCTCGTTAGAAATCAGCTGTACAAGGCCATATGGTACAATCAAAAAAGTGTTGTTTTTTTAATAAAGACATCATAAAGACATTTGTGTCTCTTTTTTTCTCAGAAACCACTCGACAAGAACGAATTGCAATAAGGCAGTGTGGAATTGAAAATTATGTGAGGGTCGTGATACATGCAAAGTTGCAAGTCAATCTGATTTAATAAATGCCAAAATTGAAAATTCGACGAAATTTAAGAAAAGTTCAATATTTATTTTTAAAATGGAATGATGGCGTCATTTCTTATAATGCATTTACATGACATATTAAGTTGTTGTCTTGTTTATTACAATCGAACCTTGCTGTATGTGTTTTTTTTAAATCACATTTTAATGACATCACGACGACCTCACAAATATTTCTTAACTTTGTGCACGTAACGTGTTTTATACATTGTAATTTGACACCTGATGACGTCATCATTTCGTCATTACATGTTTGCACTTCTTCAATATGCTGTGCATTTATGTTTTTCTAACTTGATTACTTTGCATGTTGTCAAAAATCTCTGGGGAAAATAAAGAGATTAACAAAATAATTTAAAATAACATTAATTTATAGCACCTATAATTATGACATCATACCGAAGGGGAAAACACGAAACAACATCGCAATAAAAGTGCTGTTCAAAAATCGAACTTCGACCAGTATTGTTTCCCGTAGAGATAAACTGAACAAACAACTCTTGATTGGCAACACGTTCTCGGTCATGGTATTCATTTTGCTACAACCTTTGGAACGAACATGCAGTATATCCCGGGAATTAACCGTCTCAGCTTCATGCGGTAGACAGCAATTAAGCTAATGAATAAACTATACATACGGAACGATTTGCACAAGTTTTACCTTCTGACTGTGGTCAAAAAATGAAAACAATTGACTTAAAAGAAACAAACAGTCCCAGATGTACTGAACATTCGAGCAGCTTTTTTTTTAATGTTGTTTCGTTTTCAGGTTTCATTTTACTGGTCTGTTTGTTTTAAACATCGTGTTTTGGTGATATTGGTCTCAAAAAGTGTTGTAGTCGAGACCATTTCAAGACCAGGCACAAGACCAGGCACAAGACCATGCACAAGACCGTGCACAAGACCAGCTTGTAACAGGCACAAGTAACAGGCATAAACCATGACAAAGAAATGCTTTTGTTACAGTTCATTTGAATAGCTTAAGACTTGGATTAAGACTGCTGGTCTTGTACTGGTCTTGTGCTGGTCTTGCAGGGTCTTGTGTGGTTTTGTGATGGTCTTAACTACAACACTGGTCTCAAAGCACTGTGGTAAATGATGATTAAATATAGGTTTTCCAATTTTGCAAAATGTGTATTCATTTAGATACAAAGTTAATTCAATTCCGCCGAGATTTTGAGAATCGCTCTATCACTATGAACATCTAACAAAAGAAAACCCACGCAGTCTTTTGTTTGTAACAAAGGACTGCGTGGGTTTTCTTTTGTTAGATGTTCATAGTGTATACAAGAGTTTCATTTTTGCTACCAGAGCGTTCGCTTCCATTTCAATCAATTAATTTTGTGCAGAACCTTTTGTTCTTTCTCCATGGTTTTATTTAAAATGAAATTCTAAGCTGCATCGTGCATAGAAATCTCTGCAGTTGATGGAGTAACATCAAATTGAGATCGAAATAATCAAGCTTTTCTTCTTGTTTAATCTTCACCCGATTTTTGTTATTTCGTTATAATAAAACATGTTTATTTATACACATTTTTGCATTGCATTCGGTCAAATCCCCCTTCCCCTCAGAGCCACCACTGACTAAATATCATGGGAAATATCATGCGCTATATATTTTACCGTAGGCGTAGCGATTTACGACACGTATGTTTCACAGCTTAAACAAAAATTCCATCCAAGAAGCTATCTATTAAACAGCGTGAGTTAATCACTTCTCTGTAATGGACTGAATCTTAAAAGCAATCAACCTAATTCGCTTCAGTTCCCATTAAATGGGCTTAATTGATTGATGGGTCAACTACTGTTGAGTTCAATTTCAATACCAAGTTCTTTAGCATCCTCAATTATCTACTGACACTAATCTCATTATATCCTTATTTTTAAACATTTGATTGACAAGTACCCCTTTAATTGCCGCGTTCTTGTTTGTATTTCTCTTCTGCATTGGAGAAGTGAGAAATGTATCACTAATAATGAAGGATTTTATTTCGTCAGTCTCTGATAATTTTCCGTATTTTGGTCAACGTTCTGAAGATTTTGAAGAAGTGTTAAGAACACCAATCCACGCGTAAAATAAAGCGACCGTGGTGAGTCCCTGTAATTTCGAGTCATCTAGTGGGAGTTTATCAAAAGAAAACCAGATCAGATCGGCACATGGGCGTTGGGTGTGATATTTAGCTTTCATTGATAGCTTACAGATGTGATTTTTGTGGGAGTACATTAAAGATGCTTAGCCTCCAGGGATTACATTGAATGACATAGATTACATGGGTCGCTGTACATGATTGAGTCCTGTTCATGGATTTGAACAGTTTAAGTTTTCAACTAAATTGTATTTGAAAGTGCAAATATTGAAAGGAAGAAATATAAATACAAGTACATACACTCTCAAAACGGATTGGTTGAAAACAACAAATTTATTGGTAGGATCGGTTGATAATTATAATGTCAAACCAATGCAATTGGTTGGACACATATCTACCAATAATTGATTGTTTTAACCAATATATTAGTTATTTCAACCAATCCGTTTTTAGAGTGTAACTTGACCACCTTCTTAGCAAATCTAGCTACGCGTAAAGCCGATCGATTTCAAAAGAAAAAAAAAACTTTGTTTTTGTGTTTGATCCTCCGGAGGTACGGGAGTGGTTTATGACCCTTCGTTCTCCTGTCTGGAGTTTTTATGTGACTTCTTTGGTAGGCCTATATTTAATATGTTTATATTTGTATATGCTGAAATGAATAAATAAATAAATAAATAAATAAAATATTACTCCGGTATCGCACACAAGTTACATGATGCGGTCTCTGAATAATGTGAACAGTCTGGCGTCTTATGGTTCGTAAACCGAGTCGGGTACGAATGCCATTGTCCACACCCACATAGTCTTGGCAATAATTCCTGGATCTAATAAAGCATGCATGTCCCTATCCAAAGAAAATAGCCATGTTAATTACAATTCACGAATGTTATATTTTCCCTGGAATGGGTTCATGGTGATGCATTTGCCGTCAGGGAAAAATATATATTAAAATTGCCATGTTTCTATAACGTTTAAAAATGCCCTTTTGATTAATTGGTTGGCCCGAGGGCTGTATATTAAGATACTAAGTGTAGTTCTTCCGTTGCCAGTAGTTTCAAAGTAGTATTTGATTAATGTCGTGATGCGGTTAGCTTATGTTACAATTATAGGGAAGTGGAAAGCATCTCAGTGATATTCCAATTTTTTCCAAATTTCTGTGTAGCCTTATCTAATCTCGTTATCTCATCTCTTTTGGAGGCAAATTGGAAGAATGGGAATTTTTCTTTTAGTTTATATTTTAGGATTTCGATTGATACAAAAACGAATTTTTCGTTGAACAAAATTAATAGTAAGACAAGATCGGGTAATGTCCCATGCACTTGACTGCCCTTGCAAAAAACCTGGTATGTTAGTAGGCCGGTATTTGTTGCAGATACAAATCCAGGTGACGTCATGATGACATCATCAGGGGTCATATGACGTCATCTTAAAGGTGCATTTTGAAGTGCCCATATCTAGAGAACCGTAGGTCCGATTTCGTTCAAACCTAGTATGTTGGTAGGACAGTCTGTGTTATAAATGAAAATTGAGGTGACGTCATGACATCATCACACATTTTATATGGTTGTTATTTGTTTAACCTTTAGGCCATATCTCGTCAACAGAACATGCCACTTTCGAAATTATTTTGTAATAGGTTTATTAGGTCATATATATTTACATATAAACTTGAAAAATGTGCGACGTCATGATGACGTCATCAAATATGTGTTTTTTGAAACACAAATAAGGTTCGGTCCGATCATCATGAAAATTGGTGTGCAGGTAGATATTGTCACTAGTATGCCAAATTCGAGGTGACATCATGATGACGTCATCGGCTGATTTTTTATGAATTTTAAAAGTTTCACATTTCACTCTCCAAATTTTACACCGTCATTGATCAAATTGACTCCAATCTTAACACAGGCCAAGTCCACGTTGCAAATTTGCTTTGAGAAGTGCTGTCGTGATGACGTCACCATGAGTCATGTTACATTATCTTAAAAGTCAAGTTTGAAGTACGAAATTTGGGTCATAAAATAATCTCAGATCTTAGAAAACTCATCAAAGACATAAACCTTGTGATAAACTTCTATGCTGAATAAAATAAAAAACGGAAAATCCATGCGTCTGTTTACAAGAGATGTGTAACCTCTAGTTGTATACATGTCCTCATTCTATCGCATGATACCGGTAACTATAATCGTCATGCCTTGCGTAATAATGTCAATGGAGACGAACTAAATGTACGTGGAATAAAATAAATTGAAAACCCAATCATAAAAAATGGGAAAACCCCCAAATAATAGTTGAACTAAACCTTCTAATGTCGAGTTGATATTGCCCTCAACGTACCGCAATATTCTAGTAGTAAGGAATAATGACAAAACTTGGCAAAAAAACAATTTGCAGGAGGAAGAGAGATTGTAAGAAGTAGCGCGTTCATATACATTTTCCATTGGAATCGGCTTCTTTTTTCAGCGTGTGAATGTCCCTGTTTGCAATGGAACATGCGTGACTGTTCTTTCTGCACGTACATATCGGTATATCGGTATGTTTCATCCGCATAGACTGTGCGTGCATTTTGTTTGTGTTTTCACGCATACACAATGCGACCTCTGCGCGTGCGTCGTCTGCACACGAACCGATCCTAGTAGAAGACGCACAGACATCGCTAGCGATGTTTACACATACGTGAGATCTGTACTGCAACTTCCTTTGAATGCTATATAAATGAATAAACTTGCAAGAGTTTATGTAACAGTGATACAAAATCACTGCTACCAAAGAACAAAACAAAAAAGCAATTATAAGGTAGAAAAACTAAGACCGCGAAATCATGCTCAAAATCGTTATTCTTCACACATAATGTTTACCCCTTTTTCATTCTTGTGCCAAGTCCATTTGGAAGACTAATTATTATTTTTGAATATTGCAGTTCATTTCCAATAATTAGGGAACCGCTAGTTTGAAATAGTATTATTTTTTCAGACCCTTTTAAAAATATCATTCACTGCAGCGCACCATCATGCGTTTTGTGAATCGACGTGCATCATGTTAGTCTCTTCACAATTGCGCTTTAATTTTAAGAAATTCTCTCAAAATAAAAACAATAAAAATTTGAGAGGCTGTTATTAACCTATGGAATACGAATGACGGCCATAGCCGTGGTTTTAAAAAGACCACCTGGCCAGTTGACGTCTATACCCGCATTCTTCCGCACACCCAATTCGTTGTTCGCCTTTGTGTGCGTTACGTTTGCACAAGCGCTACCGGCACCACATTGAAAGTGCGAAATAAAACTTTACCGTTCTCATTGAAGCAGTTTGCCTTTCATTTCCACAATATTTAGTCATTGTGGCATCCTTTATTATTTGTCCGTAACGACAAGTTTGCTCTGCAAAACTTGAACGTCCAAAGCGATTTTCTCCACGCATGCCAGATCGTTGTGGTTCGCAAAAAAATCGCCACAGTGGGACTGGGGCTTAAACCTGCAATCTGATGAGTATTCAGTTTTGAAGGACTGGAATAACAAGTATTATGCATTCACAGAAATGCAATGCAAACAGATTCAGTGTTTGGTCATTTAAACAATGTAGGCCCATTGGATTAATTTGCACATATCCAACCTTCTAAGTCGTTGAAATGGCATTTGGAAATCGCAATGTGTTTTTCAAACTTCAAGTTTTCTCCATGCATATTTTGAACCGAGAATGATACAAGAAAATATCAGAAAGAAAAATCGAGGTAGGCCTCTTTCTTATGCTTGTGGTAACCCTTTTGAAAATATTTCCCAGTGGAAAATTTGTGAGTTACATTTGTGGCGCTCTCAATAGAGTGCAGTCTCTCATCGAAAACATAATTCTAGATGTATATACTTATTGGAAAGAACACATCATAAGCTTTAAAATGATAAAGAATTATTTAAATCGGAGTGGTAATGAAGCAGTTATGATTATTTTAGTTTGCTTAGATGATCCAGCCCTATTGTAGAAATCATTGAAATCAAGCGATAAAGTTTGTCCTTCATTTCCGTACTACTGAACGGCTTACGATTGGGGGTAGCCTTTGTGTCTCCTAAAAGTGTCTCTGATTTGTTTATTTGTGGAAATATCAGTCAGATCGGCCAATCAGTGAAGAATTTAGACCACAAGCTTTAAATTAATACCAAGTTTGTTATGAATGCATTCAAAATGGCGATGTACACGAATCGAAAAATACCGAATCTTATGAAGAAAACTAAACACAAATTGGTGATTATCAGTGAGTTACCTTAGTAAAAATGTCTCTTTTTTACATTTTACTCTACTAAAATTAAACAAACCAAATGATTTTATTTTACATAAACTAGCATTTTAAGCAATAAAACGAAAATCGAAAATGTATACCCTCAATTGATTTTTCCTGCAGCTCAAAACGAAGGAATGCGACTTCCCACTGGTCCCTTGTAAGAATGGCACATTTTACTGGCCACGATTTAAGTCCAAGAACTATACCATATTATACAATGTCCGGATTCTGTTAGGTCCGGAATTAATTCGCCCTTTCGTAGATAATCAGTTGCAATTTGTTCTTCTTTGTTTCCGTTTCATGTCAAATTCAAAATTAATAACCTATCTTTCTAGAAAACAAACAGCTCTGCTCCGGCCGGGTGATTGGGTCAAAAGCTGCACACTGCCACGTAGGTCAATTTTGGTAATCAGCAACGGATCTTATTACCAATATCAATGGCCTATAAGAGAACATGTGCTTGCTGTTATGTAGCAAGGAATAAGGGCATTCAAATGTCATTTTAACCAACCACGGCTTTCAAATCATGAGGCAAATTTTAACAGTCACGTATTTACGCTAGGAAATGCACATACATGCTTTTCAATGTTTAAAGGTAATTTACAACATTTGAAAACATAAAAAGCCAAACTACCCAATTATAGGTTTTCCCAGCTATTTTAAAACATTTATCGCTCAAATTCATATTTAGTGATTTTCAAATTCGTCCCAAAAGTCCAGTTTGTGCATTTGTTATTTTCAATTTCGTCAGTGAGCATTTAAATTCAAACTTTGATTGTTCGATTTAATCATTGATCACTCTATTTTGTCCAGTGCACATCAAGTTAGTCCCACCTGTTTTTCAATGCCTTCAATGGCCTTATTCAGAAATCAAATTCGTCTTTGATCAAATCGTTTAATGCTATTGTAAAACAAATTCGTCGGGTGATTTTAACGTGTGCTGCCTTATATAAAACGCTTGCATCGGTCTGTCTGCCCATTTACATTTCGCCACTGGTCAAGCAAACAGGTCGTAAGATAAATTTCGTCTGAAGACAATATGCCCTGACGTTGTTTTAGGCCTATCCACTGATATACACATTTTTTGATCAAAATGTATGTCTGGAAAAGTTAAAAGATTTAGTGTTTACAAAGGAAAGTGAATTAAAGAAAACAAAGAAATAAAGAACAAAGGAAGAGATAAATAAAGAAAGAAATAAACAAGAAAGAATATTAAATATTATTGCAAATATATTTAATAACAATGGAACAAAAACGACTAACAGTAAAAGGAGCAAACCAAGATGAAATAGGCCTATATATCCATTAGATTATTTAAATGGAAATTATGCGAATTTACTTGGGCAAAGACGAATATATTCGACCGATTGACCACTGTATGCAGGTCGAGACGAAATTGAACAATATTTAAAGCGAAAATCAGCAACTAAGTATTAATTTACTTGACCAAAGTTTTAATATGTTTGACCAAATACGAAATTGAAAAAAAAATGCACGAACCAGATTTTTGGGACGAATTTGAAGTTCACTAAATATGAATTTGAGCGATAAATGTTTTTAAAAAGCTGGGAAAACCTATATTATGAAATACCCTAATTAAATAAGTAAATACTAGTCTCAAGCATCCTGTGAAATCATGGCACCTGGTGTGCTGTACGATTTTTTGGTATCAAATTCCAGGGATTGTCGGCCGAAAATCGTTGGATATAGTCTAGTTGCCCGACCTGATAATTCTCTGACGTCTATAAATTGCTCCGTTTTGTCTGAAAAAGGGTCAGGGAACCAGAATACAAGAACAGTATTTCCTCCTCCGTCTTCACCGTTTGCCATAAGCATCTATGCACACAAAACTTTAAACAGGTCAGTTTTACAGTATTTGCGATAAAATCCCCCCCCCCCCCAATCCATTCATTTCTTTAAAAAGCAGCAAAAGCAAATGTCGTGTACCATGGGCGGATCCAGAGGGGGGTTAGGGGAGTCGACCCCCCCCCCCCCCCGAAGGGGTTGCCAATTTGTATTTTTATTTTTCTTGTATTAAGTGCATAAGCCTAAAGTACCGTAGCAAACCAGAAAATAAAAGCAAAACCCTGTAAAGGTCTTATTTTGCGTGTACGGGTAAGAACAAAACAAAGAGCTAAATGACGCCACCAACGTTGAGAAAGTGTGTCCCCCCCCCCCCCCCTCCCCCCCACCCTTCCCCTCTTGTAAAATGTTGTTCGCAGGCTGAACATTTTGGGAGTAAATTTTTAGGCAAATGTACGGAAACAAAATTTAGACCACACCCCCCCCCCCCCCGCAAACAATCCTGGATCCGCCTCTGTATACAACGTTTAAAAAACAAAGGGAAGGCCTATACTAGCGTTGAAAGTACAGCATAATGATTTATGACGTTTAGAATCGACAAACAGGGGCCAGTATCAGGAAATGCTTATTCACGGAGCCTGTTAGCATGAACGTAATGTTCTACCTAACAAACTATAGCCGGAAACCAGACACATGCAATACATACTTGTATTAACACAAACGACATACACTCTGGTAATGTTTAGTCATGCAGATCCTTTACTGTTTATGTGCTAATCAAAATCGTGTGCTTCGCAGCTCTTTAAGATTGGCACCAGTACAAAACCAGAGTGATGTTGATCATTGCAACCATTACACTTTTACAAAATTTCATATTAAGTATGTGCATTTAACAGCTGGAACCATAATGTTCAAGTGTGTTATAGTCTCAGTTGCTGAAGTGGTGTGGTTGATGTGATGTTTGACTTGACATTTGAAACGTTGTAGTACGCTCTTAAGCAATGTTTCATTATTCAATACCGGTTTCGTTAGCGCACGGTTAGCGCATACGCCGACGACTAGCTCTAAACGGTACGCAGCGAAAATTGGTAAACAATGTTCGTTGGTTTTATCCGTTTGTTACTTACATGTATTGCGACCGCTATCCGTGTAAACAAGGTGATTACGTTTATGATGAGTGAGGAAAACGTCAAACAAGCGCAAAAACTGATGAAGTCACGGGAACTAAAAGTAGTCGTTTCTCTAACAGTGCGCTAACGAAACCTCTCTAATTTGAGATGTTTTACGACTACAATTTCATATGCAGAAGATATGCTGTTTGGGGGACGCTTGAGATTAGCGACTTTTTTCATTTATCGTTTCGAACATACTAGATCTTAACACCGTTTGTGCATGAAGTTGTACATACGAACAAGAATTTGTAACAGACCACAGCTTTTTGTCTACCACTTCTGCTTCCATTAGAAATGCGTCTATGAAAATTGTGTCTAAAGAATAGGTGAAATTTCTCTTATAGAACCAGTAGCTTGTACGAATCACTGTGGTTTCGTTAAAAAGAGCTTCGCAATCATGCATTTCAGTACCTTTTGCTAAATTGGAATTATATATCCTGTTGAAAGGTTTAATGACCGACTGGCTGTTTTGCAAGTAATTGACAATATTTCTTCCTTTTTCGTTTCATGTGAGCGTTACAGGTTCCAAAGTGTACCATTCTTTATCCAAAAAAACTGATTCTTTGTGGCCCTAACGTATTCAACGTGCAAATCTTAATCTTCAAAGCTTCTACGATTGGCACATGGGAGGCTGGACGATTTAACTGATCAATACGGAGTTTCCTGATTCTCCTGACTTCGTGCTGTCACAATCTACCGGATTACATGCACATCCCAATGTACCTATATATTTTATTTATTTATTAATTTATTTATTTCTGATCTTTTATCAGGGTAGCCCGTTCACATAGATGTGGTCTACCACGGGGCCCTGGACATAGAATTACAAAGAAGATAGGAAATAAAACAAAACTAGTAATTTAAAAGTATTAAAAGTGTATACAAAATAATGTCTAAACATATAGAAAATAAGATCAAATGGAATCATAACCAAATAATCATTAAATAAAAAGAGACCTGAACGGGTATACAACAAAAAGCAATGTGTATATGAAAAAGACAATAGACAAAAGTGCTGATTAAGAAGTTAAATTTAAGGATAAAATCACAAAACGTCCTACTTGCATATACATAAACGAAGAAAAAAGAAAAAAGAAACAAAAAATGTAAATTATATAAACAGTAAAAAAGGGTACACTTAACATCCTAAAAGGTGTAAATGATAAAGACAGTAAAAAAAAGGTACACTTCACATGCTAAAAAGGTGTAAGTGATAAAGACAATAAAAATGAGTACACTTAACATGCTAAAATGTATATAAATAAAACAATTATTTAGAAGCAACTTAAAAGGTAAACATTTTAAGTTTCAACATTGATCTTCTGTTAGATAGGTGTGGGCAAGATTGTTGATACATTTGTACATAAGTACTGCTCGTAGGTAGCAAAATCGTTGTGGTAAACGACAGCTGAGTTGATCATCCCCTGTAGCTTTGTTAACATTCATAAGTCAGGAGAGTTTTTTCAACAAAAGTAGGCGAGACAGGCATGAGATTAAACGCGCAGTCATTGCGACCAGATCCATCAGTGAACACAGTGGGTGTTGTGACAGGCAAGTCTTTTGTGACGTTATGTGCACAAGTCACAAAATAATCATTGAATGCATTAGCAATCTGATCACCCTCACTGCAGTCCGATCCATTGACCTCAATCGAACTGGAGAGAATACGGCCTCCAGATCTTTTTGCTGTTACCAACATTATCACAGATCAGACCGCAGTAATGATCGGTCTTTTGATTTTGCATCATGGCAACTGTATTACGTAAGCATTTATACTCTTTCCATAAATTCTGACAATTATGTTTGACAGCAGCCTTATGGATCTGATCACGTTCTTTCATCAGATTAACAATATCGTCTGTGATCCAAGGACAAGCATTATGCCTAATTTTCTTTTTACAGAGTGGAGCATGCAGGTTCACAATATCCATAAAAACATTTAACCAGGTTCGCCAGGCTAGTTCAATGTCAGTTATGTTAACAATAACATCCCATGGTACATTTACCAAATCATTAATAAAATCCTGGACATTCATCTTCTTGAATGGTCTATACTCCATATAATTATGACCTTGTTGAGTGGATGATTTAAAATTAAAATTAAAGCAACGAACCGAATAAGTTAAAAAATGATCACTTATACTTGTACAAAAAAACACCATTGTCAGTAGAAAAACATCTGGATTATTTACAAATATTTAGTCAATGATAGTGTTGCTGTGGCTGTTGACCCTTGTTGGAGAGGTGATTATTTGAGCAAATCTATATAGAGAGGTATACAATTTCAAGTTATCAGTATTGATATTAGTGACACTATCGATAAAATTACAGTTAAAATCACCCAATAAAATGCATTCCTTGTTTTCAGTTGAGGCTGTTGCTAAAACTTTATAAATTCTATAAAAGAAATCAATACTCGTGTTCGGTGGCCTATAAAATGCACCAACAAGGATGGGGGATTTATATTTGTTGTACTTTACTTCAATCCACACACTTTCTAGAGCTTCAGACTCAAGATTATGCCGCCTGGTAACCTGGACATCATTTGATACATAAATAGCTACACCGCCACCATGTCTAGTTCTGTCACTTCTTAGTATAGAGAAACCGTCAATACATATCTCCTCATCCGAGATATTAGAGTCACACAACGTTTCGTTCAGACATATAACATCGAAAGGTATATGCTTCAGCAGGAGGCGAAGTTCGTCTATCTTACTAACTAGGCTATGAATGTTAAGATGACCAAATTTAATACCTTTTGTTTTAATTGGAGGGATACTGCCATCAACCAGTTCATTGTACATACATGTATATTGCAAACCTTGTGTTGAATAGTTCACGGACGATTGTTCACTGACGGTTTCTTCACGGACAGACGATTCTTTCTCTGGTACCGGAACCACTCGGTTTCCTGAGATGGTAGTGGTTGGCGACGAGTCAGGGGACGAAGCGGCTTCACCTGTTGACTTGGGGTCAGATGCCTTTTCCGTGTTTTCCAGTCCTCGTGACGGAAATCCTGATATCTGTGTATAGGAACGTCACTGATTGAGCCAGGTCTGGTACTGACAGCCTGGGCATCTCGATTTCGGAGTGCAGCCAAAGTCCTAGATGATTGAATCGGCGAACGGCTGCGACGGCGTGTAGGTCTATCATCGTTGACTGCAGGCACCTTTGTGTGATTTGTGACTGGTGGTAGACCCTGTAGATGGCTGATGAGGTTACGAGCGAACACGGTAATACCAGCACGACCAAGATGGACCCCGTCGGATGCCAGTAGTCGGTGATTGATGTTATCATTGTCGATGAATTTCCAGTTATGTGTCCAGCAGATCTGTCTGATGAGTTTATTGGTAGAGACTAGTTTGTCATTATCTCTCTTATTCTTCCGGCTTCTGTGTATTATAGATGATATGGTGATGTTGTTGATTGCACATTTCTGCTGTGCCATTTCACACAACGATTCCAATTTCTTTGATACCGTTTCTGCATCATCGCGAGTGTTGTTAGTACCCACATGAACAATAAGCTCAGATGTCTGGAGTTGGATAGATCCGTCCATGATCATAGTTGAAATGTGTTCAATTCTGGCTCCTGGACGTGAGATGACAGTTACTGATTTAGATTGGCTTAGTTTATGTCCTAGGATTCGTTTGACCATGGAGTCACCCAGCAAGGTCATTAAACTTTAGTCTCTGCTTGGCTCGATATTCATCCAACTGCTGTCGGTACTATATTCCGGACGCATTCGAAGTTGGGATTGTAGATGCTGATTTCTTTGGAGGGTTGGCTTTCTTTGTCTGCTCAATCAGCTCATTGTAATACTGGTCAATAACTTCCTCTGGTGTGGGCTCTTCAGAAGCGACTTCAACTTGATCTGTCAGTGCAGTGAAGCGATTTGTCAAAGGAACAATGGTATCAAATGGTGTTGATTTCACATCGGAAGTACTTGGGTGAACCATTTGTGTTTGGTTTTTGTGATTTGCGAGAGTCCGTAGGTGAGGTTGCTGACGTTTTGTTGATATGTCTTTGTCGATGGTGGAAGAAGACGATAAGGTTACTATTGAACAGTTATGCTCTTGTGATTTTGCATTTGTTAGCAGGTCCATGGCGGGCTTGCAAGCTTTTACGTTCACTACCAGTGCCTGGATCTGTGATTTTAGATCAAGGTTTTCGTTAAGTTGAACTCTCATTGATCTCACTTCATTTCTTAATTCATCAATAGAAAATTTTAAGTCCCGTATTTCAGAATTTGCGGGAATTTCCCCGGGTAATCTTATTGGTTGTAGTCTTGGTTTGGGTGGTACAAGTTTCGTCACTGTTCCCTGCATCCTTGGTGGCTTGACCAGTTGCGGATTCCATCTTGGTTGTTTTTAGTTTAGAGGAAGACAAGCAGGCTTTAGGGAACTTGCTATGATCATCAGTTAGGTAGAGGTATAATTCCAAGATATCATCAATGACAGCCTCAACAGAGCGTCTTGATTTTAGTATCAACTGATCGCTGGTACCCATACCTTGCGTACTGTACTGTACGTCGCCATGTTGTATGCTTTCGGTGTGCTTGGTTATAGCAAACTGAAACAGACTCTTCCGTGCTTCATCTAGATTTTCCAGGCTTATATATTGTTGTATCTGCTGCCTCAGATCATTATGTGGCGTTACTCCGCTTTTAAGAAGAATGTGACGCAGATTTGAGTTGATATTTTCGGAAAATGTGGGAGCGATATTCTCTGTTGTTGCACCAGAAGCCGCCATCATGTCCGCATTGATGGGATTGTGTTTCTGTTGTGAAGGCGTGAAGGTCAATTAGCTTAATCCAGCACTAGACCTTTCCCCGGGCATGTCGATAAGGGAGGGCCCGGAGGTGCAACACCCCCTGGCAACCAATCGGCCCTCCATTGGCAAAAACCAAAAGCATCAACAATTACATATAGTTGTTTTTTCTTGTGATGTGGCCCCCAGCTGGCACTACCCCCCCCCCCCCCCCACCCCCGATGTCCGCGCCTGCCTTTCCCGCACTAAAATTAAATCTAACCTCTATTCATATCCACACACTAGCCTCAGTCCTAATCAACACCTTTACCGTACCCTTCCCTTGCATGCCTTAAAGCTTAACACTATCGATCTACACGTAGATCAAATAACCTCACACAGCCCATGACGCACGGGGAGGGGTAACAGTACGCACATTAGCAGGCCAATTTGGAGAAGAATCTGATTCCAAAGCATACAACTAAAATTGACAAAATAGAGCTGAATATCCTGTCTTGATGTCATCATCCGTAGCATTTTCTTTCACTATTGCGTTTTAAGACAATTTCGAACATAGAGTGCCAACCCGTGAAACTGACAGGACCTCCTGAGGCAACACCATCGTGTGATATTTGCATGATTATTAGGTATTATACAACACCTGAATAAATCCCCGCCATCCGATTGGTGGATCGTCGATTACGTGCATTGAATTATTCGACCCATCACACGACGCGAACCCGCACCGCCCAAAACGTTCTATCACATGGTTCTATCAAACGGTGCGCGCGCATTGATAGAACCAAAAGAACTTCCCTAATTTCACGGTCACTATTGGTGGCGCTACAACAGGGCTGTCATTCACACAACATGGCGGCCGAGTTTCCCGAACTGCCGCGGTTTGTTCTCCTAACAGACGACGAAATATTGGAACTCGTGAGGCTGACGCTGCTAACACAAAGAGACAATTGAAATATGCAGTCAAACGATTAGAGGAATTTGCAGGACACGAAGGAACAACAGTTAAAGCTTTAACTGATTCGGAACTGGACCACTTTTTGTCGCGGTTTTATGCGGGACTGAGAAAGTAAACGGCACGTTTAACAACGTTACACCAAGAAATCCATGCATGCAATCTGTCGGATTTATTCAGGCGTTGTATAAAACAAATAATGAATGTTTCACATTCGTGCAATGGTAAGAATAATTTCATTCGGTGACAGATGGAATGCCCCATTCCACTCGGCTTCGCCTCGTGGAATGGAACATTTAATCTGTCATCTCATGAAATTATTCTTACAATCGCACTCATAAACATTCATTATTTGTATACTGTCACACCTCGGCAGGGGCGTCAATCCCATTTCAAATGTGGGGTGGACATTACTGAAGTCAAGAATCATGTGAAGCGCACACGGCGAGGGTCTTTGCGCAAAGCCCTTAATGTAGTGCATAGAGTAGTGCATACGGTCTGTCTAGTCGGTATGACGTCATCAATTTTGGCCTCTCGGCCAATCAGAAGCCTGCATTTGGCCTCATTAGCATAACTTGTGAGCACAGTTTGAGGAGCGCTATTTTCGATTGGTCGCAAAAGGGACACTTTGTCAAAACCCTGCAACAAAGTTCTGAAGAATTGTGGGTTAGACATGGATTATATACCAACTATTATTGTGGAAAAATTTCCTCACTTGACAGTTATCGTGTCACAAGAGAGTAATGTGCAATGATCGCCGACGGATGACATTTAAAATATTTATTGATGAAATGTTACATTTCGCGTGTGAGAACGTTTTTTAACCTTCAAGGAACCATACAACCAGTGTTTACTTCAGCTTGTTTTACACATTTAACCACGTCTTACCAATCTTCGCGGTTTTCACGAAGTGACGAATCCTTGTTGCTAATTCCGGAATGCCTTTGTTGTGCATCGAAACCAAACAAATAGCGCCAACATGCAAACACGTTATTTTAATGCCTTTTTTCTAGCTCTGGCGAAGACATAAAGTTTATACAGATGATGCGTGTTTTTCTCCTGCACTTATGATATCATCACAATTTGTACATGGAGGGGGGGGGGGTTAAGATTTCCCAGCTTTCAAACGAATTTCGACCTGTCAAGCTGTCACGGTACAATGGCCATTTAGGTTAAAAATGCATAAACTGTGACATCAATAAAAATGTATTAAGCAACCAATGCCTCATTATTAATCCATTAGATCCACGGCTAAATACTCAAATATTAATGTACGTTTCCTGGCTACGAATACAGTTATTACTATGAGACGGCTCCATCAGAACAAAAAGGCTGCAGACTTTATTTTGAGAACAATTTATTGAAATTATTCCACGCTCGGGAGAGTTAATGTGTTTTAAATTATTCATAACTGCAAGTAGGCCCTATGGACGACTTCAATCAAGCCAACATGACTCTCTAAATTAATGCCACCCCGCCCTAATTTACCTATGTTGAATTACATTAATGCTTGTACGTTGCTGTCAATAATTTCCGTAAGTTGTTTTAAAGTTTCAAACTGGTCTGGCAAGTTTTCGGTAATATTAGAAGTATATTATACAGTATACACAAGTCTCTTAATCTACACCTGCATTTCTCATAATAAACGCTAGCGGTATTTATCAAATTGAAACCATAATGCGCGGGCATCGGCAGTTGACTTTGTACACATGAGTTATTCCATTGCTGTGGTCAGGGGTGAGTTTGGCCGAAAATGAAAAATCCACAAAATCTGCAGTGTTTGAGGGTCGCCGAGGAACCCAGAACAGCGTAGGGTCACTAGGGTCTAGGGTTTGTATTTGCCTACCTGTTTCTATTTGTCTATATCCACTTTTACAGGAAAAAACACATTTAGGGTAACACTTCAGGAATTCCATATTTCACAAGAGATTCTCAAAACATTCTGAAATCAGTAAAATTCCTGAAATCAGGAAAAATCCCGAAAAAAATCACTCCTGTGTGGTGATTGCTTATAACGAGCTGTCGGAATAACAGTGCGCATGATCAGAAATGAAAACAAATTTGGATAAACAACATTTTGGATTTACTTTTATCCGATCTGTATTTTTTTTGTTAGGTAACTATATATTTAATTGTTTTAATATTTCTTTCTCGGGGGAACTTTAGGGGGGTTAAGGGGGATTCCGTGAAGCATGAAAAATTCCTAATTTGGTAAGCTGTTTCTCCATTGATTCGTGCGTAATATCGAGCCATGTTTATCCGTAAGTTTATCCGAAAGTGGCCAGCGATCGGCCTACTTATTAAACATGCATAGTAAAGTTATGTATTTGTAATTCCCACAGTTGGCTTATTTGAATCACTTGGTTTCCTCTAACATTGAACCTGTACTCAAAGTTTTGGTGTTCTTCCTCAGGGCCTAGTTTGAATTGAGAGAAGATGCCGAAGGAAATTTCAGTTTTAGTAGTGGGAGGAAAACCCCAGAACAAATTATTCCTTGGGAATCATGGGACTGAAAACCAATCTACATAGTGCACCTAGATGGGAATCGAACCAGGGTCACCAAAGGTGGAAGGCGAGGAAAGAACCACTACACCAGCCTGACCGCCCAAGAATTGCTCATTTTTATCGAAACAATAAATATATAGAGAAAAGAAATCCATTGTATGTAAAAGATTGCCACGTGAATTTTTATGATCAGTATTGCATATTTGCCTATAGCTGGGAAACCTCGGTTGTCCAGAAATCTTAAACGAAAAAGTGACGCATGGACTACGGTGTCGAAACTGAGAATTTGTTGATACCTTTTAGCAACCACTTTACATGGGAAAAAAATTAGCACTTAAAAGAATTTCCCCCACACGAATTTCTGGCCATAATTTGTTTACGGCTTGCTTAATACAAAAATAATGTTGATTTAAATTAAATTTGTTTTTAAATTACGCGCGTAAAAACTGTTTAACTTAGCATGTAACAAGATCGCAAAAGTCCATCACCACTCGCGAAAGTCCATCACCAATCGTGAAAGTGCATCACCGATTTGATGATCACATTAAATGGCTCTTTGGCGTTCCATAACATTTACCAGATGGACACATTTAACGTTCGACAGGGGCATGGCCGGCGATCCCGAGGGGGGGAGGGAGGGGGAACACGTCCCCAAAAAAATATTTTGGGGGGAGGGGACGACTATGGCAGTGTCCTCCAATAAATTCTCCCTTGTCATATACATTAAAGGGTCATTGCCTTTTACATGCAGTATGCACCAGAATACACAATGATCAGCACACATTTTGAAAATTTTCCTAGAGACACCGAGTACAAAATGCTTAACAATTATTGATGGTTGTGTGCTTTTTCCTTTGTTTAACCCCCACCCCACCTTGATGAGAAATCGCCGCCGCTGGGCAGGGGGACAAAAAACACATTTATCCAGATAATTGTAGTCTCCCCCCCCCCCCCCCCCCGGACACATTTACCGGATCGCGACCTGAAAAATCTGCCCGGGGGAGGGGGGGGGACTCCCCCCCCCCCCCGGCATTTGAGGCGTCAAAAGTTCAGCTGGCTAAGATAAATTTACCTTCTATCAACATAGCTAATTCCATTATTAACGTTTCGTATTATTGTAGAAATCTAGGTGTCATGTTTGATTCATCCATGTCAATGTCTGCTCAAGTATCTGCTATTTGTAAATCTGTACGGTATCATTTGCGAAATCTTGGTTTTATTCGAAAATTCCTTACGCGTTCTGCTACTGAGAAAATTGTTCATGCTCTCATATCATCCCGTTTAGATTTCTGTAATTCGCTTCTTTATGAATTACCGCAAAAGCAGCTTGCGCGATTGCAGAAACTACAGAACGCAGCTGCTCGCATGGTTACTTTGACAAGTCGTAAAACTCACATTACTCCAGTATTGCAATGCACTCCATTGGCTGCCTGTTCAATTTCGAATAGTTTTCAAGTTACTTCTGCTTATTTTCTATTGCTTACATGGTGCTGCCCCCGAATATAATTCTAATTTGGTAATTTGTTACAAACCTTCAAGGTCCCTCAGATCTTCCAATTCTTCTCTGCTCGTGGTGCCAAAAACAAATAAAACATAGGGGGAATCGTTCCTTTTCTCATGCTGGGCCGATACTATGGAACAAACTTCCTCAAAATATTCGTGACTGTTCCACCCTGCAAGAGTTCAAATGTGCTCTGAAGACCCACCTCTTTCAAATTGCATTCCAGTAGCTCATATATTTGATTGTCAAGCTAATTGTGTTGTTGCAATGTCCATGTTTTGATTATTTGTATCTTTGTTCCCTTTGTTTTTGTTCAGTGCGCCTTGAGCATCTCATTAAGGTGGATAATGGCGCATTATAAATTGCCTATATTATAAAAAGCAAAAGGAAATAGTATTTCTAAGACGGTTTTTGGACGTTCAGACGTTGTTTGTCCTCCCTGGCACAAAAAGGCTGGATACGCTACTGCCGGGGGACAGATTTATCGGGGGGAATTGCACCCGCAAGTGTACGGCTAGACTGCAAAACCTGGTAGTTCATGTAGTTAGCAGACGTAAACAGTCCGCCCGCGCATATCATAGAACAGAACACGCTACACGAGCTATCCAAACATGCACCCAGCAAGGTTAGCCAAAACTTACGTCTTCACAGCTCGATGGCGCGCTTGCATCATCGCCAGCCGGCTACGCGCTGTCCACAATGCTAGCCCCGTATATATTATATCGCTGAGCGGTACGCTCCTCCCAGTCTGCACACTTTCCGCTACAGTACATTATAGGGACATATAGGGCCCTGGATGAGATGCGACTACTTCAGTCGCAGCCAGGTTTTTTAACAAGATCAAAAACCTCTCTTCGACTGATTTCGGTCGTGCGAATAACCAAGACTACCCAGACTTGCGGCAGGACTTTTCTAAGATTGCCTGCGATTTCCAGTCGCAGCCTTGTCGTAAGTTGTCGTATCTCCTAGTGGGACTGGGGCTTTAGGCGACAAGCAAGTCATTCAGTTACACATTAAATACCAGAGGAGCGCCGACAGGGGAGCTTTCAAATTATGTTAATGATTGTATTCCATTCTTCATATTATAATTTGTCGCTATAAATCCTCTGGAGAGGCGGATGCCATTGAACACAAGTGGTTTTAAGTGTGCATTGAAATTGTTTTATTAATTCCGGACAATAAATAAGTTGCTTGGCTTGTAATCAGATATATGTTAATTTTGTTTGAAAAATTCTCGTTTCACTGAATTCATGAGAACATTTCTCGAACCATAAAACCATACATCTGTTTATGTTTCGGGATTTTTTAAGAGGGAAAGAAACCTTTCAGTCAGCAATGTTGTTGTGCAGGAACCCAAATGAGGAATAAACACAGAATTTAAAATCAATGGCAAATTTCCTATAGAACACATACCCGGTACACGCAGACTTACCGATATAATTACAAAAGTACCCTTTAGGAGACACTTTGTCGTCATTTGTTATACCTTAGGGAGACAAGTGGAATTAGGGAGACATTTCAGTGTCTCCCTAGTTCCACAGCTCATATTTAGAGGCAACATTTTACTGTCGCAAATAGGTTATATCGATAGATATTTGGTCCAAAACAAATATACCAAAATTCGTGGGGGTAGGATAAGGGAAAGTGGGGTTAGGCTTCATGAAAGTTGAAAAAAATTGTGCACGCGTCTATGGCAATGTCTCCCAAATGACCCATCATCGGTAATTATTACTACACATGACAATTATTAGTGTCTGATAGTGCATACACCGCCCGTTGTCGAAACAGGCCTAATGTTTGTTTACTGAAAATGTCAAAGTAGCGAATGAGATGCCGTCTGGTTTTTGAAGGACCGAAAGACGTTTGGACTGACAATAACACAAACATATTCAAGTGGACATATGGTTATCATGTATTAGTCTTTTGAGTGGAGATGCATTTTATCATGGAGAAACAAACGTTCCATCTGTTACGAGTCTTGCTGAAGGGTGCTATGAGTTAGGCACCCTATGGCACTGGGAAACGGATTTTTAATTGGTTTGGCCCTTGGGGTTGGGGGTTTGGGTTATTGGGAGTTTGTGGGGTTAGGAGTTTGGGGGATTGCGGATTGGGGAATTGTGCGTGTGTTTTTGGAGTGTTTGAGGGTTGGGGTGTTTTGGTGTTAGGGTTGGAGGTTGGAGTGTGGTTTTGGGCAAGTTTGTTTTTGCATTAAATATGGGACCTTTAACAAAAGAGGACAATAGGGTCCCCGATTGAGAAAGGTCCCGGTTTGAAAATCGTGTACAAAACCAATGGGAGGCCTTCCGAAAAAGTACAAACAAAAGAGGGACAATAGGAGGTCCCCGATTGCACCCGTTTGAACACTTGTGTGTGTGGGTTGGGGTATTTTGGTGGGTTGGGGGTTGGTGTGGGGGTTTGGAGTTGGGGTGGGGGTTGAGTGGGGTGGGGGTTGAGTGGGGGTGGGGATTGGTATGATTGGGGTTCGCTTGGATGGCACAATTTTCCCTTGTTTTCAAACTTTTGCATCATTAAGCGAATTCGGGGTCATAGCTCCCCAAAAAATATATTATCATATTATTCACCAATATTTATAATGTTACTTGGAGGTAAATGTTTTGAATTAAATTCATTGAATTTTAATGGAACTTCATAACGGACTCGTTGCTTCTCCTAACGTAAAAATAACTTGATGGCGTTGGGGTAAAGCTAGATAAAAAAATTGATAGTTTAATCACAACGTTTAGCGTTAGATCAACCTACTTAGTATGAGAGGACGTAAATGGCAGACGGTATAATAATACTGAACGAGTTTATCCTTGAAAGACATCTCCAGATTCTTGTATTATACAAACAAGGACAATATCACCCCTTTCAACCAGTCAGTGGCACATTCACCTTCGTATAAAAACCGAATGCATTTCATTTAAAGCAAACACGTATGTGATTAGGTAGAAGGTGAGCAGTTGGTTTATGCTAAACATGGCACGGTCGAAGACAGCACTCCAATTCTTAGTCGCCGTCTGCATGGTTGTTCATTCTGATAGTGTCAATGCTACGCCAGATAAATCTTCGCTTACCCGCACTCGTCGAGGCACTGTAACAGGTACCGGTACCATTATATTTAATCCTTATGATAGTGTACTTCTAATTATTAGTCTACCCTGATTTTGATTGGTACAGGACGAAAGACAACCAATAGAACCTTACACTAGTTGCTAAAATTCCATCTTCACATTGTAATACATATACTATTATATTTTCCTTTTAAGTAAAAGACCCAGCTGTTAGATTATATAATGAGAAACTTCCCAATTTACAAATTCTTAAAAAACGTAGTAATAGAACACTAAAAAGCAACTTGCTATGAGTATTTATTAAAGCTCCAAGAAGCAATTTCCTGGGTTTATGGTCACAGTAGACTGAACGACGATGTAATCTGCCTTGTGGAGCTTTGTGTTTGCATTGTATGTCTTTGTTCCATGCACATTGTTGCAACACACACGATAAAATTGTCACATGCATTAATTACACCAATATATACGTGACTAGTGAGATTTCTGATTGGACTTTAAAAGATCAGATGGGAAAAAACTTTGCAATGAAAAACAATTTCAGGAAACAGGAAATAGAAAAATGAAAGTACGCTTTGAAAAACACTAAAAAGTTATACTTTCGTCAATTAAATGAAACGATCCGTATAGGTTGTGATAATTGTTTTTAAGCTCAAACTTGCTATATCCGACTGTTCAGGAAACGAACATCGCTTACAAGGAACAAGGTGGTATGTTTTATGTAATAACTATATTGTCCAACAAAGATTTCTTCTAAAACGCATGCATTTCACCTATAGCATGATTCATTACTTCTCTTCCGTCCGTGTCAGAAAGTCGTTTCAGAAGGTAATATAATTCGTGCTCCATACCACGAAGCGGGCACGGTTTGGCAGTTCCGGCTTGGGTTTAAGGCAAATTATCAGTGTCCTTGAATTAAATTATCTGATAGTCTCTTATAGTCTTATTTTTAGGTTGAGGAACCTTTAACGGCGTAGGCTTGATCATCGCTTTTCTCTTACAAAGATTGTATGCATTTCTTCCAGCAGGTTTTAAAGAAAATGCAAAAATTGTGCATTACAATTAGCCAAAATCATGTTCACTCTTCTAAAATGACAGACAGAAATTTGCTGCTGCAGGCTTCTTCTATCCCTAATGTACACTGTAAAATTTAATTTTACGGTCGAACCGTATCTAAATTTACTGATAAACCGTATTTTTTACCGTGAAAAGTCTGTAAATACTGCTATTTTTTTTTTAACGGAAAAGGTAGTGTCAATGCTACGCCAGATAAATCTTCGCTTACCCGCACTCGTCGAGGCACTGTAACAGGTACCGGTACCATTATATTTAATCCTTATGATAGTGTACTTCTAATTATTAGTCTACCCTGATTTTGATTGGTACAGGACGAAAGACAACCAATAGAACCTTACACTAGTTGCTAAAATTCCATCTTCACATTGTAATACATATACTATTATATTTTCCTTTTAAGTAAAAGACCCAGCTGTTAGATTATATAATGAGAAACTTCCCAATTTACAAATTCTTAAAAAACGTAGTAATAGAACACTAAAAAGCAACTTGCTATGAGTATTTATTAAAGCTCCAAGAAGCAATTTCCTGGGTTTATGGTCACAGTAGACTGAACGACGATGTAATCTGCCTTGTGGAGCTTTGTGTTTGCATTGTATGTCTTTGTTCCATGCACATTGTTGCAACACACACGATAAAATTGTCACATGCATTAATTACACCAATATATACGTGACTAGTGAGATTTCTGATTGGACTTTAAAAGATCAGATGGGAAAAAACTTTGCAATGAAAAACAATTTCAGGAAACAGGAAATAGAAAAATGAAAGTACGCTTTGAAAAACACTAAAAAGTTATACTTTCGTCAATTAAATGAAACGATCCGTATAGGTTGTGATAATTGTTTTTAAGCTCAAACTTGCTATATCCGACTGTTCAGGAAACGAACATCGCTTACAAGGAACAAGGTGGTATGTTTTATGTAATAACTATATTGTCCAACAAAGATTTCTTCTAAAACGCATGCATTTCACCTATAGCATGATTCATTACTTCTCTTCCGTCCGTGTCAGAAAGTCGTTTCAGAAGGTAATATAATTCGTGCTCCATACCACGAAGCGGGCACGGTTTGGCAGTTCCGGCTTGGGTTTAAGGCAAATTATCAGTGTCCTTGAATTAAATTATCTGATAGTCTCTTATAGTCTTATTTTTAGGTTGAGGAACCTTTAACGGCGTAGGCTTGATCATCGCTTTTCTCTTACAAAGATTGTATGCATTTCTTCCAGCAGGTTTTAAAGAAAATGCAAAAATTGTGCATTACAATTAGCCAAAATCATGTTCACTCTTCTAAAATGACAGACAGAAATTTGCTGCTGCAGGCTTCTTCTATCCCTAATGTACACTGTAAAATTTAATTTTACGGTCGAACCGTATCTAAATTTACTGATAAACCGTATTTTTTACCGTGAAAAGTCTGTAAATACTGCTATTTTTTTTTTAACGGAAAAGGTAGACTAGGCCTACTGGAAGCTAGGTTGCCATTAATTAACTACACATTAGGGAAGATGGGGGTTAGTTGGAACACGGGGTAAGTTGAAATATTGAGATCTTTTTCCACAGCTAGCTATGGAAAAAAATGTTTCAACTTACTACGTGTTCCAACTTAACCCCCATCTCCCCGAACAGAAATGAATGAAGTGGGAATCAGACTAAACGGAAGTAACTTATTATACATTACTATAGTGAATGATACGATTACCTACTAAGCACTGCAAAGTGTATTGTGTCGTGCTTTAGCTTTATATTAAGCTTATCCCACCATAATAAAGTCATGGTTTCCCATGAACAATTTCAATATTTGAATACGAAAGGAGATGTAATGAGAATATTCACCTATGTTTGCAAACAATCAAAATTCTATTGTGGAATTGGTTAAATAAAACATCAAGAAAGTGTATTTTTGGACTAAACACTGCAATTCAACCCGACTTTTGTGAACACAAATTTCCTCATTTCTGATTGGTCGTGCAATTGCTACGTAATGAGCGGCCTTTTAAGGGTTATAGAGTACCGGTACCAAAGTCTGACGTCAGTTGCCGCGGCAATGCTTCCAAACACATGCAGTTTAGAATGTATTCTGGTTCCAAACATTGCATTGATTGACGTCATCACTTCGGTACTCTATTGCCCGTAAACTAAACGCGCTGTCCATTTACGGTTACTCACAGTGAATATTTACATGATTTTCACCTTAAAAAAATACGGTATTTTTGTACAGTGTAGCAGCCTATCGCCCTAATGTAGCAGATATTGTTGTAGGGTGCCACATGCTTCTTTCAGTTGCAATGTAACAGAAATCGATACTACATCAAGCTACGGAACTACCTGCTGTTATACCGAAAGATTATATCTCTCTACAAAGTAGCCATCGCTTGCTACTGCTTGTAGCTGTGCTGCCAACGGCTGCAACTGGAATTTATCATCTGCTGCTGATAACTTTATATAATTGTGTATACTTTCACTATTCTTTCCAAAGTCGATGATCAAAGAAAACCTTCTTTTTCATTGTTGGTCCATTTTAAAACTTCATGTTGCTTCTTACTGTTTGACCATGGAGGTCGTGGTTTAACTTCCAAACTATCCAATAACAAAAACACAGGGGGAAGCAAACTGCAAAAAAGATCGAGTCGATAGGGAAGCAGGAGATGGAGAAATCTGCAGTGCGAATTATTGTAAGCAACTTTAATTTACCACTATTCTTTACATTTCAACAGGTCGTACTTGCACAGTCAAAGGAAAGACCTACAACCCCGGGCAGGGCATCCCTGATTTCAATCCCTGTAAATCACAGTGCCGCTGCTTCGCGTCTCTCTTCGGTCGCACCGGTCACGTCGTGTGTAGTGTGAATAAACCATGTACATACACCAACCTCTGCGTTAATCCAATCACAGACAGATGTGGCTGTCCCAAGTGTCGACCTGGAGGCTGGATATGGCCCCCGGAAACAGGTGGGCAATCATTCAGAAATTCTGCCACAGTTTAATCAAATATACTCAATGATGAAAGTATTCGTCTTGTGTCATTCTTAATATCTTATTTTGTGATTTCCTCAGAATATGCAAATTGGACCGTTGTCTTTAGCAATGGACCTTTCTATGTTCCGTGCGATTAATGAACTCTTAAACATGAATACAAATTTGTTGACCTGCAAAACAGAAATACACCTACATCTAGAACTTAAGATGGGAGCAGGCAATCTGATTGTCTTTAAGTAGCTTGTTTTTATACTTATTCTTGGCCGAAAGCGTTTCAGGCTTTCCCGTTGTTGAATCAAACTGCATTGGATGTCAAATGCAACAGTGAGCCGTTTTTAATTAATTTTATATCTGAAAGCGCAGTCTTCCTTAAATATCACACTGAATGGACAATAATATTTACAAATATTTGTTGGGGATAAACAACGAAAGTAAGATCAACCGACCTTCGACCATACTTGTGCGAAGGTGCTGTCCAGTTGGTCTTGTACGTGCAATGAGTCCCGTTATAGGCAAAAGTGGTAAAAAAAAGGAACATTTGGGCCGTTTTTTGAGGGAAAACTAAATTATTCCCTATAAAAACGAACCAACGAATTCCATCCATGTGTTTCGGGGAGGGATGTGTTTTGTTATGTTTTGTTTTTAAACACATAAAATACAGTCCCAACGCGTTGCTGCATGGTTAAAAGTTAAAATACAACATTATTGGAAATACTGAAATTTCGTTATCTTGTACGAGTATCCAAACGTTTTAAACGCTTCTGCGCATGGTGTATTGAAGCAATTTTGTGTTTTCGGTCCTTGGTGTTTAATTGTGCATCGAAATGTGTCTGTAAGCAGCTGCACAATGCTCATACTGTGGTCTGAGATCTCCGTGGCAATATTCTTTACAGTATTGATAAAATAACCTACAACCCATGTCAAGATTAAGATTAATTTCTGGCGAAAAAAATGGTTAAATGTCTGTTATAGTTCGACTCTGTGCAAGCGTCAGTCTCAAAACAAGTTTTACACGGACAGGCCGTGCGGTGGGTTCATAATTTTATATCATGTTTTAAATTAGGAATTAGGCCTACACTGACATTACGTAATTGTGTTTTTAAGGATATACATCTTCAATAGCTATCGGTGCCGGTGCAGGAAGGATCGAATCTGTCAAACTGATGACGTCATACGAATTTATTGCTGTTGATAAACAGCAAACTTATTTCACATCTTGCTATATCTGTTCTAATTACGGTTTTACGGCAATGCCGATTAAGACGTCTCATACATTAATTTTCATACATAAATCAAGATTTCGCTTTGTTTGTTACAAGCTTGCACGCAAGACTGAAATCAACCGAACCCATGTAAATTCCATTTGTAATTAGTCCTTGAGTCTCAAAGCTTCACGCCTCCTATAAGGCATGGCCTTGCACGTTTTACTATGATATTGAAAGTCATATGTCTTACCTTAATTTTCCCCCTGATTGGCGTCGTCTTGCATCCCTGACTGGTGTATTTATAGCCTCAGTTCTGATAATCAGACCTGCCTCGGACTGCTCAGGCTCCTGGATCGTATAGCCCGTCCTATTCAGGTCTCTTGTTTGTTCCGCAGTCATATAGTTCAGCTCTGGCGCGCTCCGCGTGTGTGAGGACTTTATATTCTCACGGATTGGGCCCAGGCTTTCGTGATCCGTGATGCATTATTCATTACACAAGTCAGATTGGAGTAATTCCAGTCAGTGAATTTTTAACTTAAAGGTGTGATAGCTTCGGTAAAGATTAAAAATAGAATGTCAAACAATCCACAAGGGAAACTGACCAGGTAAATTTGAATACATTTTCAAAGTGAACAAAGAAACTTTCAGGAGCGGGAAATAGAATGTATTAGTTTCAGTCTGCAAGCTTACGGTGTATAAAAATGATACCTGTACAAATCCTTTTGAGAAAAATTCTGTCTGAAATGCTGTTATTTTCCGAGACAATATCCGACGACCTCAAAAATGCGATGGCTTCGTTCAATTTCCGAGTCAACAATCGAAGAGAAAAAAGCATAGGCCCTATAAAATTACACAAAATCACAGTTAATGAAAATTAATTAAACTGTTGCAAACTGCTGACTGACTGAATGGACCTGAAATATCCAATTAACAAAATTAGCTGGCCTGACGTTTTAAACTTAAGCAAGTTTTGTCTCAAAGGCAAATGACAGTGTACATAAAACAAACATGTAAGGAACACACATGCAAGAGGGGGTGGGTGGAGAAACACAAAAGAGGGATTCAAAGGGGAGTGACATCACAGTGGTTGAATATCAAAGGGAGGGGAAGGGACAGCGAGGAAGAAAGGAACAAAGGAGTGTGGTTAGGGTAAGGATGAAAGAGAGGAGGGATTAAGCTGGGGAAGGGAACAAAGGAGTGTGGTGAAAGGGGGAGGGGGGTAAATAGGAGGTGGTAATTGGGCAATAGAAGGAACAGAGGGATGTGGCAGTTAAACAGAACAATTTTCTCGCGACTCGGACATGACGAATTCAGAGCTTTCACGGGTTAATTTCATATGTTGAATCACACACTGCATGAACAATGTCTGCAAAATGTGTAATCGGGCTACCAATGCTATTATCGTAGAACATTCAAAATCTAATTCAAATTGTTCCCGCATATAACCATGAGTTGTAAATACAAACGCGTTTTCAATGCTTGTTTTTATTGGAAGTGAAAAGAACGTGGTGCTTCATCAATTCAATTCTTCCATCAGTTTATGCAAGAGGGCGCTATTTTTGTTCGGTAACACAAGGATCTTCTTGTATACTGACAACCCAATATGGTGTCCATGGGATTCGATCCAGGGTATCCAGAGCTGAAAGTTTTAAGTAATTTGACAAGCTAAAAATGAAATATAATCATTATATATTTTAAATAATGTTCATACAATTTGTTAAGGGGATGAAGCCACGTTATATGTTGTGTTTTAATATGCATTTAGTTTGGACGTAAAACCTATACTGAAAGCCCATTAAAAAGAAGTCCGGAAACTTTTTACCAAAATTTATAAATTGGGTCAGCAAAGTCTGAATTTAGCTTGCCTCCCTCAACAAAGCCAACTTAAAAGAGCCTGGCTATGGCACTGGTTACAGCAGAGAACAAACTGTTAAAGTTTAACTTGAGTAAAGTACGTATATCGCTACACTCAGTGTTTGCAGAGGACAATTTGTGCAACATTTATTATTTATATAACACGTTCATATTTAACTGTTGATTTTCATTTTTGCCTTTTTAAAGATATAAGATAAAAATGTGGCTACTTTTCCGTAAAAATTAAAAGTCTTGGCCAAAAATCGATATCAGGCAATGTAGCCTCAAATTTGGCGCCAAATAAGACATACATGCAAAACCACGAGTAACCTAACAATAGAAAAGTATTTATGAAAAACGACAGTTAAATGTAAACGTGTTATATGTTGTATTTATAAAAGCAAACGAATTCCTGTCAAGAGATTGTGCTGTCTATACGCTGATGTGTGAATGCATCATTGTATTAGGTGTGGACTAATAGTCTACGTGTGAAAGTACTTGAACACCAACATATCACAACCGCTATTCCCCTCTTTGTTTTTCAAAATATTTTTCCAGGTAACATTTACAGAAAATGTGGCCATATTGCCGTCCTCATACCCTTTAGCTCCGAAAGCTGGATATGCCACTTCTCTAGCATTAAAACGATAATAGGCCTTGCGCCAAGGAAAGTAGATGAAAAGAATACAAACAAAAACATGTTTCTTGGGACCAGCCTTAGGCCTAGGCCCTATAGGTCCTATGCAATCTTCTGATGGAAGTGCCAGAAAATGAAAAGAGAAGTGGAATGAGAGAAGGCTTTTAGATTTGAAGTCAATCCTGAGCATGATTGAAGTCAGTAAGGAATTTGATTTAAAACAAAATGAAAAACATGTACTTCAGTGTTCACAGGCGAAAATCCTGAGAGATGGGGGAATGGGGGAATGGGGGAACAGGGGAACGTTCCAAAGGAAGGCTATTCCCAGACGAAAACGCCAAAACGTAGCGTTCATGTTCATAGTGTATGAGAAGCACGTTCGTCGTAGCATATCCCCCCCCCCCCCCCCCCCCGCTTTTCGAAATATTTTGCAAGCTGAAATTTCTGAGAGGTCACTTTTGGGGTGATTTTTCGGGTGAACAAGAACCAAAGAAATTAGATTCAACTCGGTTGATGTTTTTTGTCTTTGTTTCTCCTTCTATCTGACACCGGTTTTGGATAATATAGAAAGCCGCCCGTCTTACAAATCCTTAAATTTATGTCTTTTTTTCACAATTCTTCACATTTCGTAGCAGTAATCTCTTAAGTGCTCTTATCAAACCACTTGAGATTGACGACAGAATCACGTCTCTAATAGCCTATCATACTTGACTTGTGAATGAGAGAGAGACAATAATTAAGACTGTGTGCGTGGCCTTGTAATATAGTTCAAAATTGAAGTGAGCGAGTCAAAGTGAGAGGCAAATTCACAAACCACATGATTTTACAAATGACAAAAGGGGCCAGTTTTTGCTGTTTATAGGTATTGTTCTTTTTGTATGCCATTGGTTACAAAAACAACCCACAATTTATGCATCCTGTCATCTAGCATTGCGCATTTTAAGCATTGAAATAGAAGATTTGCAATCTACATTATGAAATACGTAGGCTACTAACGAACGCAAGTCGAACACATTCAACTTCATCCACTTTTGAAATTGGTCCTTGATTCAAATTTGTTTTGCTTTCTTTTTGCTTATTTTTTTTTCTTTTCTTTTCTTTTGTTTTATACAAAAATAGCATCGGTTCTTCTATCGACAAATCGTCAAGCTTGGCAGATTTCAACCCAAAAGTATCGAGGCAAAGTCCGCGGGGCAAACCTTGCTGTGGATGGGATCACTGACGGGAAGTTTTTTGTTGGAAATTCCTGCACGCATACAGGTATCGAACTGCATTTTTCATATCTAACATTTCCTTCACTTCCCTACATTTCTCAACAGTGTGTTGTTTTATCGGCAGAGATTGACACAAAATCCACAATCTTTTGTTTTCACAGATAGAACTACGATTCCTAAGGCATGTTATTGTACAGTACTTTACCTAGAGAATAAATTATTTTGTCGCAAGCAGGTTAAGTACCGTACTTGCCCCCTAAGAGTTTCATATTTGTAAAAATGATTTTGAGTTGATTGTTAACATGGAATACTTGTGAATAAAAGTAAGGTTTCGTGGGGAAATATCGACAGACCATTTTGGGGTGTACCTCCCTACCACTATTTGTGTCCCCCACCCAGGGCGCGTTACTCCCCACGCACACAAGTGTGTAAACACCTTCAATCGTGGACCTCACATTGTCCCTCTTTTGTTTATACTTTTGTTTGTAACTTTTTCGGAAGGCCTCCCATATATTTTGTACACGATTTTCAATCGTGGACCTTGACTCAATCGTGGACCCTATTGTCCTCGTTGTTAAAGGTCCACATTTTGAATAGCTATACAAACTCACACACACAACAAAACTATGTTTCCAACAGGTTAGATGATGAAAAAACATCGCACAACACCCTCTGCAGTATAATTTACGCATACAAAAAGCCATAAAGAAACATTATTAGACAGGATTTTGCTAAATAATATTTTGTTCTTACATTTTGCAGATTGTTCTAAATTCTTTTTCTCTACTAACAGCTAAGCACTACCAACCATGGTGGAAATTAGACTTGGGAAAACGTTTCGTCGTAACAACTGTCATCATTCACAATCGTGCAGGAAAATTTGGTGAGTGATTGTAAGCATGAGAAGGGCTTTGCGTGGACCAAATTGGATTCATTCTTTAGATTTTTCTTTTTGAAAATGTTGTATATCAATTTGTATCTGTTATTGTACGTACGTACTTTTTAACCGACGAATTGGAAGATGCACCTAGACTTCTGGACCTGTTGGTAGTGACTTTTGTAATTTTTCTAACTGTCATGGAATACCAGGCGAATTTTGCATAGGTCTAATGCATAGGTCACAACGGCGGTGGAGCCTGACGGATTGTTTTCGTCTACAACCGTGAGTTCTTACTTAGTTGTCGTGCTTTTCCGACAGACATAAGGTACCCCTTACCTGTTGAATTCAAGCGTACTGAAACTGATAGGCCAACACCCAAGATTCGTAAACGGGGTAGAAATGACTGCTTGATAAATAGATTGAGGAAATACAGATTCAGAACAGCACACTGAGGATGGACAGAAATCAGAATTCGGGAAAGAGGAAGGGTGGAGGAGTTCTTGTGAATGAAAACTTCTGTGACCCATCACATAACAGTGAAACAGTTAAACAGAAAATATGCATACAAGACATTGAATTTCTTGCCATTTACATGCTACCATAACTACCTGCAAAGAGAAATTCCTCAAATCCAGTTGTTTGTTGTGTACATAACCACCTTCAGCAGACACCCAGACTGCTGCAGACACTATTCATCATCTTGTATCATCAGCCGAGACTGAATCTTTCGATGCGGCAAAAATAATCCTTGGGGACTTTAATCAGTGTACTATCTCTGACTGCCTACCATCTTACATACATCAGTCTGTAAACTGTTCTACACGACAGGAAACGTGCTTGCACTTGTGCTATGGAAACATCCAGGAGGCCTATCGAGCTAAAGCACTGCCTGGACTGGGGAATTCTGACCATGGTTCACCTCATCCCATTGTATCTGTCCAAAATGCGGAGAGAACTAGTTAGGAAGAAGAATATTTAAAACTGGTCCACAGATGCTACTGCAGCCATATGTGAATGTTTAGCTGTACAAACTGGAGTGTCTTTATAGATACAGCGGATGACTTAGATGAGGCAACGAACACTGTCACGGACTATGTACGTTTTTGTGAAGAGATGATTATTCACAAAAGGACATTCAGAAATTGTCTAACTAACACACCTTGGATAAATAGTTTGCTTAATGAAAAAAGAGAGTGTTTCAAACAGGTAACAGAGCAGAACCTAAAAGGGTTAAGGTCGAAACCAAACGTACAATTAGAGAATACAAGATGGCATATACAAGGATAAGATTGAAAGAATTTTGTTCGGACCATGCATGGCAAGGTATACAAACAATCACTGGCTATAAACCACAGAAAAGAAACATGTCTGTACAAAATGAGACTGGGTATGCCTACACTGTTAAAACGCTGTTTAAAAAGTTGTTTAAACAAGTTAAACAACCAGGTTGTTTATGTGCCCTGCTTAAACAATTTTATTGGTTGTTTAAGCAGGGCACATGAACAACCCGGGTTGTTTAAAAAGTTTAAACAGCGTTGTCACAGTGTATGCAAATGCTTTGAATGAGTTTTTTTAGCAGGTTTGATGAACACGATTTTAGTTTTGAACAAGATTGTGCGGCAAATGCTGTGCACGCATCTTCACATGCTGAAAGTAATGAAAATGAAGTCCAGATGTTATTTAAAAGATTAAACCCACGAAAAACACATGGACCCGATTTAGTCAGTTGTAGGGTACTGAATGTATGTGCTGAGCAGTTAGCATCGCAAATTCGGTCTGTATTTCATGAATCAGTAAATAGGGCATTCATAGGAAAAGTCGGTGATTGTTCCAATTCCAAAGAATGCCCATCCTAAAGTTGTGAATGATCTTCGTCAGGTAGCTCCGACTTCGGTACCCATAGAATGTTTATGAAGAATAGTTCAAAATCGGTTAATTAACTAAATTAAGGGTACTTTGGATGATTATCAGTTTACGTCCCGACCACGAAGGAATACAGAGGAGGCAATTCTCACACTGATAAACGGTATTTGCGAAAATTTAGAGAAGGGACTTTTGCCAAAATTCTTTTTGTAGACTTTGCGAGTGCCTTCAACAGCATTCACTCATATTTGATGGTTCAGAAATGTTGGATCTCAATGTAAATTCCGAAATTTATACTGTGATTAATAATTTCCTAACAAATGGGGGACAGCAGGTCAGGTTTAAAACCACACTCTCAACTATCAGAACGCCACAAGCTCACATAAGAGAGTTGCCACATGGCGCTACCGTAAATATTTCTTATTACTATGTTCACCGTGCAAACCTTCAAATCTTATTTGATATAGATATAATAGAGATGATGAAGATAGTGAGTGTATTCGTGTACAGTGGCGCCTTGGAAGAAGATGGTGAACAACAATGAGATGGGAAGATTGTTGATAGGAGTAGTTGAGTTACTTTGTATGGTTGTGGAAGAGGTATGGACCTTTTTTTCACCCACGTGACCAGATTAAATGTGAACAAAACCACCACATGTGGACCGACATAGAATACTGCGCATGTTGTACGTGCAGGATAAACCACGTGGGCGCACACGGCCGGAACGCTTGACTGGTTTACTTAAATAAGCAATTGTTTAGCATCACTACAATCATGGGGTCCGTGACGACACGTGAAAAGAGATTAATGATGACATTCGCGATGGAGGTAAGGGTGGAGATGATTTGGAACGGAAGATGATAAGGAAGACGCTGAAGATGAGAGAAGAAGATGATGACAACTGAAATTAGTTGGCCCAAAAGGTGGGGGGGGGGGGGGGGGTGTGACCTGTGGGTCACAACCTATTTTGTCCACTTATTATACATGTGCCTCTTAATGTTGCTTCTGCTTGCTTCCATCAGGTAAACGCCTAAAAGGTGCCGAGGTGCGAGTTGGTGACAGCCCTGTAATCAACAAAAACCGCGCATGCGGAGATTTGGTAACAAAAAGGGAAATTGCAGCTGGGACGAAGCTTATACGGCTTTGTCCTGACAACACCAGAGGGCGCTTTGTCAGTGTTCAGATTAAGAAGCGGAGAGACTTTCTAACTTTGTGCGAAGTGAAGGTGTTTGGTCACGAAGAACAAGGTAAAAGAAAAAAACATTTCATAAATAATATTATGTCCGAAGGAAATACAATGATAATCATCACTTTTTTGTAATGATTATTCATTTCGTACCGAGTTGTCTTACATTTTAACAGTAAAATTCCCACTTGTCGTTAATTAAACTTGGAAACAAAATCGAACGGTTTGTCCCTATTTTCATCGAACGGTTTGTCTATTTCATGGATATGTTGAATCACAAGCAGTATGGACACTAAAAGAGGAACAATTTCACATGGTGTCACCGCAAACCTTTACCTTATTGCCACTTTCACCATGCAGACCTTCAAATCGTGACCAAAATATTTGACCAAAACAATTCTAGTTCATTTTAATAGCTTGGAATTTGTTTTAATCTTGATTTATTCTGAATAGTTTTAAACGTGTTGAACTCGGATAATACTTTATGTTTGCAGGACGCAACGCTGCAGTGATCTCCTTCCATGATTATCCTCCCCTACCATCGCCTCTTGTACCAACCCCTGGACATCCATCCGGCTTCATACCAGGCGCACCAGTAACGGGTGGAAACTGTTTAGTTCCCGACCCACAGTCTAAAGGCAGTTATCTTGTCATACCTGATGGTGGGTTGACGGTGATCGCTGGATGTGCCAAGTGCCGTTGCAGAGCTGTGTCCTCATTTAATTCACCCGGGAGAGTCACCGACAGGTATTTTGTTCTGCAATGAAGTTCCAACAAAAACAGCATATCCATTATAATTATTGTATCATAACTTTAATTTAAGTTCATATTCGCTAATGGTTCCCGTTGGTATAATATCTAGCGTAATATGCACTGTGCATGTACTTAATTGATCCAGCAGCCACCAGCATAGTCAGGGCTCTCTCCATAGGGGGACAGTGGGGGCGCTCACAGTATTTTATTCTTAATAATACTATTATTTTCTGCATTTGCGAAATTTACAGTTGGGGCGACTGCGGTGACACGATTTTGTTATGGGGGGCCTGCATCCCTCCCCCCTCCCCCTTAGCTACACCTCAGAAAACAACCCAGTCAATATGACGTGCAGCTCGCTCTTAGCAATTGGGATTGGGCTGGATTTGTCGGCCACTACAATTTGTTTTTCCGCAGAGTTAGGCATGGCCACAAAGATTTCTTGAGTTGAAAGTGAAAATTTAAATACCTCGGCATACCATAAGAGAAACGAAATTATGAAAGGGATTCCCATTTGTGAAATTGTTTTATTTTTCATTGCAGGGGTTGTGAATGCGACTATTCTGGTTGTTGCAATTACCAGGGGAAATACTACTCACCAGGTCAAGTCGTCCCTAATTATGATGGGGATCAGTGTGGCCGTATCTGTAAATGCATTTCTGGAAATAATGGCGAGAAACCAATCGTCAGTTGCACAGCAAACAGTAACATTTGTGATTTTGAGAGCAGATGTGTCCACTATGAAGTAGACAAATGTGGCTGCCCTTATTGCAAACAAGGTAATTTGCACAATAATCCTTTGGTAGAAATATTGTACCCGAATACTTATAGGCAAGATTCCAGGGTGCCCGCGGCCCAAGAAAAATTCAAGACAGTGAAGACAAAACGCGTTAAAAGTTTACCGCCGATGTCTAAGTTTTTTATATCTTAAAATGATATACGTACAAGGTTTATATCGCATTATACCACTCAATGTGGCTAAATGCAGTACAGTGAGCCGTTCGGTATAAGATTGTTGATGCAGAATGAGACGGTGGCATACCTTTAAACCTTCTCAAGCTGATCAATGTGCTTAAAACCCTGTACACACACCAAACAGGGGAACAATAATCGAGGATCGGCAAAATGATTGGTTTAAGGCAAGTAGTTTTCTTATTACAGTCGCCCATAACATGGCGCATAAAGCCTATAGGGTCTTGTAGGCCTAAGCAGTGACATAGTTCACACACCCATCTCAACAGAGATTGTGCTGAATATGAATACCTGATAATTTCAAGGTTTGCACCTCTAGAATGAGAATGTCATCCAAAAAGTACAGCGAGGGGAACGTTTGCTGCCTGGTCCTAGTTAGAGCCATGACTTTACATTTTCGGATGTTAAGAGCAAGAGAGTTCTTTTTAGACCAATCACTGATGCTAGACCTAATCTGCTTAAAAACAAAAGTGTCATCCGCATAGTGGTAAGGTAAGTTTTCTAAGGGCAAGGAGATCATTAATGTAAATATTAAAGAGAAGGGACCTAGAACCGAGCCATATGGCACTCCAGAGCTAACGCTAGACCAATCGGAGTGACAACCACACAACTCTTTGTTTACGACAAAAAAATGAATGAGTCAATCCACGATAAAAGGGGCCCTTGAATACCATATGTTTTGTGCAACTTCTGTATGAGTATGTTATGAGAAATCGAATCAAAGGCTTTACTATATTCTAATGAGACATCATGAACACAGGATTTAGGTTAAGGTTATTCAAGTCTGAGTAATTGACTAAACCATTATAAACATCGGCTTGGTATACTTTCATTTTTAGTGTATTCATGCAGCCGATGTAAAATGGGAATCTTTCTTATTTTTTTTTATTTTTTTTTTGGGGGGGGGTAAATCTCAATAAAAACATAACTGAACCTCTGTGTGTCTCTAACAGTGTTGGTATTTGATGTACCTTCTTTACTTTATGCGTATTTTTATGTACAAAATTAAACCAAGGAGTTTGTCAAACGTTTATGCCTATAAACTCGCCCGGGAAGAGTAGCCTAGCTAAAACCCTAAACTTTGGGTATAGGGAGGTCTGGCAAGAAAAAAACAAAGATAGCACATGTGAAAATGCTATGTACATACAACAAATTCAATCTCTTTTGTATAAATATATTGCAGCCGAAGAGTCAAATCGATTCGGCAAAAACTTCGTCGTATCTCTCGATGTTTACCGTACAACAACCGAGGGTGAAAAGCAACCAACTTGCTTCTTTTTCGAATCGGTCACATGACGGCATGGCTTAACCTCGTCCATAGGGCTTACTTTATCTTCAATATCGTTTCCAATAGTGTTAGATGAGCAAAAAAAAAGTTCCGACCGACCGACCCTCTCAGCTTATCAGTCAGTAATCCTATTGTACGTTGCTAGGCGATTATAAGAAATGATTCAGGCAATGAAAGTTTTTGTTTCATCATCCGTAAGAAATGGATTATATCAGCTTATTGCAATACCCTGCGGTGTCAATCGCAGAGGTGTTACACTGTGATGTCAGGTGTGAGATTATTAATCTAGCTGTCTTTCAGAGATTTACAGTTTCGTGTGAAATTTCAGGCGAATGCCCTGAAATCAGAACCTTATGCTTCAGGAAGTATTGTGGTGAAAGCAAAATTGACAGAAAGTACTCCCACTGTGCCTTTCGTGGAAGCATTGTTATTTCTAAGTCATGTTGAGTGATATGATATTTGCCTAAGGTTGTCTGATTGGGTTGCACTGCCTATCATCCCCTGGGCTCAAAATGTGTGTGTGGAGAGAGCTAGACAATCCATGAGACTGAATTCAAAGAAAAGTGCACAGCTCCCCTGAGGTTATTCAAGTCTGAGTAATTGGCCAACCTGCGATGATGATGGTAGGGTTTGGGAAGGAAAGTGATGTAGTGTGCACGATTTTCATTTCGCTGGATCTCATTTTGCAATTTGCAAAGACATCGTTTAAGTTTAAAATTGTGTTGTTTTCTTGAAATCATATTATGATTCCGATTACCCGTTTTACCATAATGGTGTAGGCAATAGCTGGCTGTGTAGTGTATTAATGGTGTAAATGCATGCCGTAACATAAGCCTCGGAGACGTTAATGCATGTGATACGGTACATCTCGTATCGAGAAATGTTCAGGAAAATGTCGCACTCCAAGAACCAGGCCTTTAGAGTGGATGAATTGCTTGTAGCTGAATAATGCGAGTAAATCGGTCCGCTTTGAAGAATCATAACAGAACAAGTAACTTGTTGGACATAATGACTATGTAATTAAAGAAAACATGGTGCGTTACGAATGGGACTGCATTTCTTTGACCCATAAAAGAGCTAACCTTTGGTGTTTGTTTATACTTTCAACAAGAATAAATACACTTCAGAATAACTTAAATCCGTTAAAATCACCAAACTCCCATCAGTTCTATATTCCCGAAATTATCCAAAGCGAATGTCGAAAATTAACACAGGAAATTAGAGAGATCGATGTGTATTGGGCCATTTGTTCTGCTTTTTCGGAATTACAAATCGATTGCACTGCGCATGGGCTGTGCAAGGGGAAGGATAAGCCCGTGGATAAACACGGCTCCATGTTGTGCAAACTGCAAACCAAATTGGCATTTTTTCAGTTGTTCACGCAATTTACCCAAAAATACAGAACTGTTCAAATCGAGCCAGAACTGTGAACCGTTAAACAGAAGATGACATTTCCTACAGAGGTTCAGGAAGAAAAAAATATATTACTGGTAGCCTTATATCACTTTGTGCATAACAAGCTCGCGCACTTTAGGCCTAATAACGAATTGGCTTATACATGTAGTTTGAAGAAGTGTTTGGGTGGACAGAAGTGCAAGTGCGAATGAACGAGTTGATCTGTTTGTCAAATCTGGCGGAAATTACCGAGGTATTTGTTATGAGTAAAGTATACTTATTATGAGGTTGTAATCGAGTATAAAACAAACTCACCCTTTTGCTGAGTTGTATGTACCATCTGCTCATCGCTTTGGTCAAGAATATTAAACGTTTATTCCTTAATTCCGACTGATTTTCAGGAGTTAGTGATTGCTGGGGTTATGATCCATGGACGCAGAAAGACGTCTGTGTACCAGACGGCCAAGGTCCGGTGATTATTAACCCTCAACATCTGGATTACGCCTGTCAGTGTATGTATGTTACCACGATCCAAGTCAATCCCAACACAGTCATTCCCTACAACAAACTCAGGTAAATACCTTTTTATATTCATGGATGGAAACACCGGGCAATAAAATCCCTTCCACTTTCTGGCCGGGGGTTAAGATGGTATGGGTGTAACGACCAAATTAATTACATTCCTTTTGTACAAAGAACATTAGAATAGCTCACGTTGTTGGCGAGTTATTACCCTTTAAACACATATTCTGTTTTAGGAGGAGTTTGTCCCAATGTGAAGTCACTGCAACATGCCTCGCCAGTTTCAGCAATGCGAAACAATAAGTGGAAAATAACACCTTCACTAACTTTCATAATTAAGTTATTTTCACAATCTTTTGTTTTTATGTTAAACCACCATATCTGGCTACCCTGGTGATAACAAGTGGGTATTTTAAATCACTATGCGAACACAGCATTAATTCACGTCGCACAGTGGCAACGCCAGCAATCAATCGATTTTGCGACTCCCGAAAGCTACATGATGGGTCCCCTCTGTAGATTTAAACTGATTTGATCACACCAGAACGTCATACCAAACGTCTTTGTCGTTTTGTTCAAATTACATTAAATATAATTCTACGGACAAAATCTTGCAACGGTGTTTCTTTTTAAAGGTCAACAATGCGTTAACAATAGCCTACAGGGTGTTTAAACCCCTTGCGTACGGTTGACACAAATACGTGCAGATTGAAAATTGTCACCAGGCCGGTTGACTTCTATTAATTGTGTCAATCTCTGCACTTTCAACCATTATCGGGGTATTGTGTACGTTATGCTTGGCTGCACAAGCCTCTTGTTTCCGTTTTGCTTGGCTGCACAACCCGACCTGGTGCCCCGGCGCCTCCCATCTAAAACCCGGGGTCAAGGGGTTAAAAAAGGGAAAATATTCTATATTTTAAGACTTAATGACTCTAAAAAGTACGTCGTCCTACCTTCATTCGTCCTAACACCATGAAATTGTTACACATGACTGAGCGCGGATAGTTTTGAGGAACCCTTTCAAAATGGCTTTGCGCCAGATTAGGGCCAAACAATTTTGCACAGCTGTTCGCTATTAGAAAAAAGTCCAAAGAATTAATTTATTCCCTGGTGATGGCGCCATAATCTACACAGTCTGTTAACCCCAGTGCCATTCAACGTGTACCTCATTTCTTTCGACACCATTTTCTGGTCTGGTCCTCATCCCCGACTCCATCGCCGAGATGAAAATGAACAATTTTGGATCTGGTCAGTGGTTCCACTTCTGCCACGATTATGGCATGTAGGTCGTTGCCCCTATTGGTTATACCCAGCACGATATGGGGCAGAGGGGTACCCCCCTTTGTGTCCCTATACCCTATACACTCTCCAGACTATTGTTACCTAACACATCCCCCCTAGACCTCTGAAAAGAATTTCTTTGAACTTTGACCTTAATTTTGAACTTGTGCAAACATTGACAAAACATTTTTTATTTCGCTGTTATGATTAATGTATTTACTTATTGTCTAAACTTCACAGTTTTAGAGAGAAAAAATAAGTCAATCAGGAAATGAGGATGCTCACTTGGCGTTATTTTGGTGCACGGAACACCATCTTTGTGTAATATCAAAAAATGATACAATCATCTTCATATTACTTAATTTTAACTTGGAATATTTATTGTACTCTGTTGCCAATTATTGCTTTCTTTCAAAATCAATATATTAAAACAATGTTTTCTGTGTTAATGTTACAGAAGGGCCCGATGCAGCAGTCGAGTGCACTGATTAAGGAATTATCTTCGAGATTATACGACAGACATCCAACCTACCGGCCACCAAGTTGCCTGCATTGAACATAAACCCTTGATAGAAAATATCGCGCTTTTTTTCACCACACAGTCAGATTTCATCAATCTAATGCTCCAATGCTATTATCAATTTCCATGAGAAAAACGGCTCTGTGACGCATGTGAAATGTGTAACGGTCTATACAACTTCTTAATTTTCTTTCACTTGTTAGAGTTGTTTGTAACGAGTCATATCGGGAATCGGTAATCAAACTGTTCGACTGTCACAATTGTTTTTTTAAGTACGTGTAATCAGCGAGTTTCCCTACAGATTTAATTGTAGTAGTATCCTCTAGATTGTAAAATATTCCGACAATCCAATTTGTGAAATTAATCTTTGTTGTAATTATGCACGATAATGTTTTTCTTTTTCTTTTATTTCACAGGGACTTAAAACTGGCTTTCCATTAGTGCGGTTTTCTGTCCATCCTGTATTCATGGCGTATTTAGTCTGGTTCACCTATAGATTGGATACAATGCAATAGACTGAAAAAAACACGTAAACAAAGCCCGATTAAAGTCAGTAGTGTTAACTGCGTATTAATGTTATTTTTCCCAGTGGCTTTCCCAGAACTTGCATGACAATAATATGACAATGTTTGCAACCTAAAACGAATGCCTGATTTTTCAGTAAACAACAAAGTTGAACGGAAGAGAGAACATGATTTGTTTGGCACTATATACAACAGGTGCTCTCACTAATTATTCTAAGTTGTACATTTCTTATTTTCATTTTCATCCAATGTGTGTATCCTCTAAATTATACAGAGTACACGCCATTTGCTTACACAATATTTTTCAGGACATTAAAAAATACGCCTCTGGGTATTTTTAATTCAGTTTTTATGTTCCATTTTCTTCTTCACAGAACATGTTGTGTGCCGAGGCCATTGCAAAGTTAACAGCTTTCAAAATGGAAAATGTAATGTTTCAACTCCAGTTAATATGGGTTTTCCCGGCCAATTTAAACGCCTGGCTCATTCAATTTAGATTGAAATTAAATAATCGCGCAGATCGTCATGACAGTAAAACAAAATAATTCAATTTCACTGTCTGATCATTCTATCGTCTTTTAGCTTCACTCGTGCCTTTAAAAGATGCATTCAAATTAAAAGTATCATATTGTTCATTCAATTTTGTCTGGACCAGCAGTAAGGGGTTGATCGGGCATTCATTTTCATTAATGGGCAAACATATTTCATCGTTTTTCAAGCATATTTTCCTGCATGTCCACATCATATGCATGTCCGTATTTCTATACAAAATCTGAGTTGTCTCAACGTAAACATTTTCCATTTCTTTCGCCCCTCCCGTAATCAGCGAATATTATAGCCATATATTTTCTTGATGTCACAAAATATTTCCAATTGTTTGTGTTCACTTAACACACCTTATAATTAGCGATGTTGTTTCACACTGTACATGTAGTTGTAATAGTTGTACAATATTTATACTAGTTGCTTAACAATTATGCATTAAACAGTGCTGTTATTTTATTGTATTGTATTTATAATGTATTGTACTTGTACATGTGTGTATTCATTTGTAATTGTAGTGTATGCAGGGCCCCAATGGAAACCAGTTTTAAACTGTTTGGGCATACCCTGGGTAAAGAAATGTACTAAATAGATAAATAAATCATATCTGACGTCTTCAATCCGTAGATGCACATCTATTTCGCAAGTAAGTCTTCAGACAGATCAGATTGCGAGCCTACGGGAGGGGGAGGTGTGATCGTCTGATGGAATTGGACCAAGAAAACAAATTACCCAAGAGAAGTGTTCCCGATGGTACAACTATTGCCAAACATACATGCAAGAGATCGATGGGTGAATCGGAACGAAAAAGAAGAGTAAACAAAATTTAGAAGTTAAAGGATTGACATGTCAACATACAGATGCCCCTAATTTTGTTGGTCAAACTTTAAACAAAGACCAACAGTGAAAAAGAAAATTCCTCAGCCCTTTTCATTCCATTAATTCGTTACATCATCCATCCCTCATATCAGTTCAGACGTTACATATATAAATGCTATAAAATTGCCATTATAAATACAAAAACCTCAGAAGACAATGGAAAAATACATCAAGTAAAAAATCTGATGAATTTTAATGACCATTTGATGAAAATGATTGCCCATCAACGAATACAAAAAAAAAGTATGGTCAAACGTCAAATGCACACCGACGTTCGCTAATTTAAATGCTTCAACCGTTTAAGGATGTCACAAAACTCAATGTAAGAATACAACAAATGAAGTCTTGAATGCTCTAAAACGAAATTGAATGCCCCGAAACGAAAACGAACAGAAGGAACAAAATCTTGGGTGCTTAAAAATTGAAATTGAATGCCCAAACAGTGAAAAAGAAACCTTAATTTGATCAGATGTGTAAAACCCACGCGAATTTGAATGACCAATAACGAAAAGGATCAGGGAAGAAAAAAAATCATTAATCTTGATATACGAGATTATTGCACTCGCAAATGTACGGTGGCTCAAATTCGCCAATTCTACTTGCAGGGGTACTTTTTTACAGCAATATATCGCCGTACCATTGCGATATATCGCCGTACCATTGCGATATATCGCTGTCCTTTACGACGGTATATCGCCGTACTATACGACGGTATATCGCCGTACTTTACGACAGTATATTGGTACCCACGCAATTTTCACCTACACTGTTGACGGTAGTAAACTATAATGGGAGCAGCGAACTAGCAGGATATGAGCTGTTTTTATCGCGTGATTTGTTTGAGTTAATTTCCACCGAGCAAGGCAAGTTGAACTGAAATAAACTGGGTTTGGCGATATACCAAAACAATTGTTGACTGCTGTGATGTGGGATATAACATTTGTAACACCCTCGGGGACGCATAGCACCATCGCCTCCGCTCGGGTGGTATGTGTCCCTCGGGTGTTAAAAACACCATATCCCACATCACAGCAGTCAACAATTGTTAAATAGTACGGGCGATAAAAAGCATATATGTGGCGATATAACGCCGTAAAGTACCGGTACGGCGATATAACGCCGTAAAGTACGGCAATATAACGCCGTAAAGTATAGAGTACCGACGTCTGACGTCAGTTGGCGCGACAACTGGCTCCAAACAAATGAAGATTTCGACTGTTCCTAGTCATGCAAACACATTGACACAAAATAGAAAAAAGTATTCTGGTTCCAAACATTGCATTGACGTCATCACTTCGGTACTCTATAACTCAATTGTACGTCGTGTATATCGCAATAGTACGGAGATATAATGTAATACAAAAAGTACCCCTGCAAGTAGAATTGGCGAATTTGAGCCACCGTACTAATAAACGTGAACTGCAGGGCCAGATTGTCTACTAGTCTTACAATCTTCAACTTTGTAAGAATTTAGATCCAGCAGTATAATCACTCATGCCCTACTTCCCGAACTTAACTTGAGATGATAATCTCGTCTCCTCATGATTAGAAACTTGTTATCCTCCAGGCCCATTCCAATCCTTTTTATATTGAATAAAATAAAGTCAGATATCGAGATTAAACTGACTTCCTTCAAGACCAAATCTGTTTATTTGTACTTATTTATTTATGTATTCATGCATTAATTCACGTCCCTCTCTGTCGAGGTTATCCCTATTAATACCATATCACTGTTCTTCCTGAGGGCTCTATTTGCAATTGCAAATGGGCAGTGAACTCTTTTTAGAAGCGAGGGCAGAATGAAATAATTATTGGGAGAAATCCCGAGCAGTTAAGCAGAAGTCTATTCCCACAATTCACTCTCTGTCCTGAAAGTATCGAACCAGTGTCTCTTGGGAGTAGGTGAGACGATAGTGCTACGAATTACATTGACGAATTACATTGAAATGCGATAAGAGAATGGAAGGCGACCCGATTATTATAATTGTGCAAATGGTGCCCTCTGTGACCGCTGGGTTTTGCAAAGGTTGGCTTTATGCAAGGGGTTGGACCATGGGCGTCGCCATGATTTTTTCTATGAGGGGAGAAAAGCACTCACCAGAAAGCGTCAAAGGGATAAATCACCGGCCGTGGGAAAAATCGAAAGGGGAGAGGGTGCTGGACATCACTCGACGCATTATTCAAGACCACTTTACCTATAGGCATACACTGTAAAACATTTCTGTGTAAATTTACAGAAAAAGTGATGGCAACAGAGTTGCCGTCACTTTCTGTTTTTTTATTTGACAGTTAATTTTGCAAAATGTAATAACATACATTTTGTTATTATTAAAAAATAACAATGTTGTAAACGTTATGAACAGACCAATATGTTTTGGCAAAATACAGGCGAACTGTACATGAATTGTTTGACAAATTACCTAGTATGATCAAGAAAGTGTGTTTTTGAACTAAAACACGGCAATTTAACATGTTTTTGGCGCACACAAATTTCCTCAATTCTGATTGGTCAGCTGCCGCATAATGAGATTCATGTAGGATAAGAGTAGACTCTATGTGAATGAACAATTCAAAAAGAACTTTGTATATGTACAGAACTTCTTTGTAAATGTACAGTTTACAATTGCGCAGTTGTTGACATACAAGGAATTCCTTGTAAAAAAACCACAATGTTTGTAACAGAGTTTCTATGTGGTTATACAGAAAGAAAATCTGTAAATCGTTGTACCACAAGGTAATTTGTTTAACAGTGTATTTTTACAACAATTTGTTATGACTGAAACGGAAACATCCAACTGCTGTAAAACAGTGTTGTGTTAAAATCGCCACTACTCGAACAATTATTTCGTCAAATACTGCAGTTTGTTGAGATGTGGATTTACTCTATAAAATTGCAAGCAAAAGTGGAACAGTTTATACATTATACTTAGTATTACATGTACTAGACTACTTGCAACGTTGGTGCAACTTTTCAATAATAAACATGCGGCAGCTGCATACACAATCGGACATGAATCAGTGGATGAATCAGTTACATACGTGTGTTCTAAAACAAGCTGGTCTGCCGAAATACAGAGTTGGACGTTAAAAGACAAATATATGTGCGCATTTAGCACATAGGGCTATACACAGAACAATGAATGTATATTTTAGCCTGATTTTTGAACGAATTACCATATTTTGGTTGAATTGCAAGACAACTATAGGAATATTTAAAACTAATATTAAAAAGCACTAATTAATTAAACATTTGTCAAAAACGGGAAACTGTACGTTTACAGATATGCCGATTTACAATGAAACAATTACAAACGCATGTTTAAATAATTTAACAAAATATGTAAAAATACATTATTATTAACATAGTGTGTTTATTTACATCAACAACAAAATATAAGCAAATAACAAACAAAAGATCTGTGAAATATCTTTTTTATCACATCATGTGTGATCAAAAAAATTATATATTTTATTTGTCTTTTTTACAGATATATATATTAAAGTACAAGGAAATTATAAATCTAAAAGTTTCCATGTAAAAAGACAAACACAGTTGTGCATTGTTTATGTTTATAAACACTCTTTTTGCTATGACGCGAAATACACGTAAAAGAACGTACCATTTGAAGGATATTTGTTTATTTACAAAAGGAAAAAAACAGAAAATTGTAATGTTAAATAGAAAGATGATTATAACAAATGTTTTAAATACATTTTCAAAATGAACAAAGAAACTGGCAGGAGCGGGATTCGAACCTGCGAACTCCGGGTTACTGTACCGGCCGCTCTACCAACTGAGCTATCTTGCCCTATGTTGGCGGTCTCCCAAATTGTCAATATCTTTGTTCGGGTGGGCGCTTGTCAGAAGTCATAAACCCAGAATGCCGTATAGCTAGGGATCACACCCAATTTTACGATACAACCTGGGAAGCGACATTGTAGGGATCACTCAATGAGGATACGAATGTTTAACTTATAAATTGTCCACAAAGGAAACTGACTACGTAAATTTGAATACATTTTCATAGTGAACAAAGAAACTGGCAGGAGCGGGATTCGAACCTGCGACCTCCGGGTTACCGTTCCGGCGCTCTATCAACTGAGCTATCTTAAATGTTATAAAACAAATATTCTGCAATATTGTCATTTTTTGTTTGCAATTTTACGCTGTAATGGTTAAATCACAGCAAGTTGTAAACATACAATTATCTGTTTGTAAAAAGACAAAAATATTGTGACATTTTAGTTTGTTGGTTACATTAGTTATGTTTATTGACAGTTTTGATGTTAAAATGCAAAATACATGTTAAAAAAAGGTCAAAATTTACCGAAATTTCTTTTTGTTTATAATAACATGTTAAATGTAAAAACAAACAAAAATATATTAAAAATAAAAAAGCAGAATTTGTTTCTATATTGAAAGATCATGCATATTTTGCTATTTACAAAGGGAAAAAAGCTGAAAATTGTTCTGTTTAATTACACAAACAAAAATAATTAAAACAAATGTTTCAAATGCTATAAAGCAAATATTCTGTTATATAGTCATTTTTTTGTTTGCAATTTCACGCTGCAATTGTTAAATCACAGTAAGTTGTAAACCTACAATTTCCTGTCTGTAAAAATACCAAAAATGTGTAATTTTAGATTATTTGTTACATTAGTTATGTTTATTGACAGCTTTTGTGTTAAAGTGCAAAATACATGTTTAAAAAATCACAATTGACTGAAATTTTTTTTTTTTAATAATAACATGTTAAATGTAAAAACAAACAAAAAAAAGGTGTAAAAAAACAGAAATGTTTTACAGTGTATTGTATATAGCCGAATTTTAGGACCCCATTTGGCAGATTTCGCGTGGTAATTAAATATACCTTCAATTGAGTATGACATTGACTTTGACCCTCTTTTGGGGTTGGGCTAAACTCGGCCTTTTCACGTGTCGTCATGGACCGCATAGTGTAGTGATGCTATTAAAGAAGTAAACTAATCAGTCAGGCGTGTTGCATGGGCGCGGCGCACGTGGTTTTTAACCTGCCCCGTAGATACACGTACGATGTATCCAGACGGTTCATACGACATGGTATACTTAACATTTCATACTGGGCGTCGCCAGGATTTTTCTAGAAGGAGATAAAATCCCCAGATCCTTGTACTTTCTCTGGCACAATTTATCCATTTTTTCGAGGGTGCCGACCCCACCATCATTGACATCCCGGACGCCCATGTTGTTAAATTTGCATTAAATTAACAGTGATATGACACCTCGTCTTCCTCTTTTTTTATTATATATATTTGTTCTCCTTTTTGTTTAATTTCCAGGCTGAAACTTCCCCCCTTGCCCCCCCCCCCCCGCGACGCCCATGCATTTCACGCAATCTGGTCATGTGGGTGAAAAAGGTCCATAGCGGCAACAATCGATAGGCCCTATAGTAAATCCTTGCCCAAAAGTGGAGGAAAGAATTGTTTTCGGATATCACCCCAAAACTACCCCCCCCCCCCCCTTACCCGACAAAAAGAGAGAAAAATCCGCCTGAAAAATATTGTGTAGTTGAAAGGGGCTATGATAGGTAGGAACGTGAGGTGCTGTTCAAAACAGGGGTACCATATATTTAAGTCGTATTTCCATCGACGCAGAGGTTTTTGCGCTTTTAAATGTTACGCTTTTAAATTGTTTTTTTTTTTTTTGAAATATGTTTTTTACGGTAGTGAAATTTCCTGGGGGATAAACATATGGACAATGTGCTGGGGTATATAACCGCCCCCCCCCCCCCCCCCACCACCGATTTACGCCCGTGGCAACAATAGAAAGTATTGGCTTCTTGGGTGAATTCTTAAGTAATAGCTGAGCAACCAACTCGATAGCAACGAGAAAGCGTCTTTTCCTCGCTTCTGTTTCAACCGAGGGTGATTATGTGCAGTGGTGGGCGATAATAAGTTGAGCTGCTTAACCATGATCGATTATATAGCGCCCTCAATGCGTTAACATCCATGAGCAGATCAAGGACATGTACCTGCGCAATAACGATAGCTTATCAAAGTTTGGTTTCGCTTGTCATAGTTTAGGACAAACAGTGCCCCTTTACAGTAACTTCGCCCATTTTCCACTTCGCCCTTAACCACATCGCCCGCAACCACTTCGGCCAAATGCAACTCCGCCCAAACGCCACTTTCCCCCAAACACCACTTCCCCCAAGCACCAAGTTACCCGTGTCTTTACTCTAATTTTACAGACTTTTCAAATACTAGCGAGATGCATGGGCTTCGCGCGGCACCCGCTAGATGGGTGGAGGTACGGTGTAGCATCTTGTACCGTATATCGTGTCAAAAAGGATTAAGAATGGTACACAACTGCAGGGAAATGGCATTCTTCCTGTTCATGAAAGATTTTCAGCTTTTTTACCCGAAAATCCGTCTTTAATTAGTCTATTAAGCTCACACTGTTTCTTCGCCGTTTCATTCGGGGCACCTTTAGGTTGGAGGTCAGGGGTTGGTCTTTAAATCTAATTAAGAAAAATATGGGCATTTAGAATGGAACAAAATTGTAGGGAACGGCATTCTGCCGCTATAAGACTGCAATGACTTTTAGCTTTTTTGTTTCAAAATCGGAATTTTGCACCGATTCAGTAGAGGCGCGTTTAGGTTTGAGGTCAAGATTTGTTTCTTTCAGGCTCTATTTCCCAAAACCAACTCCAAACCTCCATTCAGTTTTAGTTTCGTTTCGGAAAGAATGTTGCATCCCGGCGTGACTTTTTGTTATCCTATAATGATCATAATAAAGGTCAGCCATTCATCCCTTAGTTTACCAAATCGTATTTTTTAACTCAACAAATAATTACACTGGTCTGTAAAAACAAAACAGGGCATACACGTCGTGCAGCTCGGGCATGGGCGAAGTGGCTATTGGGCGAAGTGGCAAGTGGGCGAAGTGGCTATTAGGCGAAGTGGGCGAAGTGGGCGAAGTGGCTATTGGGCGAAGTGGGGGTTCAGGAGAAGTGACGTTTGGGAGAAGTCGCGTTTGGGCGAAGTGATGAGGGCGAGGTGGAAAATGGGAAAAAGTGAACGACAACCCCTGCGCTTAGTTCCTGATGGTCGACTATGCGTGGTCGACTATGCGTGGTAGACTTGTCAGCGTTCAGCTAAAGTTAGTCCAACAATCGTTGACTATATCCTTGATTGAACTTGATCCATGTTATTGATTAGCGCCCTCTGTCGGTTGATGTGTCATGTTTTTCACAATCGTGAACAGATCTGTCGATAGTTCTGATGACATGTGGGGTCCCAAATGTTGGATCCAACATTTTGGATTATGCAGCAGTGCACATCGATAATTGGTAAACAATAGCCGCACGCTAAACTATAAACACAATGAGCGGTCATCTTTGGTCCAAAGTCAGAAGTTTTCGCAATTCTTCTGTCTATACGGCTCTCGTGGACCGTCAAAGGCGCCCTCTTGCCATTTATTCAGAAAACGTCAACTCTACCTTTTCCATTTTTTTTCTCGAAGTCTAACATCATTAAATTTTGGTGAGAATAAGGATCATACTCTATACTAAAGCCGTTTTTGTTTACATTTCATGGATAAACAAAAATTGACAGAGTAGGACGGCATAAAACGACTACGGTACCTTAAGTTAGTTTCTAAGCATGGATATGCAAAGCTATCACCTATATTCTGATTTATATTATTCGTTCGGTGGACGCATTGGAAGTCTGACGTCAGATGCCGCGGCAATGGTTCCAAACACATGCAGTTTAGAATGTATTCTGGTTCCAAACATTGCATTGATTGACGTCATCACTTCGGTACTCTATGCCTTGTGGAAAGTTGATTATTGTGGTTTTTTTTAGCAGTAACCTGTTGTAACTTGTCAACCCGATCTAATCCAAAAAATATCATATGCCTATCAACCTGGGCTTAGTACTTTCCTAGTGGAACAGCGCGCGACCTGTATGCATAAAAGAACTCGTGTTTCAGTAATTTGCTAGCTAGTCAGGTAACGTACGTTCCTCAAAGAGCGGATTGGGAGGGGGGGGGGGGGGGGGGGGGGGGTGGGGGGGGTAGGGCCGGCTAATAAGTTAGATGCCAGAACAGACGGCACAATGGCTTCAGCAAAGCCTAGCCGGGGGCTGTTTTTTTTTCCCAAACGACATCCGAATGGGGCGTACTTTCAACGCGTCTGATTGGCTCGCCGCCATTGCGTCACACACACTTCATGAACACCTCATTCATAAAAAAACACACACGATCGTCGTTTCTTTAACATCCAGGGTTTTCAGTCGATCGCCAAAGTGAAAAAGTTGATGAATAAATAAAACATACGGACAAATAAAATAATAAATAATATATATTTTTGTATTCGTCCCTTGGGAGACCGCCAACATAGGGCAAGATAGCTCTGTTGGTAGAGCGCCGCTCCTGGCAGTTTTTTTGTTCACTTTGAAAATATTTATTTATTTCTTAAAACATAGAGCAGTATTGTGTTTAACAGGAAATTATATGACTTATTGTTTCTAATTTAAGGCAACACATATACTTTTTTTGAAAATGGTATTGTACTGAACATGTACCACATCTCTTTGTTGGTAAAATGAAACAAACAAATTAGTTTCATGAAACCAACTTTAAGGTTTATTGAAGTGACCTGTTTGTGCCTCTAGCGCATTACAGCCAGGAATTGTCATTGTGTTAACCCTATCCGGACCGGGCTTAGTTTGGTACGTACGGAGACCGGGGAGGGGCACCTACTGCCTAGCGCCCCCACCCCCCCCCCCCCCCCCCCTTCCCTGTTTTCCCAAGTTCACAAGCGATTTTCAGGAAACAGGCCACAAATTTTCAGTTCAGGAAAGTCGCAATGATGACGTCTACAACTTTTAGCAAGTGCCAACTGTAGGGCGTTGGGGGCTATTTTTCAACTTGAAAACAATCGTATTTCTCTCGTAATTAACGTCTTGGTTGTCCAAACGGTCAAACAAAAATTATGACGACCTAATTAGTTGGACATAATCACTAAAATAGCATTCGATGTTTAGACGGGGATCTCCGTTGGGGGCGCTATAATCCGGTAATTCATACTATTTGGGTTGAAAAGTGTTTATTTTATTTTATTTTATTATTTTATTTTATTTTATTATATTTCATTGTTTTGTACCGACCTCAGCACTATTTCTTTTAAAAATGTCATACCTTTTTATTTACTTGTTAATTTGCACCTTTAAGTTCATTTTATATTATTTTTATCTTATCTTATTTTGTGTTCTACATAATAACTTTGACTTCTGACCTTTATTAATTCCTGTCTGTTTTATATTTACATGAAATGTCTGACTTCCATCACCAAAGTTTCATGTTGTATTTTCTCAGTTCATTTTAATTTTAATTTTAGATTTAGTTTTATATAACTTTAGTTTTGCATTATTTTAGCTTTGTATTATATTAACTCGTCACTAAGGCGTCTTACTGTTTTACATAATTTAAGTTTTGCATCATTTTAGTTTTTTTCTACACGGCCCCTTGAAAAGCACCACTATGTTGAATGGGCTACCGTGTCTAAAAAAGTGATAATAATAATAATAATAATAAAAGTTGATTTTGCGTGTTTTCAACTCTTTATAGATAAACTAGGCGAACTTTCAGACAATCCCGGCCAAAATGCTTCGGCCACGTGATGATAAACATACCCTCCCCCGCGCCCCCCGCTCCCCCGCTTAATGTTGTAATGTCAAGCCGGAGCGCATTCCGCGCAATGAGAGCCAACATTGACCAGGGGGCAGGGGGGTCGGGGGCCCAACGAGATTTGGCCGGGATTGTAGCGCTCAGCATTTCCAGGACCAGCTGAGAAGTCCAAATACTACTTCGAAAGGAAGTTCAAAGACTAGCATTCATAAAGCACGAATGAAATAAAAAATGGCAGAAAAAATTACATAATTTTCCTAAGTTACTGGTGAACCAAGTAATGTACTGGTATTGTGCTTATTCAACTAAATGTTTGCTGCAAATTGTGTTCACCTATTACATGTATACATGTAAATTGTAATTGTCTATTTGTCTTTGAGTTTTCCTTATTTGGAGGGAAGTAGGGCATTGGGATTTGGTGGGAATGGTTTGATGACAAGATACCGGTATAAATTTCTGAAAACTTCAACATAGTCTTAATAATCACTGTATAACATTTACTTCCAGACTAAATTTCTTAGATTTCACATTATAATTAAATAACAGAGCCCTTATATTTGATGCAGATTTGTAAATATATTGAAACAAAAACAATTACATACATGTATACAATCTTTACTAAAAAGTGAAATTAACTAGGAAATCATGGCAATTGCCATCTTTGTCAACATGAAGGATTTATCAATCGTTTTTAGCATGGTAGGCCTATAACTTTTCCCTGAATTATTAGCACTCCCACTAATTATGACAGAGCAGGACTACTTTTTTAAAAAGTTTTTTTTTAATTATCACTACAGGTTATTTATAAAGCCATCCTACAGGTTCAGAACGACATACATTTACTTGATCAGAAATTATCAGACCAAATTGCAACACTTTCTGGCCAGATTTCTTTATCTTCTTCCCAAAGGGAAACAATTGACCACTTATAGAAGGAATGTGATGCTCTCCATTCTACCATTGATATGCTGATGAGCCCTTCTTCTCTTGAAGCCGATGCCCATTCGAAACGCCAGCCCTGTGCCCTGAGCCGGAACAACCCGAGTACCACCATGCACTGTAAAAACGTTGGGCAAGGAAAAACTGGGCAAATATGATTTACCCAGAGGTTGGTCATTTGTATTACAAATATTGGTAATTATCCAAAGATTTTACCCAACACCAGGTGCTCTAAATTGTTGAAATACGTTTGATAAAAAATGTGTAAAATTTGACCAGATGTTTCACAACTCAACTACCCCAACTGAGTTGGTCAATTTTTGTTTGTCAGTTTGGGCAACAGTTTACCCAACAAAATGAACGGGAACAACAGTTACCTTTTCTCTGGTCTGTTTGTGTCAAACGTTTGGTCATGAGGGGATCTAAAATGTGCAAAATTAGGGAAAAAACTAAGCTAATAATGGATTTAACCTGTCAAAATCTACTCAGTTGGTGAAGAAAGTAGGCAGGCTCGCTGGTTAGCGTTTCAAGCAGAGAAACCCCACATTGTTTTGTTCATTATATCTATATCAATGAATACAGTGATTTAACTTGAGCATTTTTTAATACTTGGTATATTTCGGAAGTAAATTTGGCAGTCCTCCAAAAAAGCTTCAAAATATTGGTCTGGATTTGACAAATTTCTGGGTTTTGAGAGAGTACGTTTGCGCGTTACAAAAGTGTTACATTTTCGCGCACCTTATGCACGTGCGATAAGTCCCCGGGTTACCGTGCAGTCGTGCACACATCACATCGAATAATGGCAGGTGAGCAGAGCTGTCTGTACGCTCTCGTCTTGTTCAACTTCAAGTACTGTAGAAACTGCCCAAAATATCTCATCTTGTGAGCTGGCTTACCAATGTTTGACAAGATATTTTGATAAGGTGCTCAGTGATTCACATGTCTTCGATGGTAATATTTGTTTCTTGGACAACATGACAACTACTTCGTAGTACCATGGAGTAGGCGGCTGGCCACCTGGGCGGTCGTTCTACAGGCGGCTATAACTGATTGATGTGAGGCTTTCATATATTACGTGTGCACCGTGATGTTGATGAAGATGACTGTAATTAATTTGAAAGTAACACTAACCAGACCCGGGATAGGCCTATTTTAGGCTGAAAGCAAACTTGAGAAACCACCACGACATCGGAAAACGTCCTCCAGACTTTGAGTTGATTGAACATAAATATAAAAACAAAGAGACATCATCAAATTATTAAGAAAAAAAAGACCAATAAATAATAAAAGAGGGCCCCATTTGTGGGGCAAAAGCTTTGACCAATAAAATATGGAAAATCAAGTGACCATCTATTGTTTAAAATTATAATAACCAATAAAATGCACAAAACAGTTTGCATGACCAAGTCTATTGGTGAAAGCTGGTGAACGAACCATTTGGTAAAGCTTTTTTGCCCAACTTCTGGTCACACTGGCTTGCTAGCTAAAGACAGTTGGGAAGTTAATATTTGCACCAATATTGGGCAAGAAACTTTGCCCAACTTTTTTTTTAGCCAGTCCAGCGGTGTCAACAAGCAACCGCTTTGCTGCATTGGCGACGGAGGATGTCGATCCGGTCAACATCGAAACAGCTTTGATGATTCCCGGACCGAAGCCGTGTTCCTGATCGACTCCTACTACGAAGCCTTGCAGCCCAAAGTCCAGCCCGGCAAGGTACAGGGGTCCTGTATTACCCCCAAACAAGCCCTGTCCCTCAAAAAACAAGGCCTCTTTTCAAGAGCAGCTTTAACAATACCGGGAAAAGCACAAGAAACTGACCACTGCAAAGCAGAAACCGACACCTACCATGAAAAAACGGCCACCCACACCTACCGAACACAACCAAGCAGATATCCTAATTATCGGTGACTCAATGATCAAACGGCTACAACCCAGGATATTGAGCAGGCAAAAGAAAGTGATGTGCCATACCATGCGTGGAGCAAAAATCGAAGATCTTGCTCCTAACGCCGCGCCAATACGCCATACAGCTGTCGGCCAAGCACGACGTATCTGAGTATTCCTTCATGTTTGGACCAATACTTCTGACAACCTAGAGACTATTGCTGCAAAGATCACTTCCCTCGGTGAATCACTACAACCAAGATCAGTAACAATCTCGTCAATTATACATCGCAAAAACCAAACAGTGCCAAAACGCAAGAAGGTAGATGACTCTAATAATCTGCTCAAGTCAATAGCAAGACAAAATAACTGGGGCTTCATTGACAATGGAAACATAAACCCAAATCACCTTGTATCGGATGGCGTGCACCTCAACTCGACAGGAGTGCGTCTACTTGCCATGAACATTATCCAACACGTCTTAGGACCACATAAGACCACTGCTAGCCGCATCACACACCAGAGGACCCCGTTCGGCAAGACCTTGTACTCTGATGTCGTGAAGGAGCGGACTGTAGCGAATCGTGATGTCTGACGGGTTTTCAAATGGCAAATCAGTACTACCCACACCCGTATCAAAAACAGCATCCAACCCTATTTCCGTCAGCCACTAACCCAGACACACTATCGAGGCCATGAATGTCACCAATACCTAAAAACAGTCAGAGGGCTGCTCAATCCACAAGGCAAAAATCTACGAACAGACGGCGTTATCTACAACCGAAGCTCCGGGGGATTCTCATTCGCCCATCTTAATGTGAGAAGTTTAATAAACAAATTTGACCAATTTAAAATTGTAGGCCTAATGTCTACAAATCCATTCGATATCATCTGTCTAAATGAAACTTTCTCCGACGATAAAATCACATTACCAAATTATTCCATTGTCAGAAAAGACAGGAACCGGCATGGTGGTGGGGTTGCCATATATATCTGAAACAATTTAACTTTCACTCGTCGTGAGGATCTTGAAACAGATGAAGTCGAGTGCATGGGTTGAAATTAAGTGTAAACAAAGACAGCCTGATGTGCGTATTAGTTATATTTATAGGCCACCTTCAAGCTCTGCTGAATTCATTGATAAAATAAGTGATATTATTAACTAAGGCCTCCTGTGAATGTAAAGAAATTATTGAACTAGGGACTTTAATCAGTATGTTTCAGTTGACGATGATAGTACATGTATGAACTCAAACCCAATTATTTCTTGTTTTGGTTTATTCCAATTGGCGCAACTCATACATGACTCAACACGTGTCACTAAGTCCACTCAAACAATAATCGATCTCATTTTCAGCTCCAATCCAGAGCTTATAAAGGAACGTGGTGTACCAGTCCTATAATCAGTTACCATTATCTTGTTTATGGTCAACATAGTTGGAAAACACCAAAAATGAAAGGTCGCTCAATAAATGTTCGATGTCTTACAAATATAGACAATGATGCATTTAAAGACGACCTCCTTAATGCACCATGGCAAGATGTACTGGACTCTTGTGATGTTGATGAAGCGTGGTGCAAATGGCACTCCATATTTATGAGTATTATTAACTTTCATACGCCAATCAAAACTAAACGTATTCGGGGTGCCTCTTTACCTTGGCTCGATTGCGAAATTCTTAAACTTATGAGACAGCGGGATCGTGCACACAAAATCGCAAAATGCTCAGGCTCACAGATCGACTCTTACAAAAAGCTGCAGAACAATGTAACTAATAAAATCCGCACTAAGAAGAGTGAATACTATACATCAGACATAGAAGAAAATAAAAGCAATTCATCTATGCTATGGATATTGACGATCCCACCGACATTGCTGATACATTAAATGAACACTTTTCTACAATCGGAAAACGTACAGCTGGAAATGGCCTATCGCGCGAACTTGAAAACAATGATACCTACGCCTCTATCGTTGATTCTCTGGATGAACTTGAAGAATGCACTGTACCTAATATTACAGAAGAGTTCGTTTAAAAGCAAATTTCATCCATGTCGGTTGGGAAAGCAACAGGTCTGGATGGCATCAGTGTTAAAATGATTAAAATTGCTTCCCCTTATACATGTATTACTCAATCTTTAACTTATATTTTTAACCTCTTCATAAGATGCAAGCAATACCCTAAAGATTGGAAAAACGCCTTGGTAACACCAATTCACAAGGGATGAGATAAATGTAGTACAGGTAATTATCGGCCTATTTCTATACTGCCAATTATCTCTAAGATTCTAGAAAGATGGGTGCACTCGGCAGTATACCTACCTCGATGATACAAATTTGATACCTGGTTGCCAATCGGGATTTAGACCCTTGCACTCAACTGAAAGCACTCTACACGATTTAACAAACAAGTGTTTTGAGGCTATGAAGCATGGTGAAGTTATATGTAGCGTGTTCATAGATCGCAGTAAAGCTTTTGATTGCGTGGATCATGTAATCCTACTAGGCAAATTGAAGAAGCTGAATATGTCATCTTCTGTCATTAATTGGTTTAAGTCGTACCTATAGGCGGTCGTAGTCAGTCTGTAAACATTAAGGGCACAATATCGAAGGTCTTCCCATAGACATAGGCGTTCCACAAGGGTCGATCTTAGGGCCACTTTTATTCATTGTTTATAGTAGTGATTTTCCATCCTGTATACCCCAAAATTGCAACTTATTTATGTATGCAGATGACTCCACGTTAACGTGTTCTCCTCTAGTATTAACGAAATAGAAAGGAACTTGAATGTAGCTCTTGCTAGTATTCACAACTGGTGTCTAAGAAACAAACTAGCATTAAATTCCAATAAGGTTATCGAAAAAGTGAAATCTTGTAAATGCTTGGGTGTAGTTGTTGATGAAACATGAAGTTGGGGTACACATGTTGAATACGTAAGGAAGACTATTTCGTCTAAATTGGGTGTGTTAAACAGAATTCGTGATTACGTTCCCCAAAGCAGCCTGCACTTTGTAAGTTTAGTTATGCCATCTTTAGAGTATTGCTGTACGGTACATAGTTATCTCACGACAATACCCTCAACAAATGTCTAAAAAGAGCCGCACGGATAATCCTTAAACGTACCTCCCTCACCCCCTCAGCTGATATGTTTGCCAGACTAAATTGGTTTCCTTTTAATGAAAGAGTTCAGTCCAAAATGGCTATCCTTGTTTTCAAAAGCCCTAACAAAATGACTCATTTGTACATGACAAATCTGTTCACAGTTCACACCACTTACAGTGATTCGTGAAACACGACAAAAAGGAATGCTAAGTGACAAGTTTCGCTGTGAGTGGTGCCAGTAGGCCATATATGGAATAATCTGCCTGAACAAATGAGAACCATCAACTCCTTTTAAAGTACATTTAAATCGGAACTACGTATTGCTATATCAGTGATATTTCTGCCATTTACGCTGATCTGCGGAGTTATAAACTTGGTTCTTTTTGGCTGCCAAAATACTTTGGAGCCGGATGGAAATGTCCCCTTGTTTTTCAACCTAAACGTTTTTTGGCGGTATTTTTCGCCCATCCCATAAATCAGCAATACTGGAGAGTTGAAAAGTTAACCGAAAATAAATTTATTTGTGTAAACATTATTGTATTTGTTTAAATATTGTGTATGAATGTGTAAATATTCAGTTTTAACTAGCTTGAAAATTCCAGCTCTAGGCTCAAGATTCGCCATTAGAGCTGGAAGGAATTCTATAGGGTACGTTAGGGTCGTTTAAGATCTTGCCGATATCTTCCGTTTCCCTGAATATATCAACTAAACACTCACCTTGAACATCACAACGGCGCAAAACACTTCCGATATTCTGTCGGAAATTTGACTCGCAGAGTAAAATTGTTACAATGTATTATAAGGAATGTAAACAGGCTACTGGGTTACATGCCATACAATCGCTGCTCATAGTCAGGATAGGCACTCACGCAAAAAGGAGAAGGAAAATGACATTTTGAAATAGCATTTTGAAAAGAGTGCGCCGCTTTAAAATATTATTATTATTATTAGTAGTAGTAGTAGTAGTAGTTATTTTCCTTAATTGCCAGATAGGGCGCGGCGACGCATAATCCTGGAAAAGAGTGGGTTAGGGTGACCTGGTCGAATAGGGCGACACATAACTGTCGCCCTATTGTGAAAGTCGCCCTTTTGGAGTGTTTTTTAGTAAGGCGCGTGGGGAAAGTGCTCTAAAATAAGGTTATTTCGGGAAGAGTCGCCCATTTGCCGCATCCAGGAGATTTATAATTATTATTATTATTATTATTATTAGTCTAATCCTTGGATTACCCCTCGAAAAATAACTTGTCCTACTTAATTAAAGCTACATTATTTTAGCTACATTATTTTACACAAAACTTGAGTCGATTTTTGCTAACAAGAAACACATTAATCTTAACATTAAAATTAATCTTACTGTTCATTTACAAAACTAGCTGGTCCTGTCGTCCATCGCCGGGGATGCTTGGGTTGGCTGCTGGGTAGGCAATACTCAGTGAAATTCACCGAATACTCTCTACCGTCTGGGAATCTTGCCGTCTCCTGAACCTGGCGGACTGTTATCCCGAAGTCCAGATGGTGGAGCAAGTCGTTCCTTGTTGTCACCGTCTTGTTGGTTTCTGCTTGTGCTTGCTGGCGCATCAAAGCCACCTCGGCACCAGCCGCCGATTGGGGGTTTCCTCTTCGTCTATGGTTGAAGATGCGGGGGTCCACCGCGGTCTTCTGATGATCCTTGGGGGATGGTGGTGGGCACGCTGGGGGTTCTCTTTCAGTGTAGGGACCGCCTCGGAAGCTGCAGCATGGTGGTCCTCAGAAATGGGGTCCGCCTCTGACCTGGGGAAGGGCGGGCTGGGGGAAGACGATGGGGCAAAGCTGATTGGGCACGGAGCGACCGCGGGCTGGTGCTCGGCAGACGAAAAATATATTTCGTTAACAGCGTCGATCCACTGTTGCATCGTTGCAGATGGGCTCATGGGTGTGAGGGGAGGCTGCAACTTTTCCATAGCCGGTGGAGCTAGTGGCCAATGGACTCACCGCCGTGGTGTAGCTCTTCAAGCTCGGCCTTCTTGCTCCCGTCGTCATGCACCCTCATTGGTGATGGATGCAGCTCAAGAAAATCTATGTCTTGACCGTGCTCCTGCAACAGCTAGGTAGTCGTGGTGGAGCTAATATTATTATTATTTATTTTTAGTACTCCTCTCATCTCTTGGACTCCTGCTTCTTCTTTCTCGATGAAACCTTTGCACGTGTTAAAGCAGTTCTCCGTGATACTTAAACCACCTCCGACAATCTGCAGGTGCATGCTTACTATCATCAGTGGGCTTAGCCTTGAACCGTACATTCTTCAATTCGGGAGCAGAGTACACGTATTACCTATGCAAACGCTGAAGTCGGAGCAAAAAGTGATGCCTTGAATCGCCCGCGCATCAGCCGGCTGGCGAAGGGACGCTATCTATGCTAATTTTTCTCTTGACGTCACACGAAGCTCATCGGTGTGGTCATGCACACCTACTCGATGCAGATGATTTCTGTGATGAGCTTCACATGCATGGTCAGTCGCTTAATCAATTAAAAACACACAAACTCTATAACACGAAACACACTTGGTTGCCAGGGGCCACAGCTCCCGCCAAGTTCAACGTGCTATCGCCAGAGCCAAATCTATAACCAGAGATTTGGCTCTCAAGGAAAAGACGCCCAGCACTAATGCACGTGCATTCCCGACGTCATGGAAAAATGTACGGAAGCGTATTTAGGACATGGCAAAACAAAATTCCCGCTTATTATTTCGCCCGGGCGGATTACTATTTCGCCCGGGCGAATTACTATTTCGCCCGGGCGGATTACTATTTCGGCCGGGCGGATTAATCGGAACATATACTAACGGGTTTCACCATTTCGAAAGTAATCCGCCCGGGCGAAATACTAATCCGCCCGGGCGAAATAGTGTGCGCGAAATATTTTTTGTGGCTATGTCCTTAATACGCTTCCGTAGTAATGAAAGTCGGAATCGACCATAAAGCAAAGTTCCGCTTGATCCGTGATGTTTTTATATACTTTTTAGATGGAGCATGGAAGAAGGAAATCAGACTGAAATGATGGATAAAACGGGTTTTTCAATCCTGCATGAAAGATTTTTGACTTGATGATACATTTTGCAGTACGGGCCTGACATTAAAGGGACACATTGCCTTCAAATGTCATGAAATTTTGCTGTTTGGAAATGTTCCTTATCTTTTATAAGAGTTGTTCATGCAAAAAAACACGTATAATGTGTTGAAATTAGTGAGTAGTGATTACAAAATAAACTAGATGTATGGTGTAGTGTTTGTGGACAAACACAGGGCTGTTTCGTTTTTTTTGTGATTGAAATGAAATTTCAAAAATTAAAACAATCATAGAAAATTAGCCGATGACGTCATCATGATGCACTTCGGATTTTGCATGCTAGTGACAGTATCTACCAACCCACCAATTTTCATGATAATTGGACCTACCCTTATATGTGTCTCAAAAAAGCACATTTTGGATGACGTCAATATGACGTCACACATTTTTCACATTTATACGTAAGTATCTATTACCTAACAGACCTATTAAAAAGTAATTTCGAAATTGGCATGTACTGTTAATGAGATAAGACTTTAAGGTTCAAAAAGTTTTGAAAACAATATAAAATCGTATGATGACGTCATCATGACGTCACATCAATTTTAATCTAACACAAGCTGGCATAACTAAATACCACGTTTCAACTTAATCTGACTTGTACTTTTGTAGATATATGGCTTCAAGAAATGCCCCTTTAAGATGACGTCACATGACATGTGATGACGTCATCATAACGTCATGTCAATTTTCAGCTATAAACCTGCTTGGCTACCCTGGATATTACTTTTCAACTTAATCGGACTTGTACTTCTGTAGATATATGGCTTCAAAAAATGCCCCTTTAAGATGACGTCACTTGACATGTGATGACGTCATCATAACGTGACGTCAATTTTCAACTATAAACCTGCTTGGCTACCCTGGATATTACTTTTCAACTTAATCGGATTTGTACTTCTGTAGATATATGGTTTCCAAAAATGCCCCTTTAAGATGACGTCACGTGACGTGATGACGTCATCATGACGTCACGTCAATTTTCAGCTATAAACCTGCTTGGCTACCCTGGATATTACTTTTCAACTTAATCGGACTTGTACTTCTGTAGATATATGGCTTCAAAAAATGCCCCTTTAAGATGACGTCACTTGACATGTGATGACGTCATCATAACGTGATGTCAATTTTCAACTATAAACCTGCCTGGCTACCCTGGATATTACTTTTCAACTTAATCGGATTTCTACTTCTGTAGATATATGGTTTCCAAAAATGCCCCTTTAAGATGACGTCACGTGACATGTGATGACGTCATCATGACGTAAAAGTTTGGCGCACATTCTGAGCAGTTGGTGTAAGGGTCTGCCTGCGACTTGTCTAACGACTTGAAAAAAGACTAGAGATCAACTCTTTTTATAGACAGCATGCCACATGAAAGCCATGGTTTTCTGCCCTTCCCAGAATTCCTTTGTGTTATATCGAATCCGGAACAGCAAAATCTTGCAAAATTTGTGTAAAAACTTGGCACAACCTTTAATTTTGAGACTAATTGGGAATTGTTTGTGCAATACAAGGAAAGAAGGCTTGTTTTTTCTGTGAAATTAGATGCTCTTGGCACAGTATGGTCACTCAAAGTGGAACATAGGTGCTTATTTCTGCCTCATTAGTTTTTACTAATTTTGCTGACATGAATCTTGAAATAACAGGTTGTATGTTTAGACTGTCACACCTTTATCAAGGGGGGTTTGTTATTTTCCAAGATTTGGCTATTCCTGACTGATTTTAATGAGGGTATTGTGGTAAATTATTTCCAAGTTTCTATTTTAAACATCAAACTCTTTACGTACAATGTGTATTTTACACGTACAAAGAAATAAAATTTGCTGACAACGTGTGAGTTTAAATTACGCGACGTTATATGCACAGTGCGAAACCTTTTGAGATTGTGTGGTCTTATAACTGAAATATTCCTTTTTTGTACATGCTTATACCTGAGATAAATGTGGTTTTCTAAGCTTGACTTCGCTGAAACTCCGTGCTAAAATGTTTTTTATCTCGCGTTCACAGCAACAGCCATAGATTTAGATGAAGGAAGTGATAAGAACAGTCACGTGTAATTTTAACAAATGTGTACATTATTTCCGCAATCTTATAGCACGTTATGGTCACTCGAGCGCATATTTAGACACTTGCACCAAAAGTCCTGTGTAGAAAAAGAAGGGCACGAAGTGTATGGAGTAAAGTACGTTTTTGAACCGCGGTGACAAGGTTGCCTGCTGCCCTTAGCATTGGTTTGTATACCTAGTACATGCACATCTAGTCCGAGTAACTTGGACCCTCGCTTTTTTGCACATTTGGATATGATCTGGCAATAGTAGGGTCCAAGTACGTGTGCGGCATTTTCCTATTCATTAATTAGGTACGTCAGAATACCCAACAAAAACATCGGATTTCACCCTTAAAACGGCCACCAAAATACCAGATATGCCACTTGAGGAACAAGTAGAGTTCAATTATTAAGATAGAGGTACTAAGGTTCACTTACCATCCGGATAAAAAGTGAAATTTACTGTTCAATTCCGAGAGGCACATCGAAGAAAATCCATGCAGTCTGTACGCCATTGATATGCTACAAGCTCGTATATTATCTAAAATCGTATGATGACGTCATCATGACGTCACATCAATTTTAATCTAACACAAGCTGGCATAACTAAATACCACGTTTCAACTTAATCTGACTTGTACTTTTGTAGATATATGGCTTCAAGAAATGCCCCTTTAAGATGACGTCACATGACATGTGATGACGTCATCATAACGTGACGTCAATTTTCAACTATAAACCTGCTTGGCTACCCTGGATATTACTTTTCAACTTAATCGGATTTGTACTTCTGTAGATATATGGTTTCCAAAAATGCCCCTTTAAGATGACGTCACGTGACGTGATGACGTCATCATGACGTCACGTCAATTTTCAGCTATAAACCTGCTTGGCTACCCTGGATATTACTTTTCAACTTAATCGGACTTGTACTTCTGTAGATATATGGCTTCAAAAAATGCCCCTTTAAGATGACGTCACGTGACATGTGACGACGTCATCATGACGTAAAAGTTTGGCGCACATTCTGAGCAGTTGGTGTAAGGGTCTGCCTGCGACTTGTCTAACGACTTGAAAAAAGACTAGAGATCAACTCTTTTTATAGACAGCATGCCACATGAAAGCCATGGTTTTCTGCCCTTCCCAGAATTCCTTTGTGTTATATCGAATCCGGAACAGCAAAATCTTGCAAAATTTGTGTAAAAACTTGGCACAACCTTTAATTTTGAGACTAATTGGGAATTGTTTGTGCAATACAAGGAAAGAAGGCTTGTTTTTTCTGTGAAATTAGATGCTCTTGGCACAGTATGGTCACTCAAAGTGGAACATAGGTGCTTATTTCTGCCTCATTAGTTTTTACTAATTTTGCTGACATGAATCTTGAAATAACAGGTTGTATGTTTAGACTGTCACACCTTTATCAAGGGGGGTTTGTTATTTTCCAAGATTTGGCTATTCCTGACTGATGATTTTAATGAGGGTATTGTGGTAAATTATTTCCAAGTTTCTATTTTAAACATCAAACTCTTTACGTACAATGTGTATTTTACACGTACAAAGAAATAAAATTTGCTGACAACGTGTGAGTTTAAATTACGCGACGTTATATGCACAGTGCGAAACCTTTTGAGATTGTGTGGTCTTATAACTGAAATATTCCTTTTTTGTACATGCTTATACCTGAGATAAATGTGGTTTTCTAAGCTTGACTTCGCTGAAACTCCGTGCTAAAATGTTTTTTATCTCGCGTTCACAGCAACAGCCATAGATTTAGATGAAGGAAGTGATAAGAACAGTCACGTGTAATTTTAACAAATGTGTACATTATTTCCGCAATCTTATAGCACGTTATGGTCACTCGAGCGCATATTTAGACACTTGCACCAAAAGTCCTGTGTAGAAAAAGAAGGGCACGAAGTGTATGGAGTAAAGTACGTTTTTGAACCGCGGTGACAAGGTTGCCTGCTGCCCTTAGCATTGGTTTGTATACCTAGTACATGCACATCTAGTCCGAGTAACTTGGACCCTCGCTTTTTTGCACATTGGATATGATCTGGCAATAGTAGGGTCCAAGTACGTGTGCGGCATTTTCCTATTCATTAATTAGGTACGTCAGAATACCCAACAAAAACATCGGATTTCACCCTTAAAACGGCCACCAAAATACCAGATATGCCACTTGAGGAACAAGTAGAGTTCAATTATTAAGATAGAGGTACTAAGGTTCACTTACCATCCGGATAAAAAGTGAAATTTACTGTTCAATTCCGAGAGGCACATCGAAGAAAATCCATGCAGTCTGTACGCCATTGATATGCTACAAGCTCGTATATTATCTAAAATCGTATGATGACGTCATCATGACGTCACATCAATTTTAATCTAACACAAGCTGGCATAACTAAATACCACGTTTCAACTTAATCTGACTTGTACTTTTGTAGATATATGGCTTCAAGAAATGCCCCTTTAAGATGACGTCACATGACATGTGATGACGTCATCATAACGTGACGTCAATTTTCAACTATAAACCTGCTTGGCTACCCTGGATATTACTTTTCAACTTAATCGGATTTGTACTTCTGTAGATATATGGCTTCAAAAAATGCCCCTTTAAGATGACGTCACGTGACATGTGATGACGTCATCATGACGTAATAGTTTGGCGCACATTCTGAGCAGTTGGTGTAAGGGTCTGCCTGCGACTTGTCTAACGACTTGAAAAAAGACTAGAGATCAACTCTTTTTATAGACAGCATGCCACATGAAAGCCATGGTTTTCTGCCCTTCCCAGAATTCCTTTGTGTTATATCGAATCCGGAACAGCAAAATCTTGCAAAATTTGTGTAAAAACTTGGCACAACCTTTAATTTTGAGACTAATTGGGAATTGTTTGTGCAATACAAGGAAAGAAGGCTTGTTTTTTCTGTGAAATTAGATGCTCTTGGCACAGTATGGTCACTCAAAGTGGAACATAGGTGCTTATTTCTGCCTCATTAGTTTTTACTAATTTTGCTGACATGAATCTTGAAATAACAGGTTGTATGTTTAGACTGTCACACCTTTATCAAGGGGGGTTTGTTATTTTCCAAGATTTGGCTATTCCTGACTGATTTTAATGAGGGTATTGTGGTAAATTATTTCCAAGTTTCTATTTTAAACATCAAACTCTTTACGTACAATGTGTATTTTACACGTACAAAGAAATAAAATTTGCTGACAACGTGTGAGTTTAAATTACGCGACGTTATATGCACAGTGCGAAACCTTTTGAGATTGTGTGGTCTTATAACTGAAATATTCCTTTTTTGTACATGCTTATACCTGAGATAAATGTGGTTTTCTAAGCTTGACTTCTCTGAAACTCCGTGCTAAAATGTTTTTTATCTCGCGTTCACAGCAACAGCCATAGATTTAGATGAAGGAAGTGATAAGAACAGTCACGTGTAATTTTAACAAATGTGTACATTATTTCCGCAATCTTATAGCACGTTATGGTCACTCGAGCGCATATTTAGACACTTGCACCAAAAGTCCTGTGTAGAAAAAGAAGGGCACGAAGTGTATGGAGTAAAGTACGTTTTTGAACCGCGGTGACAAGGTTGCCTGCTGCCCTTAGCATTGGTTTGTATACCTAGTACATGCACATCTAGTCCGAGTAACTTGGACCCTCGCTTTTTTGCACATTGGATATGATCTGGCAATAGTAGGGTCCAAGTACGTGTGCGGCATTTTCCTATTCATTAATTAGGTACGTCAGAATACCCAACAAAAACATCGGATTTCACCCTTAAAACGGCCACCAAAATACCAGATATGCCACTTGAGGAACAAGTAGAGTTCAATTATTAAGATAGAGGTACTAAGGTTCACTTACCATCCGGATAAAAAGTGAAATTTACTGTTCAATTCCGAGAGGCACATCGAAGAAAATCCATGCAGTCTGTACGCCATTGATATGCTACAAGCTCGTATATTATCTAAAATCGTATGATGACGTCATCATGACGTCACATCAATTTTAATCTAACACAAGCTGGCATAACTAAATACCACGTTTCAACTTAATCTGACTTGTACTTTTGTAGATATATGGCTTCAAGAAATGCCCCTTTAAGATGACGTCACATGACATGTGATGACGTCATCATAACGTCATGTCAATTTTCAGCTATAAACCTGCTTGGCTACCCTGGATATTACTTTTCAACTTAATCGGACTTGTACTTCTGTAGATATATGGCTTCAAAAAATGCCCCTTTAAGATGACGTCACTTGACATGTGATGACGTCATCATAACGTGTGTCAATTTTCAACTATAAACCTGCCTGGCTACCCTGGATATTACTTTTCAACTTAATCGGATTTCTACTTCTGTAGATATATGGTTTCCAAAAATGCCCCTTTAAGATGACGTCACGTGACATGTGATGACGTCATCATGACGTAAAAGTTTGGCGCACATTCTGAGCAGTTGGTGTAAGGGTCTGCCTGCGACTTGTCTAACGACTTGAAAAAAGACTAGAGATCAACTCTTTTTATAGACAGCATGCCACATGAAAGCCATGGTTTTCTGCCCTTCCCAGAATTCCTTTGTGTTATATCGAATCCGGAACAGCAAAATCTTGCAAAATTTGTGTAAAAACTTGGCACAACCTTTAATTTTGAGACTAATTGGGAATTGTTTGTGCAATACAAGGAAAGAAGGCTTGTTTTTTCTGTGAAATTAGATGCTCTTGGCACAGTATGGTCACTCAAAGTGGAACATAGGTGCTTATTTCTGCCTCATTAGTTTTTACTAATTTTGCTGACATGAATCTTGAAATAACAGGTTGTATGTTTAGACTGTCACACCTTTATCAAGGGGGGTTTGTTATTTTCCAAGATTTGGCTATTCCTGACTGATGATTTTAATGAGGGTATTGTGGTAAATTATTTCCAAGTTTCTATTTTAAACATCAAACTCTTTACGTACAATGTGTATTTTACACGTACAAAGAAATAAAATTTGCTGACAACGTGTGAGTTTAAATTACGCGACGTTATATGCACAGTGCGAAACCTTTTGAGATTGTGTGGTCTTATAACTGAAATATTCCTTTTTTGTACATGCTTATACCTGAGATAAATGTGGTTTTCTAAGCTTGACTTCGCTGAAACTCCGTGCTAAAATGTTTTTTATCTCGCGTTCACAGCAACAGCCATAGATTTAGATGAAGGAAGTGATAAGAACAGTCACGTGTAATTTTAACAAATGTGTACATTATTTCCGCAATCTTATAGCACGTTATGGTCACTCGAGCGCATATTTAGACACTTGCACCAAAAGTCCTGTGTAGAAAAAGAAGGGCACGAAGTGTATGGAGTAAAGTACGTTTTTGAACCGCGGTGACAAGGTTGCCTGCTGCCCTTAGCATTGGTTTGTATACCTAGTACATGCACATCTAGTCCGAGTAACTTGGACCCTCGCTTTTTTGCACATTTGGATATGATCTGGCAATAGTAGGGTCCAAGTACGTGTGCGGCATTTTCCTATTCATTAATTAGGTACGTCAGAATACCCAACAAAAACATCGGATTTCACCCTTAAAACGGCCACCAAAATACCAGATATGCCACTTGAGGAACAAGTAGAGTTCAATTATTAAGATAGAGGTACTAAGGTTCACTTACCATCCGGATAAAAAGTGAAATTTACTGTTCAATTCCGAGAGGCACATCGAAGAAAATCCATGCAGTCTGTACGCCATTGATATGCTACAAGCTCGTATATTATATAAAATCGTATGATGACGTCATCATGACGTCACATCAATTTTAATCTAACACAAGCTGGCATAACTAAATACCACGTTTCAACTTAATCTGACTTGTACTTTTGTAGATATATGGCTTCAAGAAATGCCCCTTTAAGATGACGTCACATGACATGTGATGACGTCATCATAACGTCATGTCAATTTTCAGCTATAAACCTGCTTGGCTACCCTGGATATTACTTTTCAACTTAATCGGACTTGTACTTCTGTAGATATATGGCTTCAAAAAATGCCCCTTTAAGATGACGTCACTTGACATGTGATGACGTCATCATAACGTGACGTCAATTTTCAACTATAAACCTGCTTGGCTACCCTGGATATTACTTTTCAACTTAATCGGATTTGTACTTCTGTAGATATATGGTTTCCAAAAATGCCCCTTTAAGATGACGTCACGTGACGTGATGACGTCATCATGACGTCACGTCAATTTTCAGCTATAAACCTGCTTGGCTACCCTGGATATTACTTTTCAACTTAATCGGACTTGTACTTCTGTAGATATATGGCTTCAAAAAATGCCCCTTTAAGATGACGTCACTTGACATGTGATGACGTCATCATAACGTGTGTCAATTTTCAACTATAAACCTGCCTGGCTACCCTGGATATTACTTTTCAACTTAATCGGATTTCTACTTCTGTAGATATATGGTTTCCATAAATGCCCCTTTAAGATGACGTCACGTGACATGTGATGACGTCATCATGACGTAAAAGTTTGGCGCACATTCTGAGCAGTTGGTGTAAGGGTCTGCCTGCGACTTGTCTAACGACTTGAAAAAAGACTAGAGATCAACTCTTTTTATAGACAGCATGCCACATGAAAGCCATGGTTTTCTGCCCTTCCCAGAATTCCTTTGTGTTATATCGAATCCGGAACAGCAAAATCTTGCAAAATTTGTGTAAAAACTTGGCACAACCTTTAATTTTGAGACTAATTGGGAATTGTTTGTGCAATACAAGGAAAGAAGGCTTGTTTTTTCTGTGAAATTAGATGCTCTTGGCACAGTATGGTCACTCAAAGTGGAACATAGGTGCTTATTTCTGCCTCATTAGTTTTTACTAATTTTGCTGACATGAATCTTGAAATAACAGGTTGTATGTTTAGACTGTCACACCTTTATCAAGGGGGGTTTGTTATTTTCCAAGATTTGGCTATTCCTGACTGATTTTAATGAGGGTATTGTGGTAAATTATTTCCAAGTTTCTATTTTAAACATCAAACTCTTTACGTACAATGTGTATTTTACACGTACAAAGAAATAAAATTTGCTGACAACGTGTGAGTTTAAATTACGCGACGTTATATGCACAGTGCGAAACCTTTTGAGATTGTGTGGTCTTATAACTGAAATATTCCTTTTTTGTACATGCTTATACCTGAGATAAATGTGGTTTTCTAAGCTTGACTTCGCTGAAACTCCGTGCTAAAATGTTTTTTATCTCGCGTTCACAGCAACAGCCATAGATTTAGATGAAGGAAGTGATAAGAACAGTCACGTGTAATTTTAACAAATGTGTACATTATTTCCGCAATCTTATAGCACGTTATGGTCACTCGAGCGCATATTTAGACACTTGCACCAAAAGTCCTGTGTAGAAAAAGAAGGGCACGAAGTGTATGGAGTAAAGTACGTTTTTGAACCGCGGTGACAAGGTTGCCTGCTGCCCTTAGCATTGGTTTGTATACCTAGTACATGCACATCTAGTCCGAGTAACTTGGACCCTCGCTTTTTTGCACATTTGGATATGATCTGGCAATAGTAGGGTCCAAGTACGTGTGCGGCATTTTCCTATTCATTAATTAGGTACGTCAGAATACCCAACAAAAACATCGGATTTCACCCTTAAAACGGCCACCAAAATACCAGATATGCCACTTGAGGAACAAGTAGAGTTCAATTATTAAGATAGAGGTACTAAGGTTCACTTACCATCCGGATAAAAAGTGAAATTTACTGTTCAATTCCGAGAGGCACATCGAAGAAAATCCATGCAGTCTGTACGCCATTGATATGCTACAAGCTCGTATATTATGCAACGTAAACCTATGTGTAGTATTGCGCTACGTATAGCACTGCTCCGTGTATATATATATACGGAGCAGTGATGTACGTAGCGCAATGATGCACATAGTTGTTGTTGTTGTTGTAGAGTGGGTTGGCGCGTACGGCATTATACTATGCCCTTTGCGCCATTAGCGAAAGATAGTACGTCTCAACAGTAGTCTAGTTGTATACCTGGTACAGTAAGTACGAGTGAGCGGTATACGCATGCGTGACGGTCAAAATGCGGTAATTTCGACTCTGAACAAATCAAGATTATAGAATCGATACAAAAAACAAAAACAGGGAGAATTTGTGTAGGAAGGGCAGGTAAAGGTAGGGAATAAGGAAAGCGTTCATGATCCACATGAGACACAAAGTGTCATAAGTGTCCTGCAAGGCCGGACCGTGTACCGTGCAGTTTAAGGGCCCGGGCCCCGCTCGGGTGATTCGCAGGTCCGCAACACCTTCAGGTGATGATAAGTGACACTATGTCCAGCCAACCATTCACGCTCCCCCATCCCAGAAGCTGGTGTAATATCAAGAGTATCGGCGAGGTGTATCGGGGAATTATATATTGACATTACAGTTATGTACATACTTGATAATATGGTGGCCATTTTGTTTGGGTTCAAGGAGTTGTTGGAGTGTTATTTGGGTATTGGGGAGATTAAGTGATTTTATGAGTATTTGTCTTTGGATGTTATATTTACAACAATTCAGGAGAAAGTGCTTAACATCCTCTGTACATAAGCATACTTCACATAATCCATTTGGATGTTTGCCGATTTTATATAGGAAATTATTCAGACCTTTACATGTGCCAAGTCGAAGTCTATGCATGATAACTTCTTGAGTACGTGTCATTCCCCAACTAGAGAAAATATAGGAGGCCTTATATTTCATGGTATTTAGATTAGTGCTGGGGAGGGTTTGGTTCCATTTTTCTTTAAGTTCTTCTTTGAGAATATGTTTAATTTCATTATCTAAAAGGGGTATGTGGTGATCGATGCTAGTTTTATGTGTGGCTGATTTAGCAATTTCGTCTGCTCTTTCATTTCCATTGATCCCACAGTGTCCAGGGATCCATTCAAAGATAACTATATTGCCTTGGCAATGGATGTTATTTAAGGTGTGGCGAATATCACAAACGATTTTATGTTGGGGGAAGGTTTTCGAGATAGACTGGATGGCGCTAAGGCAATCACTGAAAATACAGGTGTGTAAAGGTTTAACATCTTCTACCCATTCTAGAGCAAGGAGAATAGCAAAAAGTTCTGCCGTGAATATAGAGATGCCATTATTAAGGCGGGAGGCTTTACTGTATTTAAGTTGGGGGATGTATATACCACATCCGACAGTGTCATGGGTGGGATTGTAGGATCCATCCGTGTATATATGTAGAGAATTAATCCATGTTGTATTAATGGTTTCTAAACTAAGATTTCTCTTGTCATATATATTTGTAGCATTTGCCACCCGAGAGAGGATCTCAGTGGAGATAGAGGGCTTATTGTAATGCCAGAAAGGAGTAGGGTCATTGAGGGGGAAAGTTGTATAAGGGTATTGAGAGATCCTGGCTTCAAAAGGTGTGTTGTGGGTTGTAGACATCCATTTGTCAGCAAAATAATGCTTTTGCCAGTTATCTGAAAAAATATAATCATTAGGATGGGTTTTGTGGGCATTTACTTTGATTCCGTAAATATTACATAAGAACTGTCTGCGTAAAGCCAGGGGTGGATCTCCACATTCTGTCTGCAGCCTAAAAAGTGGTGAACTGTGAATAGCTCCTGTACAGATTTTAAGAGCTTGATATTGGATACTATCAAGTTTTTGTTTGATAGTCATGGATGCAGAGTCAAAGGCTTCACACCCATATTCCAAGATAGGTTTTATTAGTGCACTGTAGAGCTGATATAGTGTTTTACAATCGGCCCCCCAGGAAATACCGCTAATGCATCTGAGGATGTTAAGTCTCTTTTTACATTTGTTAATTATATTGTCTATGTGTTGATTCCATGTTAATTTGCTGTCAAAAATCACTCCCAGGAATTTGGCCGATGACAAAGTCTGTAATTTATGGTTTTGGATGTGCAGGGAGATATTGAAAATTCTTTTGTTGGTAAACAAGACAGCAATTGTCTTAGGGATGGACAACTTGAAACCCCATTTGTCACACCATAAATTGACATTATTTAAGTTTTGTTGAATTTTCTTTTCTAGGTAAGATGTGTTCCTGTTGGATTTCCAGATGGCCATATCATCTGCATATTGCGAGACATTGGCATCAACAACATGGTGGGAGAGATCATTGACAGCAACATTAAAGAGCAGAGGACTGATAACACTGCCCTGTGGGACACCATTTTCCAGAGTTCTTTCTTTAGAAAGAAAGTTATTGACTTTAACTTGAAATTTTCTATCAGAGAGAAAATTGTCAATCCATTTTATTATTCTGCCATATATACCCATGGATTGTAGTTTGATAACGATACCTTTGCGCCAAAGCATATCATAAGCTTTTTCGATATCAAGGAAAATGGCAAGGGTGCTTTCTTTATTACTCCGAGCTTTATTGATAGATGATTCTAAATTGACAATGTGATCTTTGGTACTTCTTCCTTTCCGGAAACCACTCTGATGGTTGGATAAAAGATTGTGAGTTTCTAAGTACCAAAGTAATCGAGAATTTACCATGCGTTCCATGATTTTACAGAAGGTAGACGTGAGGGCAATGGGTCTATATGATAGAGGGTTGGTGGAGTCTTTTCCAGGTTTAAGGAATGGAATAAGGATAGCATCCTTCCATTGTTTAGGGCATTGAGAGGTATACCATATCATGTTAAAAATGATGAGGAGGTAATTACGAATTTTCAGAGGGAGATGTTTGATAATAGCGTTACTTATTCCGTCTTTACCTGGAGATGTGCACTTGGATGAATCAATAGCATGGTTTAATTCTTCCAAATTAAAAGGTTCATTGATCACACTGTCATTGTTACTATTAATATAAAAATCTTTTTCAGCTTCACTTTTGATGGGTATAAATGAAGGGCTGTAATTGTTTGTACTGCTGACATTAGCATAGCTGTCAGCAAGGGCTTCAACCTTGTCTTCGTCAGTAATGGCATCTGTGCCATTGTGGTTTAGAACAGGGATGCTGTTGGTATTTCGGTTTTTCTCTATTCGTTTAATTTTATTCCAAATAATTTTGGTATTTGTTTTGGGGTTTATTTCGTTGCAGAAATTTTCCCAGTCTTTCCTTTTGGCATTTTTAATTGTCTTCCTGGCTATGGCACAAGCCCTTTTGTACAGTATTAGGTCTGCAGGGAGACGGGTTTTTCTGAGGATTTTAAGAATTTTTTTCTTATTATCAATGGCCTGCTTACAATCATCATTCCACCAGGACGTAGGGGTTTTATGATAATTTGGATTGGTTTTCGGAATTGAGTAACTCATGGCTGATTCGAGCTCATTGATAAAGTTGTTATACGTGTCATCAATGTTATCTGATGTGTTAGGTTCAGAGATATTTTGATTGCAGGCAGTTTTATATTTACTCCAATCAGCTTTTTTAATAGACCATTTAGGTGTGAAATTGGCTTTATTTTTATGAATAGGATGATTATAATTGATAATAATAGGGCAGTGATCACTTCCCCAGGAATCATCTAGAACCATCCAGTTACATTTAGCAGCTATATTAGGTGATACAAACGTGACATCAATACATGAGAGAGTGCCATGAAAGGTATTTACTCTTGTACCCTCACCAGAATTGATACAAATCATATCAAATTCTGTTGTAATATCCTCAATAATCCTGCCATTATGATCCAGTTTGGAGCTGCCCCATAGAGGGTTATGACTGTTTAAGTCTCCACAAATTATGCAAGGTTTGTCGATTTTATTTAAGATCTCTCTGAAAGACTTATCGTCTAAGGTGTTGCATGGGTTATATATATTAATGACGTTAATTTTATTTTTATGAATATCATATAGTTCACCAATTTGATACTCAATGGGAGTGTCAGAACCATATATGTATTTGAAAGCTAGGCCACGTTTGACAAGAAAGGCACAGCCTCCTCCCCTTTTTTTAGCTCCTGTGTTTTGTCTGTCATGACGATAAATGTCATAACCAGGTAGGGTAAACTGTTTCCCTTCTTTGAGCCAGGTTTCTTGAATACATATGAGGTCTGGTTTTTGTTTAGGGGGATAATTATTGATTGAGGATTTAAATTTATTACTATGAGCTGTAAGAGACTGTGCGTTCCATTGTAAGATTAATACCATAATATAAAGGAAAATCATGACGTTTTGTTCGATTTTGCTTTAGTTGTCTGACTGCTAAGATTATGGGTTTCCACCGGGTCTGTGTTTATTTTGGCCGAAGATATATTGCTCTTATTTTGGGTTGATCTTCGACCCGATTCGCCTTTCCTTGTATTGGTATGTGTGGGTGTCCTTTGTTTTCCTTGCGTTTCTTTGGTCTGTGATGGGGGATTGTCTGAATGGATGATGTGATTGACAAGGTCTTTAATAGCCGTTTGCCTTTCCTCTTTGTTCTTTAGTGTATCCAAAATTTGGATTGTGCCTGTCAGAAGTTCCGTTAGGCGTTGTTCATTACATATGCATGTACATCGTGTGTGTTCGGTTTGCGTTCCCTCATCAGTTGTGTTTGTCTGGGTGCTCACGTCTTTGACGGTTTTTTTGGGTTTTGCGGTTGGTGGTGGCATGTCCGTTGTGTCCTTTGTATTTGGTTGCACTTTGCCTGTCGTAGGTTGTGCCATGGAGGGTGGAACACTCCTCCATGGTTGTGCTGGCGGGGGGGTTAGCTGCTGTGTGGGATTTATTACGATATCCGTTTTTATAGCTTTAGCAGCATCTGCATATGATACATGATATGTAACCCTGATTCCTTGAATTTTCTTTTCTTGTTTTATGGTGGTACAGCCTCCATAGGCTGATGAATGGTTCTCACCACATCTGCAGCATCTAGTGTTTTCTTTCTGATGGCATTGTTCATAGGTGTGGGGCCCACCGCATCGCACACAACGTGTGGCGCTTCTGCAGTTTTTGGCGGTGTGACCTAGTCTCTGGCAATTGAAGCAACGAATTACAGGTGGAATATATGGTTTTACAGGGAAGTTTTCATAGCCTATTTGTATTTTGGTAGGCAGATTTGGCGAGTTAAACGTTAGGCAGATAGAAAGGCTTTTTTCAAGTTTGCCTTCCCGTTTTCGCATGAGTCGTTTGGCATCAGTGACTCCATACTTCTTACATGCAGTTACTATTTCTTGGTCTGTTATGTCTGTTTCTATACCGTATACAACACCTTTACTTTGAGTTTCGGATTTTGCATACTCCGTTGTGACAGTCCATTGCTCTAGTCGATTTATAGTTTTGAGTTTTTTAGCTTGTGCTGTGGTGTGGCATTTGACGGTTATTCCCCCTTGGTTGTTCTTGGAAACGTTTTTGATGAGGTCCTTTCCTACACTATTCAGGGCTTTGGCGATTCTAATTGGGTTTATTTTGGATAGTTGGACATCGGGGGAGTTAATTATTACCAGAGTAGGTTGAGTTTGGCAGGTGTTGTATGTCACAGTGTTTCGGCGTTTTGTTGGATGTGGAGAGTCGGATTCTGAATCGGTATAAACATCACTATAGCTGAGGCTGTGTTTTGTTCGTTTCCTGTTTTGAGTTTGCCAAGGGGACTGTGTTTTGTCTTGAGCTTGACTGTACAAGGCTTCAAATGTTGAACGCGGTTGTTCATTTTCATTAGGATTTTGGTCTGCATCCATTTGTTGCGATAACTGATCCCATGAGAAATCATTATTAGATTCCGATTCAGCCTCGGCCATGGCCGATAAGGGAGGGGAATATATTCCGATACACCTCGCAATACTCTTATATTACTTACCCGTGCCCGATGAGTAAAAGAAAAAGATCAGAAGATCAACCGTTGGTGATGAGTGACAATATTCGGATTTGAATTTCGCGCCACAGACTAGACACGTCCGCACACGTCACCGCTCCGCTCGAGAGGGTGATGCACATAGGTTTACGTTGGAGTGTAGTTATAGGATGAATTAAGGGCATTTCTCAAAAATGGCTTGGGCTTCGGGTTCGCGTAATTTTATGTTCCCATATTTGTTTTTGCTACATGTACATCAAAGTCTTATACTTTAACCCAGTGCGTGTTCATCTATTTACGTATCTAAGCCTTCAGATTGGCAATGGGACTGGGAAATAGCTGGAGACGACGCCCAAGCCCAAACCCAAGCCCAAGCCACCGGTTGAGAAACGCCCCGAGGACGCGCAACATAACACCCATGGTTACACTGCCTTCCAAAAATTCCTTTGTTATCATATTGTTTTGGAGCTAAATATTGAAATGGGTATATTTTGACGCTGGAGTGAGCTATGATCATGGGAACTTGGAATTAGGTACACAAAAATAGAGTGTATAAAACTTCCGAAGGAATTTGTCATAAGAGATTGCTAAATATACCAAATTTTGACTTGAATTTAATGACCTCTAGATGACGTCATCATGACGTCATCATGACGTCACATCAATTTTTTTTATCTGCAACAAATTCTGGCCTATCAGCATTAAGACTGCACCCAATCGGAAGTACGGTTCTCTAGATATAGGACCTTAAAGTGTGCACCTTTAAGATGACGTCACGTGACCCATGATGACGTCATCACAACGGTACTTGTCAAAGCAAACATTTGCAACGTGGTCTTGGCCTGGGTCGAGTCTAGAGTCAATCTCATCAATGACAGTATAAAATTTTGAGAGTACATTGAAATTTGAAACATTGAAAAATTCATAGAAAATCAACCGATGACGTCACAATGACGTCACTTCGGATTTTGCATGCTATTGACAATATCTGCCTACCCACCAATTTTTATGACGATCGGACTTACCCTTATATGTGTTTCAAAAAAGCACATTTTTGATGACGTCATGATTACGTCACACATTTTTCCTATTTATGTGAAAGAGTATAGGAGCTAACAAATCTAATACAAAAAGAATTTTGAATTTAGCATGTTCTGTCGATGAGATATGGCTTTAAGAAACTTTAAGATTCAAAAACTTAAACATTACAATAAAATCGTATGATGACGTCATCATGACGTCACCTCAATTTTCATCTATAACACGTGGTGGCTCACCAACATACCAGGTTTAAAGGCAATCGGACCTACGGTTCTCTAGATATGGGCCCTTGAAAAATGCACCTTTATGATGACGTCACGTAACACGTGATGACGTCATCGTGACGTCACACTTCGGCACACTATTTGAGCTTAGGGTCTATGTTTGTGTTAAGTTTGATTAAGATCTGATGTTGTTTAGTGACCAAAGTGCCGGTCAGAAAATTTAGCTTAATGAAGAAACCAAAATAGCGGGTATTGTGTAGTTTAGGATTTGCGTATTAATTGTGTTCATGTTAGCGCCTGGAGCATTTGATTCTTCCAAAAGCATTTTTTGTCACTAAAGTGACTTCTCTGAATTCCAATGACACGTGCTTTTGTGATTTGAAAAGGTTTTTCAAGGCGAAAAATATGATTTTCTTACGCGGGTCACGTTTTGGCTAGGTCAACCCCGACCCAGCCCCTACTCTCGGACCAGCATTATACCCGTGTACAACGGGGTATTGCGCAATCGCGTATTTTTTGCCCTCTTAACTACAGATTTCACTCAAAAATACCCTGCAGATGTTCTTCGACGTGGCCCTTTCTTCTGAATATGGCAAAACGAACAATTTTCAAGTAGATTGTGTACATGCCTGGGCGAAAGTGTACTAAACTACACAATCGCCGCAACAGAACAAAAACAAGGGCTGTTTCGAAAAACTTTCGAAACAAGGGCTGTTTCGAAAAACTTTCGAAACAGCCAAAAATTTGCGTCTTACCCATGTTACTACTACAAACAACTTTAATTAATTTCAAAATTAACAAAGAAAACTGGCAGCAGCGCGATTGTTTGACAAACTTAAATTATTGTATTCACATTTCACATCCAAACTAAAAAACCAAAAACGAAACAGCCCTGTGTTTGTCCACAAACACCAACCTCATGCCTCTATTTATATTTGCTGGCGGAATCTCCATGCAGTCCCACAACACCCTGCACTATACACGGGGGGAAAACATCATACAGCATTTCGGGGAGGCGAGATCCGACAGTCCTACACCATCCTACACTGCACAAAAAAGTCCTACAGGAATCCTACACGAGGGGAAACATCATACAGCATTGAAGTGTGTACAAATATATAGTGATATTTCGGGGAGGCGAGATCCGACAGTCCTACACCATCCTACACTGCACAAAAAAGTCCTACAGGAATCCTACACACGGGGGAAAACATCATACATCATTGAAGTGTGTACAAATATATAGTGATATTTCGGGGAGGCGAGATCCGACAGTCCTACACCATCCTACACTGCACAAAAAAGTCCTACAGGAATCCTACACACGGGGGAAAACATCATACATCATTGAAGTGTGTACAAATATATAGTGATATTTCGGGGAGGCGAGATCCGACAGTCCTACACCATCCTACACTGCACAAAAAAGTCCTACAGGAATCCTACACACGGGGGGAAACATCATACAGCATTAAAGTGTGTACATAGTGATATTTCGGGGAGGCGAGATCCGACAGTCCTACACCATCCTACACTGTACAAAAGGTCCTACAGCCTCCTACACACGGGGGGAAACATCATACAGCATTAAAGTGTGTACATAGTGATATTTCGGGGAGGCGAGATCCGACAGTCCTACAACATCCTACACTGCACAAAAAAGTCCTACAGGAATCCTACACACGGGGGAAAACATCATACATCATTGAAGTGTGTACAAATATATAGTGATATTTCGGAGAGGGAAGATCCGACAGTCCTACACCATCCTACACTGTACAAAAAAGTCCTACAGGAATCCTACACACGGGGGAAAACATCATACATCATTGAAGTGTGTACAAATATATAGTGATATTTCGGGGAGGCGAGATCGGACAGTCCTACACCATCCTACACTGCACAAAAAAGTCCTACAGGAATCATACACACGGGGGAAAACATCATACATCATTGAAGTGTGTACAAATATATAGTGATATTTCGGGGAGGCGAGATCCGACAGTCCTACACCATCCTACACTGCACAAAAGGTCCTACAGGAATCCTACACACGGGGGAAAAACATCATACAGCATTGAAGTGTGTACAAATATATAGTGATATTTCGGGGAGGCGAGATCCGACAGTCCTACACCATCCTACACTGCACAAAAAAGTCCTACAGGAATCCTACACACGGGGGAAAACATCATACATCATTGAAGTGACTTTTTGTGCAGTGTAGGCGAGATCCGACAGTCCTACACCATCCAACAAAAACTGATGTCATAATTTTTATTTGTCTTTAAAGTGATATCTTTCTTATTTACCTAATTTCACCATGTATTCGTTCATTTTAACGCCTGGCTCATTCAATTTAGATTGACATTGAATGATCGCGCAGATCGTCATTAGATAATCAAAAATATTCATTAAATTTCACTATCTGAGCATTCTTTCGAGCTTCACTCGTTCCTGAAAAAATGCATTTAAATTAAAAGCATCGCATCGTTCATTCAATTTCGTCTGAACCAGCAGAGAGGTGTCGATCGGTAATTCATTTTCATCAATGGGCAAACTTATTCAACATTTCTTCAAGCATTTTAAAAGACAAATCTGCAGGCCCGTCTGCCTATAAAAAGGTCCGAGCTATCCCACTCTAAATTACATCTGACGCCTTCAAGCAGGAATGTCTTGCACGTCAAGCGATCGATGGATGAATCAGTGAAATATGAAAACTTACAAAAACAGACTGAAAAAAAAACAGAAAGAAAAGAATACATGTAAACATGTCATCATAAAGATGTCCCTTATCGATTTATTCAAACTTTTAAAGACGTAGAGAAAATCAACATTGAAAAAAAGAATCCTGAGACAGTTTCTTTTCATTATTTCCTTACATTTATTTCTTATATAAATTAATTTGTTGCATTATACATGTACATTTTATTGACACAAAGATTTTAAAAGAAAAAAAATGAAACTAGCTAGAAGAAAACAGGAAAATATAGCAATTACAAAAATCTTATTAATTTGAATGAACGAACGATGAAAATGATTGCCCATGAACATAAACACATGGTGGCAAGGGGTTAAATGACAATAAAAACATAAAATGGTTCACTCGATTGGCAAATAGTCCTATAACCACTCCGCCAGGGCTTATGTATTTTTTTATAACCGAATACAACTTTTTTTTCAAATTTTTAAAAACTTCATACCATCATGGAGTAGTACAAAAAGATAACAAGTTGCCCAACTTACATTACTAATGTAATTTAATCATTCAATTTCGTCAGTGGCATGATTGAAGAGTTTATGAAAGACAAGTTACCAGTCATCTTCTGGTCGTTCATTTAATGAGCATCCAATGAAATGATTTTATCATGCAAATTCGGTAAGATCGCATGAAATTCAAGGAATCCGAAGAAAGAACATTACTTTATTTTCTTTTTGTGATTGAACATGAACCTCAAATCAAAACAAGAAATGTTGTTAGAATGCATTGCATTATTTATCTTTACGCGGGTAATTTTCTTCGCCCTTGTGAATTGAACATGAACATCGTACAACACGAGTTATGTTTCGCATTTATATGCCATACATTTGTATACAAAGCATTGGCCCTTAATCTAATTAACAAGAGAAAGTCAAATAACAATGAGTTGTGGTATTATTGCGAAATGTTTATGCCTGATTTCGTCGGCCTATTCCTTTTAGTTGATTTTGAATCACAACCAAAATGACGTCCACATAACAGCTAATTCGAACCATCTTAACGATAAATTCAATGACGAAATTGAATGATTCAATCGGTAAAATAAATGACAAAAAACGAATTTGCTTTTCTAATTCAACGCCATTCCCGGAGTGAGACGAAAATGACGATAAATAGGACGAATAAAATTGTTTTCCTGTGAATTACAATACTTTCTTTTAAGCAATTTTAAATGAAAGAAGTGCGAAATTAACCGGGAAACCTGTAGTAGTTAGTTTTTTTTCTGTGGATCTAAAGGCTTTATTAAAATTATAAGATTTAAAGAGGAGGCTGTGATGAGAGCAGTGGCGTAGCCAGGCTCTTCCTGGGGGGGGGGGGGGGGGGGGGGGCAAACGGAGGGCATGGTTTTTTTCGAGGGGGGGATATTCGCTATAACGCATATAGTGACGCAAATTCGCTAGGGCCTATAGTAACGCGTATCCCAAATTTCCAGAGGGGGGAAAGGGGGGGGCAAGGGTTCCCACATGGGGAGGGGGCAGTTGCCCCCCCCCCCCCCTTCTTGGCTACGCCACTGCATGAGAGGAATCTGCATTATTTCTCATTTTTTTATGACAGTAAAACAGCCAGGAAATTATTTCAGCCATAAAAATAAAACGGAAATGAATTCAGAAAGGTGTTGTTTTGTCAGCCCCGTCCAGCCCTCTAGTGCAATTTGTCAACAAATCATCGCTGTAGGCAGCAAATAAATAAGACGTCATCAAACGGTCTCCCATTGTGTCGGGCAATTGGCACAAAAGGAGACTCCGTCTTATGACATCAGATTTGCTTGCTACCCGCATCAACGACTTTTAGACAAATGGCGCAAGCGGGGTAGATGGGAATGGAAAAAGACATACATGTATCAACAACCATGGCCCACAGTAGGGTGCATCAAATGTATCACATCAGTAATGTAAGTTGGGCAACTTGTTATCTTTTTGTACTACTCCATGATGGTATGAAGTTTTTAAAAATTTGAAAAAAAAAGTTGTATTCGGTTATAAAAAAATACATAAGCCCTGGCGGAGTGGTTATAGGACTATTTGCCAATCGAGTGAACCATTTTATGTTTTTATTGTCATTTAACCCCTTGCCACCATGTGTTTAGTTTCATGGGCAATCATTTTCATCGTTCGTTCATTCAAATTAATAAGATTTTTGTAATTGCTATATTTTCCTGTTTTCTTCTAGCTAGTTTCATTTGTTTTCTTTTAAAATCTTTGTGTCAATAAAGTGTACATGTATAATGCAACAAATTAATTTATATAAGAAATAAATGTAAGGAAATAATGAAAAGAAACTGGCTCAGGATTCTTTTTTTCACTGTTGATCTTCTCTACGTCTTTAAAAGTTTGAATAAATCGATAAGGGGCATCTTTATGATGACATGTTTACATGTATTCTGTTATTTCTGGGTTTTTTTCAGTCTGTTTTTGTAAGTTTTCATATTTCACTGATTCATCCATCGATCTCTTGACGTGCAAGACATTCCTGCTTGAAGACGTCAGATGTAATTTAGAGTGAGTTAGCTCAGACCTTTTTTATAGGCAGACGGGCCTGCAGATTTGTCTTTTAAAATGCTTGAAGAAATGTGGAATAAGTTTGCCCATCTATGAAAATGAATTACCGATCGACACCTCTCTGCTGGTTCAGACGAAATTGAATGAACGATGCGATGCTTTTAATTTGAATGCATTTTTTACAGGAACGAGTGAAGCTCGAAAGAATGCTCAGATAGTGAAATTGAATGATTATTTTTGATTGTCGAATGACGATCTACGCGATCATTCAATAATCAATTTAAATTGAATGAGCCAGGCGTTAAAATGAACGAATACATGGTGAAATTGGCCGGGAAAACCTATATTAGGTAAAATTTATAAGAAAGATGTCACTTTAAAGACAAATAAAAATAAAAATTATGACATCAGTTTTTGTTGGATGGTGTAGGACTGTCGGATCTCGCCTACACTGCACAAAAAAGTCACTTCAATGATGTATGATGTTTTCCCCCGTGTGTAGGATTCCTGTAGGACTTTTTTGTGCAGTGTAGGATGGTGTAGGACTGTCGGATCTCGCCTCCCCGAAATATCACTTTTTATTTGTACACACTTTAATGCTGTATGATGTTTTCCCCCGTGTGTAGGATTCCTGTAGGACTTTGTTGTGCAGTGTAGGATGGTGTAGGACTGTCGGATCTCGCCTCCCCGAAATATCACTATATATTTGTACACACTTCAATGATGTATGATGTTTTCCCCCCGTGTGTATGATTCCTGTAGGACTTTTTTGTGCAGTGTAGGATGGTGTAGGACTGTCGGATCTCGCCTCACCGAAATATCACTATATATTTGTACACACTTCAATGCTGTATGATGTTTTCCCCCGTGTGTAGGATTCCTGTAGGACTTTTTTGTGCAGTGTAGGATGGTGTAGGACTGTCGGATCTCGCCTCCCCGAAATGCTGTATGATGTTTTCCCCCCGTGTAGTGCAGGGTGTTGTGGGACTGCATGGAGATTCCCCCAGCAAATATAAATATAGCGGCGGCGTCTTTGCTTTTTACTTTGTGCACATTTCAATGGTGTAGGACTGTAGGAAGTGTAGGATCCTACAAAATATACGGAGTGGAAAAAGCTGCCCCATATCGTGCTGCATATGAAAATACGTATATACGCTGTAAGATTCTTTAGGCTGGCGCCGCAGCCAGTGGCCTTGTGAACCTATCAGATGATCGCCAGGTACAATTCTCTACCTCGCGACACATATCACCAGTGCTGCGCGCCGTGCGACAGCACATCAAAATGGATCAACAGAACGTACTTCAACCAGATGCGACTGGAAATACGACTGGTGAACACGGTCCGCCATTTTGTGGAGTCAAAAATTTGGTTCTACAAAATGGCGGACCGTTATTTGTCACGAAATTAAACAAAAGCCACGCAATTTGAAGGGATAGTTATGTGAATCTTTATATTCTACTTTTAAAAAAGCTTCCCAACCATATCCATTTCAGTTTTATAGCCCAAATCGCAAAATCCAAAGCAATGTGTCCCTTTAACAAAACGTCTGGGTTCAGTGAACTGCCAAACAGGGTTAGCCCACCGTACCCAATCATTCCTCAACATGCCAAACTCCATCGAGTTTGCGCAGCAAGAGATTTCACCTGAGAGAAGGAGGTTGATTTGTCACTCACCGGAAAGGGTGACGTCACACACCCGGCCGCTGTAGTCATTCATTGTGTGCAACCAGATGCTGCAGAATCGCTCACCGAAGAGGTAAAAAAAATCCTGTTAATTGACAGTTTGGGATTTCAGAACAATTACGAGGGTGGGAAGTACAGTGCCTAGATCAATTTAGTGGTATTTTTGTAAAGGCCAGGCGTCAGAATGAACGGTTTAACTGTTGGTGAATTGTGCTGCTTATTTTGCTGTCCGCCATGTCCTTCGCGGATTGCGGCCAAGCTGGCATTTCTGCCACCGGAACCAACCTATACTATCGTGACTGACGAAACGGGTACTAAAGGCACGCTGAATCTCACCGAGAGGGCAGAATGGCAGTATTCTGACCGTGAACTTGAATCCATTGAAGTGTTTTACACCCGCAATAAGCGGGGAAACAGAACAGCATGCATGTTTGTACGCTGTGCCTCCAACCCCAAATACACCGTTCTTTTTAGTCATGGAAATGCTGTAGATATTGGCCAGATGAGTAGCTTTTACATTGGACTTGGTTCTAGGATCAACTGCAATATTTTTAGCTATGATTATTCTGGCTATGGGGCCAGTGGAGGCAAGCCATTGGAGAGGAACCTGTATTCTGACATTGATGCTGCATGGCAAGCCCTTCGTTCTCGCTATGGAATTAGTCCGGAAAGCATTATCCTGTATGGACAGAGTATTGGCACAGTACCTACGATAGACCTGGCAGCAAGGTATGAGTGTGCTGCCGTGATTCTGCATTCTCCTCTCATGTCAGGGATGCGAGTGGCTTTACCGGACACCAAGAAGACGTGGTGGTTTGATGCATTTCCAAGGTGGGTAAATACACGTATCAATTGTAGTTCCGGCCCTGGGGGACCCGGGACTTTGGAAAAAGTAGCCCGCACATACATGTAGACAGGGTTGTCCAAAAAACCATGCCCCACTAGCCGGGACAATAGCGGGGACTTTTCCGGGATGTTCAAATTGTTGCCCCCACCCTGCCGGAGCATTAGCCGGGACGTACCCGGGGATGTCATATCGAGAAATTATACATACTCGGGATTTTATACCCAGGAGTAAGGATGGAAATTTACGTTTAATTTGATAAACATTTAGGCGAAATAAAAAAAACATGTTTAGCGTCCCCGCCCGCTTCCTTTTTGGGGGCCGCCTGGATTTTGGTTTTTTTTACCACAGAAAAATTATGTATAAAAAAAGAAAAATGTCAACCAGTCAATCGGAAATTAAATACTTGCGAGTCAGAAGTTTTTTTTGTTTTTTGCTGATATGGTGCTACAAACATACTAAAAAACACTTTAAATATGTTCAGTTCTCTTGTCCAACATGTCTCTTTCATTTTTAATGCGTCTTTGAACAGGGAAACACTTTGCCAGAATTTTGTTTAAATGACTGCCATCTTGAAAATTTAAACTAAAAAGCCCCTCTTCCTCCTTTTTTTTAATAACCCGGACGTGAAACATGGTTTTTTTTTACTTAGCCTGAGCAAAACTTTCCCGTAGCGTTTCAACAAACAAGGAAAGAGTTCCATACATGTATCTGGCCATCACTTAGACCTCGTGCACAAAGTCTATGGGCCATGACAGAAAAAGTCAAAGTATTTTCATAGAATAAGTTGAAATTTTTTCCCTCCTAAATTCATGTTTCTTCATCAGATTTACACTTTTTGGTAGTTTTTAAGTCATATCAAGGGAAAATAAGTGATGGCCGGATATGGAACTCTTTCCGTCAACAATTGCAAAACGGCTGCCACACCCCTCCCAGTATTTCTGTAGGATGTACATGTAGGAAAGGTGCTGTCCGCGTCGAGCATTGATCGTGGGCTTCGTGGACTTCGTGGACTAGCGGCATACATTGTATTGAAAACATCAAACACAAACAATTTTATACACTGTGTAGTACTAAAGGCATTTGTAAATTTCTTTGTAAATTAAATAAATTTACAAAAATCCTAGATTCTTTGTCAATAAGACTGGAAGGTACATGTAGATCGCGTAAAAAATACAAGGTCCCATTTTTGTGTCGGCAGTGTCGCCTAAACGAATGTTTTGGGGGGCACTTAGTAACCAATCATGAATTACATGTATGTTGTGTCGCCTTTAGAAACGAATGTTTTGGGGAGTACATGTACTTACCAATCATGAATTCTGTCCGTGTGACCGTGTGCCCATATGACCGTACATGTATGTTAAATTTTTTGCTCTCATTTGGTGTCATTTGAAAAGTTGAAGTCCAATTTGAACCAGATGTGGGTTATACATGTGACATGGGAACCTTCATATGTTAATGATGTCAAAGCTCACATACCCAGGTCAAGGGTCGTCTGAGGTCAAGTTGTAAAATGAGCTGAACTGAACATGTAAAATTGTTCTCATTTGAAAAGTTCAAGTCAAATTGCAATCAAACTTGAGCCTTAGGTGCAACATGGCAACATTTATGTGATGTTGTTGTTACAGGTCACATCAAGGTCAAATGTCATTGGAGGTCAGGTGGTAAAAACGGCTGGAAATGTAAAATTTGCCTCATTTTAGAAGTTGAAGTAATTTGCAATTGAACTTGGGTCATAGGTGCATTGTGTTAACAGTTAACTGTCATACGATGCTCATGTGAAAGGTCGCATACTGAAGTCAAAGGTCATTTCAGGTCAAGTTATAAAATAGTCTTAAAATGTAAAATTGCTCTCATTTGAAAAGTTGCAAATGCGATGCAGTGACAAAAAAAGGCGACACGTGTGATCCACGGATCACCTTGTAAAAATTTGAGTTCTGTTTAAACGTGTGGGAAAATTTCTAAACAGATTTGATTTTGTTTTTCGTTTAACCCTAACAGTCCCGAATCCTCCAATTTCAATACTTTGTTCACACAACATAGGGAGTTAGTGTTAAAAGTGTAAACGTCCCATCCTTGCCCAGGAGCTTTGCAATAGATGTACATGTACAAATGTAGGAATGATTTTTAAGGTTCAACCGATGTTGGATTTTCCTGCCGATCCGATGGCCGATGTTTTATTTGGAACATCGGCCGATGTCCGATCCGATCCGATGTTTTTAATCGACATATAAACAATGCCATCAAAAACGTCAAAAAATCGTGCTGAGCTATCGGTAGATCGTGACACTATGGACCGATCGCGCTGCCACCAGTCGAACACATTTTCTTTCTAATTCACGGCTCTAGAGGATTTTTTTTAAAGGTAAGTAAAGTCCAAGATATCCGTCAGAATCGACTGATAGCGCAGCACGATCGCCCTATATCGCGCACATCGACCGATTGCGCCCACATACCCAAGACAAACCACGACTCCCTTAACACAGTAATAAATTGGGCCAAACAAAAAAATGCCTTTAGTTCGGGTCACCCTATTTTCGAAAGACATAAAATGTTATTAGGTAGAGGAAGACAAATTAATTCTACGATACCGATTTCCGATCATAATAGTAGGAATTGCCGACCAGGCGTCCGGAATTCCCATACAGTAGCGGCGGTACTTGCCGACATGTGAAACTATGTGTAACTCAAAGATCGTGTACATCTTGTCGATGTTCGGCCGGGAGTACGTGCGCATGCGGCAAAATAAGTACGGGCTCGATCATGGGGAAAAACCGTCTGCGCCTGCGCATTGCGCAGAGCGGGTCCGTTGTTGGGGGGTGTTTATTCATGCAACACCATGCTTTGACACGCATGCTTTGGAGGCAACATTCGTAGGCCCACTCGACAAGATTTGTTCATAAAATCCCGGCGAAAACCAACAAAGAATCGGACCAACAAGGATAGTCAAAATCAGGATGTGTTTTAATCAAAACTTTCGACAAATTGCGACAAGAAGTGGACCAGTGGTTAAGTGATGTGCGTGATAAACGGCTGTGTGGATAATTCCACGTGTCGCCAACGTGTTACGGTGACGCACCGTGCATGGAGCTGTCAGTTGGCCGGGCACGCCCGCGCGTTGTACGGCATGGACTGCTTTCGTATCGCGGCACTCTGTGCGTGCAGTTTGTGATATGGTGATCGCATTTCATATCTATTTTGTTTAGTTTATTGCTTTTGCTGATTAATAGGCTATCAATCATGTATCTATCTTTCTTCTGAATAAAAAGGTCGATTATTCACAACACGAGAGTTTTGGCTTAACCATACAATTACAAGTTTACAGTTTTAAAGAAATAGGAAGAAAGCTGATTATTTTTACAATACGTACATTTTATTTTCCACTTTGCAATGCTCGCATCACATAAAATTCATCAGGCATATGTCTCACAAAGCATCTCAAAATGTGTACATGTACTTCGTTTCGGGACCCCTCTAACACAGGTATTGCGTTAATTTAATAATATTCTCACCTTTAGCATGGAGGTAGAAAATTAACATGTTATGCCTACCAACCGACCCTATTAAATTTTATTTTAACACTGCTGGTTGTTGGATAGAAGTTGAAATGGAGAACAAATTAGGACAATGGGCAAAACTAATCCAGGCATTTATTTACATGTACGTAGACAAATCTGCGGTCGTAAAAATACGACGCCGAACTCGCAGTGATTTCAATTCAATTCAAGCTTCAGTCCAGCAAAATTGGCACACGTGAAGGGAATTCCCCATTAGGGCGTCTATGCTGGTCTTTTTTCCAGGGTATTTTTGTATTCACGCTGTATATAACATTACACGGTGCACACATATCGCCAATGCTGTGCATGCAAGAGACATGTGATCGGCTGAACTAAAGTCCACAACGCGTCGTGGCTTCACACAGTGTGGTTCCCAGACTCCGTTCATGACGTTCAGTAGACCAGTCCAGTCATGCACTGACTGCTCCGTTGTCTTCGGGCACTGAGTTTTCACGCATGCGGTGCAGATAGCGCGGATCGCATAGACGCGGAGCTCGGAGATATTTACACCGGTATGATAATACATCACCGCATAAAACTGTTCATTTTTCACACAAAAATTAGACATCGTTTTTACTCGCGCTCTAATAAAAAAACATGACATTTGTGTATGATAAAATTGAGTGTAAAGTTTGCTAATTGACATTGCCGAACATCGGTTCGTCATCGGTCAAACCTTACAAATTTTGCCGATCCGATGTTTTGCCGATGTTGCCAAACATCGGCCCGATCCGATGTCCGATCCGATCATCGGTTAAACCTTAATGATTTTACTTTAACCCCTTGGGCACGGTATTTTACGGGAGACGTTGGGGTGTTGCAGCGGTTCTGGCAGCCAAATCGAACCGCTACAATGTGTTTGTGCAGTCAAGCATGACATAAACAATAATCCAACGATGGATTGAAACTGCACAAACGGCTGCCAATGGCGTCATCCGGCCTGGTGGCACTTCTTTTTTTTTACGCCATATGGCGTCATCCGTACACAAGGGGTATACCCCCCACAAAGGAATAAACACTTTTCACAATCTTTTATTTTGAGAATTTAGGTGGGAAATTTTAGTACAAGAAAGGGGAAGAAATTACAGGAAGAAAGAAATAACAGGTTATGCCACATGTTATCAAGGAGGGTTGGTTTATTTTCCAAGATTATGTTGTTTTTGACCAATGTATTTAATGTTGTAAAGCAAGTGGGTACAAAGTGGGTGATTCCGTAAATAAGGGGGCCAGTGGTAAAAATGTACATTCCTATATTTATTTGGCGGATTTGTCACGCATACTGTAGTTAGTTCACATATTCATTTCTGTGTGTTTATTGTGTAACTAACATCAGTGTGCACTAAATCAAACCAACACAATTTGTATTATGACAATGCATTGTCCTAACTGTTGTTCAAAATAACCTAAAATTGTCACTTTTTAGTCAAAAAGTTGCGACATTGAAACACAAGCATTTAAAAGTGTGATTTCCCCTTCTTTTTAAAGGGTTAACTTGGTTATTATAAACTAAACTGATTGATAACAATGTTGAAAGTAAAACTCACATTTCATAAATAATTTTATTTTATTTTCTCAACATGAGAGGTTTGTCAAAAATGGGTTACTTTGGTGTCCCCTAAAAATGTTTACATGGTGAACAATACTATTGAGCGTATCATCCATATTAACTACTTGTTCTGTTCAATTTTGATGGCTAGCATTGGCTAGTTTAAGCTTCCTCTCTGTTTTAAAGAATTTGAAAGTTTGTACAGAGAATTTCAGGAAGCAAGAAAAATACTGTCATTCTAAATTTTGGGGACACCTATTGGTGTCCCCTGAAATTTTTACGTTGTGAAACTTTGTGCTTAAATTGAAAAGATTTGCCATGATGCTTAATTTGTGGGCATTTCTAGCCAAAAGTTAACCTGGATGGAGGTTTTTAACATGCATTATGTAAAATGTTGACAACTTGTTTCAGAATTTGAAATATCAGGCAATACAACTTTGGTGTCCCCCCTAACTTCTTTACACGTGAAATTTTGATTTTTTTTCCCCAAAAAATCAGACAGAGCCACCGATTGACTAATCAATACAGTTTTTATCTTAAAACTGACCAGGTTATCTAAAGTAAACACAAAAATGGCACAAAACATATTCTAGGGTGTGCTAATGTGATTTAAAGCATTTTGGTGTCCCCTTTTACATGTGAAACCCTTAATTTTCCATGAATGAAGATATTTTGATGGTGTACATGTACATGATTCCTACCCTACATGTACTAAAAAGAACTTACATACCACCATTTTCAAGGAAATCGTTAAATATAACAAATAAACAAAACTTTTAAACATAATACATAAATGTAGGTGATTTTTGAATTTAGGGCCTAAAATGTGCATGTCGCAAGTTGGTACCCATACATGCATTTACGGAATCACTCATGTACATGTACATGTGTACATGTACGTTGTAGTTCAACTGAGTTTATCACGTTTATAGTCTTCAAGGTAGTGTACATGATTGGTAGTCCTCAACATTTTTTTTTACTGAATTATTACGAAATACCTTACTAGACTATTAAGTTAATAGCAATCTCAATCATCCTGTGAAATGATGGCACCTGGTGTGCTGTCGTTTTCAAGAAAAGTTGAAATTGATATAATTTTCCAACTATTGTTAAGTGGAACAATAACAGATTTTTAAAAATAATGCCCTCTATTGACCGAATGTAGTTAGTCTGCGTTGCATCTGAAATGGGTTAACAATCCAAAAACGGGCGCAAGGTTGCAATTATAGTACAAGTGTGTGTTGCGTAGTGTACCGAAGCGACGGGTTGTAACCAGTTGGCTCGCGTAGTTATGTGACCAATTGAAAACGATCCCGTTTACAAAAAGTGGGCTTATTTTACAAGAGGGTGCTATAACAAATCCAGTTAACTGCCGCCCGACGGACATCTTTATACACACAAATTTAAGGATTTCTTTTATAAAACCCGTCTTGAAATACATGTACTGCTTAAGGCCAGAATTGTTTTTAAATATTTTATATCGTGTTTCCGTGTTCACATATTTATTAAATTCACATGTCATTTTTGGCAAAAACAAATTTATGTGTACATGTACAACTGTCGCGCATTTATTCAACTAAGTGTTGTGTGTTTGCGTCCATGTACATAATTTTGTATTGGGCAGCACTCGCGTCACAATGACAGCAGGCTCTACATGTGTACCTGATGCAAATGAGTCATTAGTAAGGTCATGAGTCACCAGTGTACATGTACACGTACATGTACATGTAGTATACATTGTACATGTACATGTACAGTACAAACAGGGCAAGTACGTACATGTACATCCATGTCCCTGGAATTCTTCAGTAGGCTATCACTGTATGCTTGCATCTTCCCACTTGAATCATACATGTACATGTACATGTATGCACAAATCTGGGATTCTACATTGTACATTGTACAATGTACATGTACATTGTGTATACAAAAGGTGTAAATGATGTGTGTAGACTAGAGTATACAGTACATACACACAAACGCGTATCCACGCGGACGTCCTACATGTATTGTTCCCTCTTTTGTTTGTACTCAAACTTTTTCGGAAGGCTTCCATCTGTTTTGTACACGATCTCAATCGTGGACGTTCGCTGGAAATCGCGGACGATATTCTTTTCTTTCTTTTTTCTCAAGAATTTTTCGCCTGCGATTTGAATACCTCAACACGTTCATATGTACAATGCAGCGTATTCCCACTTCCCAGACACATGACACACTTCCAGAAAGGTTGCACAGGATAATTACAAGCTCAATATATATGCACATTTATCATTTGTTATACATGTAGTACAAAACGTGTACATTGTACATGTCAATGGACACGTATACATGTGTACATGTACATGGTCCAAATTTTTAGGCGGGGGGAATGCAACTTGTTCAAAATGTACATGTGTACATGTATGTACATGTATGCTGCCCTGATTTTGCCTGGGAATGATGTTGTTCATCATCTTCACAAGGTCTTTTTTTTCAAGTACAGACAGGGGTACACACATAAAAAGTGTACAATGTATATATTTTTTACACTCCCCTACTAACTACATTGTAAATTATGGAAGAAAAATGTTTATTTAAATGAAAAAGCACTTTGTACACTCTGCATTCTAAACGATATTCCTAAAATATTGTTTTATTATGTGCACGAAGATTGATACGTGTACTACATGTACATAAATGTATGTACATGTATGTTCATGTATTATACATCTATAAAGGAGTGTCCTCTCCTAATTCAAACTTGAAGTTATTTAATCTGTTACATGTACATGTACTTAATATTGTCTAGGTCAATTTTTTTTAGAATGTCTTAATGGAAAGTTCATAACTTACTACATGTACATGTACATGTATATGTATACATGTCAGGCCTTGAATTTGGTAATTTTTAGGGCAAGGCCACTTTGGCCTTGGATAAAGCAAAATTATGGAGGGCACCAAGGCCAGTAAGTAGGGCACCAAGGCCAAATTATATCTGCAGAAAGGGCACGGAGGGCGCGGCACTGTTGATGTTTTTCCGTTCAAAACGTATTTAACTAAGAGTAAGAGTAAGACTATGAGGCCAAAAACATACTGCTTCCGATCACATGGGTATTCAATTATATGTGAATTCCAGCCTAAACTATTTCCGTTTACGCTACGAAAGCTATAACAAAAAATTGCCAAAAAAATTATCAAAACTTGCCCTAATTAATGTCAAAAATATTTACGGTCGATAATTCTTAAAAATCATGGAGAATTTAGGTCGTACACATCACTATGCACAACGCTAATTTATAACCATAACGCTAACCACGATGGGAAACTGGCCAACACTGTCCGTTTATCCATGGAGAAATAAATTTCTCCATGGTTTATCGTACGGTGGTAATGCGTGCGTGATGCACTTTGTGTGGCGGGCGATAAACCTCGTGTTGCGGCAGGAAATGTCGGGGAAACACGCTGCGGTGTACAAGCGGTACAACCTCGAAATAAATTCATGAACACGAAAATGCATACACAGACAAAATAGATCAAGTTCTGTGAATTAACGTGCAGAAATCTTCTTTCTCTATCGATTTTTTGGGCCTAATTATTCATCGAAACTTTTGACAATCGGAACACCGCGTGTTGTGACCAAAGTTCATGAAGTTACTGTACGTATGTAGCGTGCCGAAGGCGTGCTTCATAGCACCGCCTACAGGGCGCGTTTCCTCGTACACGAACATCGATGCGTATTGTGAGGCGCACACGTGCAAGTACTGAGAAAAAGAAAGTCAGTTGACTCATGGAGGAAATTCCTCCATGGTTGACTGCACGTAAACGTTGCCGTACATGTACATACTCCTGCTGCTTTGTGTGTACGTACGAATACACACATTTAATCTTGCGGTGGGGGTGTTGATGCTTGAAGTATCGGCACACTCCGAAACTGGACCAGATTAATAGTTTGTGTGCGACGTGCATGAACTGTGATTCTGTACGCGCGATCGCCAACGTGTGACATCGAAAAAACAAATGATATGAAGGATTGTACTTGTAGTGGCTGTGTTTTTGCAAAAAGGGCACGACGGCCAAGGTAAATTTGGGGCAAGGCAAAACTGGCCGTGAAGACGGAGATTTTGTGTGGGGCACCGCGGCCAGTAAGAAGGCAACGACGGCACTGGCCGTCGTGGCCGTCGTTCATTTCAAGCCCTGACATGTACATGTATATGCTAACAAGTAAGCAATTCAATTTGAAAATGTTATTCAGGATGAGGCACCCCAAAAGCACAGACATACACATGTAGCATCTTTAATGATTTGTCCGGATGTTCATTTGTACATCATTGGACATGTTCTGCTGACCTTTCACTTTCATCCAACAAATCCCTCCAGGATTTGTTATATTATGAAAGGCAGCAGTGAGTCACCTTATTCGTCCTGAGCCAGTGAGACATTCCCCAATACATGTACATGTACCTGTGTACATTTGTCAAAGTAAATTTTAATGTTAACAGGAATCCAAAAACTTTGCCAACATCAGTATTACCTGAAAACAGTCACTTTGAGTGATTTTAATTTATCAAATGTACTGGGTTTTCCTTGTTCATCTAATGTGGCCTTACTGGACGTTTGTTTTCCTTTTAAAGCAACTTCTTATTTTTTTCAAAGTAAACAAAAAAACTAGCAGGAGTCATTAATTGATCCCCACAATGATGTAAATTCCATCTTCACATTGATGTACATATGTACATGTACTATGTACAATGTACTTCATTTCATCCAGAGTAGGAAACAAAATCACTAGACCACTGGACTACAAATGTAGTTACATATATGTAGGTCAAGAGTTCACTAGCCGGACACTCAAATGTTTGTACTTTTTGTAACTGAACTCGGTGGGTATTTGGAGCCCTGTACATTGTAAGTTAATATTCTTATTGTACATTGTACCTTGAGTTGTTGATGTTTTATATTTTTACTTTATATTATTTTGTCACTTCAACCACAGTATTGACAAGGCCTCCAAGGTGTCTTCGCCTGTTCTCGTCATTCATGGCACTGAAGATGAAGTGATCGACTTTTCTCATGGCTTAGCCATCTTTGAACGCTGTCCTCGCACTGTGGAACCACTCTGGGTGGAAGGAGCTGGTCACAATGATGTGGAGCTATATGGCCAGTACTTAGAACGCCTAAAGCAGTTTATCACTCAGGAACTTCCAACGATGAACGTTAGTTAAGCTGCAAACTGATTATTTTCACATTTACAAGTGGGAACAGAATGTAATCATGAAATGGTTTTGTTTAAAGTGTTGTTTCACTGCCACCATTGGGGCCCTTAACACTCATGATGAACCACTTACACTTATGCATGTACAGTGTATCTGGTTCATGCAAACGGTAATGTGTGTAAAGACACTAGCACATGAACCAGAACAATCATATTACACGCGGAGTATAAGCCGCAGCACGCAAAAATCTGCAAATTAAGATTTAAAGTTGGCGTATTAGCCGCACCGGCAAATAAGCCGCACCGCGGCGCTGACTACGTCCAACTACAAAAGTCATCGTGCTGCATGCTGAAGCGCTAGTATCCTAAAGTGTAAGCAGCGCGCGAACGAGTGTCACTATGGGCTTCGTGGGGTCACTTACATGTACCCATTCTGGCCACCTCTTCATTGCCCAGTTACTCCTTGTGGACCATTTGATGTCCAGGAATACAAATGTATATCGATGGTTGGTACCATATTTGCATCTATTTTATGATTCACACTGACTTGTGCATGGCTAGTGCATATGAAATACAGGTAATTGCACAGTTTTTAGATGATTTATTTAACCCTAACAGTGCTGAATCCATCAATTTCAATACAAATTTGCACACCTCAGGGGGTTAGGGTTAATTGACAAAATTTACAAGTGCAATGCATGTACAGGTACATGTAACTGGACTTTAAGTTAGTGTTCTTGTATCTGAAGTAAATAATTTCTCCTCAGGTCAACTCCATTGCTGTAACATCACAGTATACTGCTCCCATTTGTAAATGTGTTAATATAAGTATTCTCTGCAATCCACCTAAAAACATATAGGAAATAGTACATGTACCTTGAAAAAATATTTTCTCAATGTCAGAAAAAAAGAAGTAAAAAATAGTTTTAAACACGTACCAACTTGTGAAAGTGTAGTTGATTACCAAATTGATCATGTGCATGGCTGTACAAATGTACACACTTCTACTTTTGAGTCAGTGATACATGTTTGTACATGTACATGGACCAAATATAATTAAATGTATTGGAGTTTTGCTTAATAATTTTTTTTTTCTACATTATTTGCATGGGTTTGATTTTAGAAATTTCTTTGGCTTGAAATCAAATGCATGTTTAACTGATTTCCTATCACTTTTAGACTGTTTTTATATTGCAGGATTCTACATCCTAGTCTTGGCAATCAGTTTTTGCTAGCTTGACTTTATCCTAACATGGTACAATGTATAATGTACTAGCATTCTCTCGGACTTCCCCAATTCCTAACAGTAATACATGTACATGTACGTGTACTTGTCTGGTTGAATCTCAAGACTTTATTTTTTTACAATGTACATGTATGTACATGTATGTACATGTAAAATGCTGTTAACAGAGATAATTAGCTGAGCTGGGTCTTTAACCCTAACCTTCCCTAACCTGCCAAAATCAAACACCCCTTTGTGTTGAATTTTGTGTGATTGGGTACTGTAGAGCCTTGGCACCATCACTTTGCATGGGACTTGATGCCCTGATTTTGTCCAAGTACAAAGAATGTGCCATTGGTTTACTACACAGTGTTGGAGTTTGTGTGGTTAGGGAAGGATTCTAGTAAAAAGGCTTGGGCTGTTAGGGTTAAAGAGCACTTTCAACAGGATCAAAGTGTTTTGAAAAGAAGAGTATGAGGCGATAAGCACAAGCTACTTGGAAGAGATTGAAATGTAGATAAATCTAGAATCTCTTCAGTGATACATACAGATTTTGTTCCATTCCTTTTAGGACCTGTATGTAGTTGTAGAGCTGAATGTTCATTGTTCATGTTTGCATTCATGCAATGACATCATCAGCACTTTGCCCATAGCCTCACCAATCTGTTCAGCAATACACAGTGGGGAAATGTACATATACATGTACATGTAATGTACATTGTACATTGTACATGAAGTGCATGAAGTGCTGTGGCCATTCTTGGTAAATGTTGTTTTCTTTTGGTGATTTGCTTGTGTAGTGCTCGGTCAGTAAACATTTTGGAGCTCTCTACATTGATGCTGATTCTCAAACTGATATCATGGGGGGATACATGTAGGTTATGCACCTGTACATACATGTACATGTACTTTAATAATTACTTGGGTACTACAGACTAAACTCACTTGCACCTCTAGATTAGAGGGCATTGTTTACACAGTGAATAATTCCAACTGGGATATCCAAAGGAAAGGAATTTCGAGAAATGTCAATGAAACGGTTAGTGTACATGTAACTGTTCGCAACATTATACATGTACCTGTCTCTAGTAATACATGTACATGTACCTTATGTAAATAGTATCTGGTATGTAAATGTACGATTACTTGTATGTAAGAAATGTATTCTTGATAGAACTAATGAAATGAATGCAGTTAATATGTAACATTTTTGTGGAAAATAGTCTGATATTGGACCTGAGGTTTATTTCTAAGCTAGATACATATACATTGTGTACATGTACATGTACGTGTATACATGTACACATCTGCTGAAGTTTTTTAGCCTGCAATTTAAACAAAAATTGTACATGTAATACAACTGTACTGTACACACATGTAGGTGTAGGCTATTCTGATTAAACAGGACAAGACACTAAAGAGTAACAATAAATTAAGCTGATTTGGTTGGTCTTTGGTGGCCAATTGGTAGTTTAAGCTTCATGATTACATGCATTGCATAGCATTCATAGTATACTCTAGAAATGGTCTTAACTGTGTTTCTTTTTTCTCATGACTTGGTTTCACAAGTGAATTTCACAATTTGCATACAGTAGTAAGTACATGTACGTGTATATTTTGCTATCAACAGACACATGTACATGTACTTACATTGTAAAGTTGTTGATCTCACAAAAGTATGTTTAAAATTGTATGAGAAAATGTATTGAATTAGAAATTCCGGTAGTGTGTACATGTACATGTATAAAATGTACATGTATATCGATTCAGCAATATTTACTTTACAACGAGCCTTTTAAATCTTTGAAGTCCAACCCTTTTCATTTTACATTCTTTTTGAATAATGCTTATTGATTTTATTAAGAGAGCAAATTGTAAAAGTATTTAGGCATCGGTGCTTACATTGTACCTGTATTTTCATCATAATCTATAGACAGGTACATGTACTGGTCATATGCTGATAGGGGAAACAAAGCTGAAAACGATCTTGAAAGATCAAAACTGAAACCTAGTTTTATTTATTTAAATGGTGCAATGGTGCCACTGTGCTACATTGTACGGTAGTGATTACATGGATGTATTTTGGTTATGAAACTGTCCCAGGTTCTCAAATGTACTATGTAATTTACTGTTGTATTTCTTTGCTATGTACATGTATGTACGTACTTGCATGCCTCGTAATGGCTTTTTCGTTTCATCCAGAGTATCAAATTACCAGAGATTTCATAAAGTGTGGCTATGACAAAACTTACATGTAATACATACATTTGTAACTTTAACAAACATCCACATACGGGTATCGGTACATGTACACGTGTACAATCGTGTGTACTGTATGGCGACCTCTTATCTTAATTTTATATCGGTTCATTAAAACCCCTTGAGTACGGTTATTATCAGGAGCCGCCGGGGCGGCCTGTGCAGTCAAGCGTAACATACACAATAATCCAACAATGGATTGAAACTGCACAAATAGCGGCTGTAGGCGTCATCCGGCCTGGTGGCACTGGGTTTTTTTTTTGCGTCATTTGGCGTCATCCGTACGTTAGGGGTTAAAAAAAATTGCAGGGCTTCAAATCGCGCACTTGCCAGTATTAAGCTGCTAATTCCTGTACTGGTCAACGTGTCGCCATCTTCATCTCTGTGTTGTTTTGGAGAGGAATATACTCCAGTAACTCTTGTTACATGTACGTGTAATAAGATGTCAGGAGCATTTATGTGTACAATCATGGAAAACATTTTGTTCTGAAAAGATCCTGGACAGGTTTTTCCTTTTTTTGCAAAATCCTTTATCATTTGCGTGTATCATATTAATTCGATATTTAAGCCCGCATATTGTCTTGTCAGTGAAAGTAGCTTTTCGATTTTTGAAAGTGTAAAAGTTGGCACAATTGTAGAAATAAAGTTAACCTATGACATTTCAGAGATAGCCTGAGTCCAATAGTATTATTTTCAGAGTTCATCAAATAATGGTATTCTTTCGTGATTATAGCCTACATGTAAGGGCCTTTCAAAATGTTCAATGTTTTAAAATTTTGATTTCTTTTCGAAAATGTGGGTGGGTGGGTCAAGGAAATGTATTGAAAATCGAAATTTACTTTTTAATAAAAAACATAAAGGAAAATTAAAAGAAATGCTCTTTTCAATTCCCGCATTTCGATTCGATTTTTTTTTCAACCCTTACCCGTACGGCCTATGCGTAGTCTTGGACGTTGTGTCATCCGTTGTTCAACAGAGTGGATAGTCTATACTGTATAGACTGTTCCTATGGCTTTTCGGCATTTGGCAAAGCACTGCCGTATCGGGCTGCACATTATTGACCAGATATAAAAACATGACGGAAGAAACATCATCTTACAACGACTGCCATCGTCTTTGCTATAGGCCTAAATGTACAATGAAAGCGTAGCAAGAATTCCTCTTTTTCGCCAAAAACGCTTGGCAAATTCTTTATGTAATGTCCTTAAAACGTTCAAAACGATGAAGTAACGTTTGTATATATATGTATATAATCACAATACATCTTTGAAATGCAAATAAGGGTGTCTGAGATCGAGAGAGTAAAATTCTATAGACCTATTTAAATGCTCCCTAATTATAAGTCATGCGTCAAAATATACCCAATCGAGTACGCACTGTAGACTGGTTACCGTCTCTACTGCTATCAATTAAATACCGCAGCAGAGACGGGAACCGTGCTAATAAGCATACACGTTGCTAGCGCGTTGCAAAGCCCTGTGAAAACTATACATGGACTATGGACATGCATGATTTTTACACGAATGTCAACTTCAAAAGGGGTATTGTGTGGCTTCGACTTCAAGAATTTCGGTAGTTTTTGAAAAAATTTACTTGTGACTTGAATTGAAAAACAATGACTTGGTAAACAAAAGTTGGCTGCAACACTGGCCGCCACGTGGGTATAGTGGACCATTCCTCCATTGGTGGACGATCTGAGTGGCGATATTGTGACAGAGAGCTTTGGCGGTGTTAAGTTTTTAAAAGTTGTTTAGGCCTACGCGTTTCACAACATTTTTATCATGCCGTAATTTGTAGACGATTTTATCGCCATATCGGCGATACAGCGGGAACAAATATCGACTACGAAAAAAATAAGTATCACCAGCAGTTGGTCAGAAGCTGATTATAAAACACAAGAAGTCATGGGGCACGTGTTAAAGTGGGGGAGACCCACAGCTGCATCACGCTGTCATGAAACTGGGCATTTTATTAATTGTTTAATTGAATGGAAAATCAATATTTTAAGATTGAAAATTGAGGTGGGTGGGTTGGTCAAACAAATTTCGAAAAGAAATCGAAATTTTAAAACATTTAAAGTTTTGAATGGCCCCTAAATGTATGCACGTGCAACGTGTATTTCTAACATATACAATGGTACATTGTACATACATGTACATGCCGCGCGCGCCTACCGACCGGTGTCATATGAATATCCGGCTCCCATGAAATTTATGCTTCTCTTTCCTATTATTGGTTAAACCCTCTCACGTGACCAGTCACGGTCCTCATCTTCACTTACATGTAGGCATAAGCGCATGCGCAGTAGAACCACTAAGTCGGCTTTTCAAGGAGACGGATATGCAGGCAGCGCACGGCGTTTCTATTTAGTTGGAGGGGCAATTTCGGAGACAATTGTTACCTGGGAAAAATGGCGCATATCGACAAGATTAAACCATATTTAGTGATTTAATATCCCCATTTTGCATCAGACGTGTGCGCGGTCTGGAATTATTTGACATTTTTGCATTACGTACGTACATATGTACCGTTTGACATCGCCAACTGGTTTCATCTGCATGAACTTGTCTTGCGTACATGTAACTGCCATTTCTTTTCTTTCACCTTTCTGTACATATGATACTGGACTAAATTCATACATTTTCATGGGTTTCGGGGCAATTCAATAATTTTTTTTTGGGGGGGGGGGGGGGGGGGGGGTTCCCGACTGATACATTGTCATGTATTTTAGGATTTCCAGTGACACTTGCCTATTAATCAAATGTTGTTTGGTTCAGGAATTCTATTGAGCCTTGCCTAATAGTGTTTATTTTGAGATTTGAGCTTTATACGTTGAACGGTTTTGGAAATACATGTATGACACATTTTAATAAAATGACACAAAGTACACAGATCATATACAAATTAACTATGGCCTTGATAGTTATATTTCCCTCAAGGTGTAACACATGTACAGTCTATTGCAATATATCAGAAAAGGCCAATAAAATAATTGTTCTTTTTTTTTTCGTTATTTGATATAAGTTACGTTCAGAAACAAGGAGTTTGAATTTTTGGCCTACATGTAACATAATGCATGTGTTTTTTTTGTTTTTTTTACATGTGCCCTGGTGACTTCTTGCATTCATAATCATCCACAAATTACGGCATGATAAAAATGTTGTGAAAGGTTAGTGATCTTAAAATCCTAATGTACAAACGCATAAACAACTTTCAAAAACTTAACTCCGCCAAAGCTCTCTGTCACAATATCGCTACTCAGATCATCCACCCATATCGAGGAATGGTCCACCATTACCCACGTGGCGGCCAGTGTTGTAGCCAACTTTTTTACCAAGTCATTCTTTTTTTCAAGTCAAGTTTTCAGCAACTTCCGAAATTCTTGAAGTTGAAGCCACACAATACAATGTACCTATTTTAAAGTTGACATTCGTGTAAAAATCACGGAAGTATACATACGTTTTCCCAGGGCTTCGCAACGCGCAAGCAACATGTATGGTTATTAGCACAGTTCCTGTCTCTGCTGCGGTATTTAATTGATAGCAGTAGAGACAGGAACCAGTCTACAGTGCGTACATTGGGTATATTTTAATGCATGACTTACGGAAAATTTAAATAGGTCCAGTATAGAATTTTACTCTCTCGATCTCAGACACTCTTATTTACATTAATACTCTTAAAAATGTATTGTGATTATAAACGTAACTTCATCATTTTGAATGTTTGAAGGATATTGACAAAAAAGCATTTGCCTATAGCGTTTTTGGCGAAAAAGAGGAATTCTTGCTACGCTTCAATTGTACATTTAAAGCAAAGACAATGGCAGTCATTGTAAGATGATGTTTCTTCCTTCATGCTTTTACATATGATCACTAATGTGCAGCCCGGTACGGCAGTGCTGTACCAAATGCCAAAAAGCTATAAGAACAGTCTATGAAGTATACAATTACCACTCTGTTGAACAACGGATGATACAACGTCTAAGACTACGCATACATGTAGGTCGCACTGGTATAGGGTTGAACGTTGGCAGTTCGAGACAAAAAGTAAATAAGAGTGAAGGCTTGAGGAGGGTAGGTTCAAGATTCCCATTGGCCACCGTGTTAATTCTAACTACCGGGATCACGTAAAAATTCACCTCATAGAATTGTGAAGGTTTCTTTACTGCACAAAGTTGTTGCAAAGTAGTATTTTTTGCAGTTTTAAAATAGGAAAAAGTCCTCTTGCGATTATCTCGAAAACGCTTTTTCTTCAAAATCCACATATTATGTCTGTCTCTTCGTGATTGAAGTCTCACGTGATTCCGGATGGAGGTGATGGTGAGGTAGAATCTCCCAATTAAACGAGAGAAATGAAGTTTGATTAGGGTTTTACCGATCCATTACCGAAATGAGGAGTCACGTGGACTCCCACCCTATTGACTGTTATTCGGGAGATATTAATGTTCCCCACCCTGATCATTATGCACAGGCCTACTTTGAACACTAATGGTTGAATGGGCATGTTGCCCCTTATATGCGCGCAAACGGCATTCTTTTCTTTAAAGAGTGGCTTAGCTGAATACTAGACAATACCAGTTATATTCCCAAGAAGAAGAATTCCGGAAGTGTAGACTACAAGACAATACAATCTCACGTGACTCCTCATTTCGGTAATGGGTCGGTAGAATCCTAATCAAACTTCATTTCTCTCGTTTACTAAAAATTGGGAGATTATTCGATACGGCCTATATCGGCCATCTTTGTATGGTTCGTCGTTCTGTGTGACCTGCGCGTGTACAAAATGTACACGTTTTTGCGTATAACGTAAGCAATGTCTGTGCTGCCCAGCCCCCTATACGAGAGGTTGAGATTTTACAACGTATATTTGGGCGCGTGTGTGTATGTGTGTGGGTGTACGTGTGGAAGTGAAGTCGTGCATGATGCGGCCAAATTCTGTACAGAAACAGTGGCTAACTATTTGAAGCGGACATCCAATTTGTTACGTGGGGAAAAGTGACTGAAAAAACCGCTGTTTTGTATTTTCTGATATTCACTTTGTGTCTAATTTATCGATATCTTCATCACAAAATACGATTTAATAATAAATTAATTACGGCTTCGAAAGTTTGCTTCAATTGTGTCAATATCACAATTGCATGCCAAATTTTTAATATGTAATTTTACGGGCTATTAGTTCTCACTGGGTCGGTTATGCAAATTCACCAATGTTTGAAATATGTATGCATGCCCTAAAAGTAATATATATGCATGCCTGTCCCTTCCCATTGATTGAAAATATCAGTAGACCTTATGCGTTAAGGCGGCGTTAGAGGGCAAGGGCAGATCCACAACACAATTTGGGGGGGGGGGGGGGGGGGAACAATATCTTTTTTCCCAAAAAAAGGGTTAAAAAAAAAAATCGTGCACAAATCACAGATAAAACGGAAGGTTTTTGCTTCCCTTTCTTTTACTTTGTTTTATTTGGTATGTGGGTGTACGCAGTGGCTGCCTTTTTGCGACGTCAGCATTGCCCCCTTTGTCCACCCCCCACCCCCAGCCCCGGATCCGCCGTTGTTAGAGGGCACTGGTTTCGAACACTTGGACATGGGTAACCTTTTGAACAATCACTGTTAATAAATTTAAATAACAAAAAATAGCTCCCGAGACAAAACATAACCTCCGAGACATCCGAATGTCTCGTAACCTCTGAGACATCCATAGTGATCAGTCAAGCATGTCACTTGCAACAGCGACTTGCAAAAGTGCAATATGGCTGCGGAGATGCGGTTATTTGGTGCATGCTATTGACACCGATGATGAATTAATTCTTCTATCCGAGTTACTGAAACCAGCAATTCCTAAGTTAGTCTTTGAAAAAAGAACCTTCGATCTCTCGTCATTTTTGGAGCACGAATGCCAATAACTTTTCCGATTTGATAAGCCCGATCTTCTTCGACTGTTCTCATAATGATTACGTGCCCAAACGGTACAGTGGTAAGAGGAGTTGAGGGGCTTTGCACAGCACTGAGACGTCTTGTATACCCTAAAAGCTGCTAAAAGACTCTTTTTTTGTAACAAATCCGACTGAGATTAACTACGTAGGTCTGTATGCAGCAAAATGGAAAGCGATCGATACTGATGAACAATAGCAATAACCAGTGAACGCCAAGAGCGCGAGTAGAACACGGAAATGTATAGTGCGTCCGTGTCCCATATTCCACGATTCCGATAGTCTTGGTTCAAGACGACAATGATCGATAATGGATCGTGTGGCGTCGCGTTTTGTTCCATGCAGTGCGTCCTCTGACGGTACGATTAGACCAACTCATGGGCTCGCACTGTCGTCTTGGGAATCCTGCAAAATGTGGGCGGGCTGTAATATGCAAATGAGTTTGTTGTGTTAATATTCATAAGCTTCGAGCAACATGGCGCTTCATGCAGTCGGCGACCCATACGACAGTGTCTGGTTTGTGGGAAGAAACCGAAGATCGTATAGGCCTACGCGTAGCGCCGCGTATAGCCATAGTACTAGTTATACTAGGATCTTTGAAAGGAACAAATAACATGCAAAACATATGTCTCTGTTAAATAAACGTGAAATGTATGGGTTTTTATTGGGAATATCGTTGGGGGTTATACTTCTGCATCACGTTACGTGTGTGATCCATGTCACAAGTAATACTCAAAGTCAAAGCACTGTCGAGTATCACGGACGCATTTTTTTAAAGTGAAATTCGTATTCTGAAATTCAATGAATTACCACACAGGCTGGCCTGGGGGGTAAGGGTATACAAGTAAGTGTTTATGATGGTTTTAAATATCCCTATTTCCATTCATATTTGCCTCAACCTCTCTTTCCTATTTGCCCCAACCACTCTAGCTGGATGTGGGATTCGCCATGAGCCTAGAGCTGAAATTTTCAAGCTAAATTTAAACCATTATTTCATACAGGTCCATTCAAATTGGAAAGAAATACAACAGTGCCGGATTTCGTTTTCACTCTAGAGCCTGACCGCATACTCGTACTCCGATTACGGAATTATTCTACAAATATTCCGCATCCTAGGTAAATCTAGACAGTGAACATGGTGAATAAAGTTTGATTTGATAAATGGACAAATGGCCTAGAATCAACATGTTTCATTCTCCATTCTGTCATAAGTGAGACATGATAAGGAAGAAAGATTATTCAAAGGACAAAAAGTCATTTTTATCACAATATTTTCCTAACTCAAGTCAATTAAGACGGTTCAACGAGGATTGAATTTGTCAACATTTGTAATGAAATAAGTTACATACTCAAATTCAACGTAACCACATTTTCAACAGTATCAAAGACAGCAGATCTTAAATTTATATTTGGGAGACTGTTAACGTTCCGCATCCAAAGAGCAAGGGCCATGACAAGTTGGGTGCGTTTCAGAAAACGTATTTAATTGTGCGTCGAAACCATTGATCTCCAATAACAATGGAGATCAATGGTCAAAACAGACGTGACGATCCACGTGGGACGCAAACGCGCAGCTTTTGAATTACCAATGGTTTATGCAGCACCTCGTTTTGCGTATCGCGTAGTACGCGGAATTAGAACAAGGCAACACATGGAGTGTGATATGGGCCGTGCACACTGCAGGGGTGCGTTTTGGCGGTCACAAACAGCCATAAACCAATAATCGGTTCGGTTGCTTCTCAGTGTCGTTGAATTTCTTTGGGAATTTGGCGAAAATTACGCATCATAATGAAATCCTCAAATCTCCAAAGTGATTAAACAAAGAGAAACAACAGAACCAGTTTTCGGTTATGGCCGCCAAAACGCACAGCCTGATCTCCATGTATAATTTTTTGTATAGATTGTTGATAGAGATCAGTGGCCGACGCGTGCAATACAGGAAAATATCACACTGTCAGTTGCTATGGATCGACCAATCAGGATCGAAGATGCAAGTTTACTTGAAGATAATAGAGAGCAACCTCGTTACCATGGGTACGATCTTGCTGCGCCATGTTTTTCCCACCATGCCTTGCGCGATCTTAACCTCTGGAATTGTGTAATTTACATATCCCACATATAGTGGGATATGGAAATTAGGACTGCAGTCGATGTGTTTAACGCGCGACGCCGTGCTTTTAGTAGGAAAGTTTTCACTTGTAGAATCAATCCTTTGGAAGGATGAAATTAGCTCCTAACATGCCTAATGTTTTTCCCGCCTGACGTTAAATCTAACACTGCACTGAGTAGTAACGGTTACACCTCTATTTTCCGACACCCCTATTTATTTATTACATTTCTTTACCCAGGGTGTGCCCAAACAGTTTAAAACTGGTTTCCATTGGGGCCCTGCATATTATTAGTTAAAACTGAATATTTACACATTCATACAAAATATTTAAACAAATACAATAATGTTTACACAAATAGATCTATTTTCGGTTAACTTTTCAACTCTCCAGAAGCCTGTTGCTGATTTACAGGATGGGCGAAAAATCCGCGAAAAAAAACCTTTTACGGTGAAAAACAAGGGGAAATTCTCATCCTGCTTTAAAGTATTTTGGCAACCAAGTTTATAACTCCGCAGATCAGCGTAAATGACAGAAATATCACTGATAAATGGCTTTACGTAGCTCCGATTTAAATGTACTTCAGGAGTTTATGGTTCTCGTTTGTTCTGGCAGATTATTCCATATACTGGCACCACTCACAGCGAAACTTGTCACGTAGCATTCCTTTTTGGCGAAAGGAACTTTCAGTGCCATTTGGGTCGATTATCGTGTTTCACGAATCACTGTAAGTGGTGTGAACAGATTTGTCATGTACAAAGGAGTCATTTTGTTAAGGCTTTTGAAAACAAGGATAGCCTTTTTGGACTGAACTCTTTCATTAAAAGGAATCCAATTTAGTCTGGCAAACATATCAGCTGAGGGGGTAAGGGAGGTACATTTAAGGATTATCCGTGCGGCTCTTTTGAGACATTTGTTGAGGGTATTGTCGTGAGATATGTACCTTCCTCCCCACACCGTACAGCAATACTCTAAAGATGGCATAACTAAACTTACAAAGAGTGTGTGCAGGCTGCTTTGGGGAACGTAATCACGAATTCTGTTTAACACACCCAATTTAGACGAAACAGTCTTCCTTACGTATTCAACATGTGTACCCCAACTTAATGTTTTATCAACAACTACACCCAAGCATTTACAAGATTTCACTTTTTCGATAACCTTATCAGCAATGCACACGTTCAGGTCGACGTTGGATATTTTCTGCCTTGAACCAATAAGCATACATTTGGTTTTGTTGGCATTTAATGCTAGTTTGCTTCTTATAGGCACCAGTTGTGAATACTAGCAAGAGCTACATTCAAGTTCCTTTCTATTTCGTTAATACTAGAGGAGCTACACGTTAACGTGGAGTCATCTGCATACATAAATAAATTGCAATTTTGTGGTATACAAAATGGAAAATCACTACTATAAACAATGAATAAAAGTGGCCCAAAGATCGACCCTTGTGGAACGCATATGTCTATGGGCAAGACCTTCGATATTGTGCCCTTAATATTTACAGACTGACTACGACCGCCTAGGTACGACTTTAAACCAATTAATTACAGAAGATGACATATTCAGCTTCTTCAATTTGCCTAGTAGGTTTACATGATCCACACAATCAAAAGCTTTACTGAGATCTATGAACACGCTACCTGTAACTTCACCTTGCTCCATAGCCTCAAAACACTTGTTTGTTAAATCGTGTAGAGTGCTTTCAGTTGAGTGCAAGGGTCTAAATCCCGATTGGCAACTAGGTATCATCGAGGTAGCTATATACTGCCGAGTGCACCCATTTTTCTAGAATCTTAGAGATAATTGCCAGTATAGAAATAGGCCGATAATTACATGTACTACATTTATCTCCTCCCTTGTGAATTGGTGTTACCAAGGCGTGTTTCCAATCTTTAGGGTATTGCTCGCATCTTATGGAGAGGTTAAAAATATGTTTAAAATTTAGTAATAGGGGAAGCAATTTTAATCATTTTAACACTGATGCCATCCGGACCTGTTGCTTTCCCAACCGACATGGATGATATTTGCTTTTGAACGAACTCTTCTGTAATATTAGGTACAGTGCATTCTTCAAGTTCATCCAGAGAATCAACGATAGAGGAGTAGGTATCATGGTTTTCAAGTTCGCGCGATGGGCAATTTCTAGCTGTACGTTTTCCTATTGTAGAAAAGTGTTAATATAATGTATTAGCAATGTCGGTGGGATCGTCAATATTTTCTCCATTTGGGGAAGTGATAGAATTTGGAGCAATTTTCTGTTTCTTAGGAAGTACCTCCTTTAGTTTTTTCCCATAGCATAGATGAATTGTTTCTATTCTCTTCTATGGCTAATGTATGGTATTCACTCTTCTTAGTGCGGATTTTATTAGTTACATTGTTCCGCAGCTTTTTGTAAGAGTCCCAATCGATCTGTGAGCCTGAGCGTTTTGCGATTTTGTGTGCACGATCCCGCTGTCTCATAAGTTTAAGAATTTCGCAATCGAGCCAAGGTAAAGAGGCACCCCGAATACGTTTAGTTTTGATTGGCGCATGAAAGTTAATAATACTCATAAATATGGAGTGCCATTTGCACTACGCTTCATCAACATTGCGCCAATGTTTAATTATGACCTACAACCAGCGTTGGCGTAGCATTTTCTTCCTACATTTTTCCAACAAAACGATTGCCACCTTTTGCCCAACGTTGTTCCTCTCCTCTTCACCAACATGACGCCAATGTTTAATCATGAACTACAACTATTGTTGGGCCAGAATTGTCTTTCTACATATTACCGACATGATGATTGCCAACTTTTTCCGAACGTTGTTCCAACCATCCTAACCAGCATGGCGCCAATGTTGAATCACAACCCATAACCAATGTTGGCCGAGCATTTGTTTCCTACATTCGGCCGACGTCAGGACCGCCAACTTTTGCCCAACATTGACCCATTGTCATCCACCAACTTTAATCCAACGCCGCCATTGCCGATCAATAGGTGACATTGGCCCAACGTTGGCTGAACACAAAATGCCAACGCCGACATTGCCGATCAGAAACCGACATTGATGCAACATCAGCTTGCTATCTGGGATGTTTCTTTCCACCCTGCCTTGCGCGATAGTGAAGGAACGCACACGCGCCCATGGAGTCGAGGATGATGTTATCTATCGCAAGCTATACTGCATACCGCAAACATGTGCGCTTTTGGGCCTAGTATACAGGGTGTCTCTATAAAAAGTATACCCATTTTAAAATTCAAATTATCGCAAAACTACACAATATTTCAGAAAAAGAAAAATACCTGTGGAAAGGTTGGAATGTCCTCTGTCCATTGGTATGAGGTTCATTATGTCACTGTCATGGATGACTGAACAAAAAATACAGTTATGAAAGGTGTCGAAATCAGCACTGTGACAAGTTTGTAGACAGTGGTGACCGGACAATGAATGAAGAAACAACACCATTTTTCTGATCCTTTCCTTTAATTGTGGTATTTACATGTAGGCTACCCGACACATTTAGGGTGCTGTACCCTCCACATGCCCACCATTTCTGACGATGCATAGTTGGCATCTTCGTGTCATGTCTCTTACTGCTCGCCTTATCATCCCATGATCTTGGCGGAGATGATTCACTTCATCCACTAACCGGGCTCTTAACTCCTGAATGTTAGCTGGGGGTGATAAGGCGAGCAGTAAGAGACATGACACGAAGATGCCAACTATGCATCGTCAGAAATGGTGGGCATGTGGAGGGTACAGCACCCTAAATGTGTCGGGTAGCCTACATGTAAATACCACAATTAAAGGAAAGGATCAGAAAAATGGTGTTGTTTCTTCATTCATTGTCCGGTCACCACTGTCTACAAACTTGTCACAGTGCTGATTTCGACACCTTTCATAACTGTATTTTTTGTTCAGACATCCATGACAGTGACATAATGAACCTCATACCAATGGACAGAGGACATTCCAACCTTTCCACAGGTATTTTTCTTTTTCTGAAATATTGTGTAGTTTTGCGATAATTTGAATTTTAAAATGGGTATACTTTTTATAGAGACACCCTGTATAAATCAAATAAAAATAAACAAAAACAAAAACCCGTGGCCCTGATTGAGGTCATTTTCTCCTCAATTGAGAAATGCATCAAACCTTTTTAATAAATAGTTTTCCACCATATTCACCGTATCATGTTGAATCAAAATATTAGCAGGAGCGCTACAAGTTGCATTATCAATAGTTAATTATTTTGTCAAAAATACACAACAATTTTTGTAAGCGGATATTTTTCAGTGCGGGGTCACTTTGGAAGTGATCAATATATATGCGAAGCCAACATTTACCTTCGCTGTTCCCCGTCTTTGTGCTCTATTATCATAGATGGTACAATGCAAAACGACAGTGCTGTTGATTCTATTACTTATTAAGTTATTTTAGAATTCCACCCGGGTTAGGGTTTGTCGTATAGGCCTAATTGGTATTTTTTTTACGACCGTCCTTTGCCTGAATATTTCATGAAGTCATTATCAACCATACATGGTATGGTGTTCGAAATACATGAAGTTAATCATTAATTCCAGCCGTCTCTTATGGTACGAGCAATTTACCAACACAGACACTCACGATTTGATAGTTGTCGGTACACAGCAATTTCATATACAGTTCAGCGAAACTGACTACGGTATAGAATTCGCTAGACTTTTTATTGTATGCTTCAGAAGTAATACTTGGACTTGGAAAATGTCTTTGATCTTACTGGTTCTTCTCACGTTGTGTGCAGCACTAGCTATGGGTGACTTCAGCTCGGCCGATCCCTGCCACATAGGCAGTGTATGCCCCAATGGCTGGAAAGCCTGGAAGAACTCGTGCTATGCTGTCACTAAACAGAAGCTCAACTGGGCGAATGCAAAGGAGAGGTGCCAAAAGGTTGGCGGTGGCATGATGGCTCCTCAGTCGCTCAAGGAAAATGACTTTGTCCTGAGCATGATTGAGAATGGTGATACAGCCGGTTATGATCACTGGATTGCCTGCAGTGACATACAGCTCGAAGGCAGTTGGGTTTGCAGTGGAGACGAGGCAAAGTTGAAGCATAGAAACTGGAGAGCAAACGAACCTAACGACCACGGACCTTCTACAAGTGGGTCTGACTGTGCGCGAATGACAATGACAGGGCAATGGGCAGACTGGCAGTGCTCTGAAGAATTCTACTCCATCTGTCAGCGACCTAAGAATCGTGAAGGTTTCCAGGTGAAATCTTGGCGTCTTCTGGCATCTTGCTTGATGGGTCACGTGATGTGTGAACACCAGACCAACAACATCAAAGCGTGTGCAGTGGAATGCTTCAATCAACCTGGATGTCTCTCCTTCAATGTCCTTCATCACCGTCCGAAGATCTGCCAGCTGAATGACGCAAGACGCTCCGATGTGGACAAGGACGAGTTTATCAAAATTACCACACCTCTTTGTATCTACGGGGAGATGTAACTGCATGTTGAGTGCGTCGAATCGTATAGAACCAGCTATAGCTCTTGCACTGTTGATGTCGCGCCTTATAACTTAAGGCAATGACAGCTCTACTAAATTTAGAAAGGGTTAATTTGTGACGAAACACTGCTCGGTACGTGGTGTGTAGTCTTGGTTCCAAGACGTCCATATCGCGCGCGCGGTGCGATGCAGCGCGCACAGCTGGGAGCAAGTTCGAGCGGCGACCATTTGTCGACCACGGTCGATTTTGCCTGGTACCCAACATTCATTTCGTATACAGGTTGCCATGGAAAATCGACTCGTGGTTGACGAACAGTCGCCGCTTGAACTTGCTTTTTGTTAATGGCTCTACAGCGCTCTCTACACACGCACACCAAGGCCGCATCGCGGAAGACGTCCTGGCATGGCCCTTTCCCAGGGAACTGCGCGCGACCTGGGCCCAATTTCATAACTCTGCTTAAAGGTACCGGTAGTGTACATGATTGTTCATTGTTGCAATTTTCAGAAGTGGGCGGATTTGGGAGGTTAGTATTTTATTGAAAATATCGTTCCACTGACCTGTTCAAAGTTTGGCGTTCTTGGATGGCGAAAAAACGAGAGAAAAACGGCGTTCGTTTTCAACCGTCGGGCGGTAAGCTCACTGGATTTGTTATAGCGCCCTCTTGTAAAATAATTTTAGACCAACAGCCGAACAATCGTTGGAAAGCGATATCAATTTCAACTTTTTTGAAAACGACAGCACACCAGGGCCCAATTTCATGGCTTTGCTAACCACAGCTTTCCGCGCTGACGATCACCATTTTGCGCTAACAGCGCTAGCGGAAAAATTCTGCGCTAACCCTGTAAGCACAGAATCCTTAGTTACTGGATGTACGCATGCTCAGGAGCCAAAATTCCCCGCTAACGCGTGAAATAAGCTTGCCGTAAGCACATAATGTTTTGCTACAGTAAGCGGGGATTTTCCGCTAACGCTAAGCAGACCCATGAAATTTGGCCCAGGTGCCATCATTTCACTAGTCTTGGTTCAACTATATTGATATATATTAAACTATATTGATATATATTTATTTCCATGCTTCACGGATACAATACATTCATTTATAGTAGGGCCTATATATGTATATTACAACAATTATTCTGTCTTATACCTTCGTAGAATTTACAAGAACTTACACATCTATTTATGTGTTATAACCGAAAAGACGTTCCAAGACGTCCTTAGCTAGCGCGGTGCGACGTACAGCGCGCACGGCAGCGCCCTCTAGCTACACACACACACACACACAAGGCCAAATCGCTAAGAACGTCTTGGGTATTTCGCAAGGGATCGGGAGCGCGCGCGACCTGCTTATGCATAATTTAACAGGCGGGTCAAACGAATAATCGCGCTTGCGCACTGGAGTAAACTCATGTTTAAGTAATAACTGACTACATTTTCAAAGTGAACATTCAGTTAACGTTCTGAGCAGAGTGATTCTGGACTGGCAAACAGGATTGAGAAATCTTCGGATTGTTCAAAAGATTTAACCTGGAAAACCAGACGTTATCTCTGCCAATTTCAGTCCCAGATGTTCAGCACGATGTAACTGATCAACGGCCAGGGCTTTCAATGGCACGACGACAATAATCAGCGCTTTCTCCTGTTTGCATTCGGTTACTTCGTTCATAGAGGTAGGAAACACCGGCTTCGTTCAAGAAATCTAAGACCAATGGAGCAGCTTGAAAAATTACACTCTTGCCAAATCCCGTTGGTAAATTAACAAACAAATCATGGCCACGTACAAATTGATGAATGGCACTGATCTGATGACTTTTAGCTTTCCAAAGCCCAGTTTTTTGCTGTAAAATCGATCGCTTGGTCCACGCGGTCAGACATTTTTTCCAACAAACAACGAATGGCTTGGTGCGTACTGCGCTGCACGTTCATACGTACGTACACGTATTAAACCCGACGTGAGTACAGAAACTATACTAGTGAGTGTTGGCTATTTACATGCGATAATACAGCTACGTCACACGCGCATGCAAATGCCACACAGTTCTGCTCGCGATTTCGCGAGCAGAACTTGCGAAATTCCCAAGACGGTCGTATTAGCCCTTACAGCTCCCATAGACATGTGCACAAGCCGCTGCAGTTTGTGGTTCAGCAATGTTGTCGGTGAACCACAGAATAACCCAATTTTGGGTTATTCTGTGGATTGCGTAGCGTCGGGCAGCGCAGTCTGTGGTTTGGGTCATTTTGTGACACGGGTTATTCTGTATTAAGGTGGTAGGCTCGGAAATAACTATAAATTTACTTAAAGGAACCATGATATAGGATTTGCATTGCATTATTCCTGCTTAAAACAATAAAGTATTATCTTGACAATGATATTTTGTTACCAGAGTCAATTATTTCCCAGATTAAATATGAAAAAACATTTTTTGAAAATGTTTGTCCAAGCTACTCCGCCCCCTGAGTGGGACCCTCATTAACATAAGTGAGTGACGTAGATCGAGGAACATTACATATTCTGCTCGAGCCAGCACCATTCATCACGCGTAAATTGAGTGTACATTCTTCGTCTAAAATCTAAGCAAAATATAGCGTTTTTCGGCCATGCCGACAAGGTGTGTGGCTGCTGGATGCAGCAAAACAACGAAGGATGGAGTAAGTCTTCATTTATTTCCAACTGATGCGAAATATCGGAGAATTTGGACGGCGAAAGTGAAGGTGACAAGAGCGAAGTGGTCCGGTCCCAGCAGCTTCTCAGCGTTATGTAGCGACCACTTTGAGCAGTCGTGTTTCGATACTGGTATTTTCAACTCCTTTGGGATGGCCATTAAAAATATGCTCAAGTCCACTGCCACGGCCCATTCCCCGAGGAGCTGTCGCTAAAAGGGAGAAAATCAGGGTAAGTTCGATGTATAGTTGTTGCACTTACAATGTACGAAATTGCACGTGTAGACCTAGTGTGTACGTACATGTACATGCGGATACATTTTGTACACGTACAGTACAAGGGTGTATAGCTTGGTGTACGTATACGTACGTGTAGGCCCTACATAGTATACACGTGCTCTGCCGTATACGTATACCGTACGGGTACGCGTACCCACGCGGACATGCTTTGATGCTCGTCTCGCACCCAGGCGTCATTAACGGGTCCAGACTATCGAGTCCATTCATGAATTTCGGTGCCTCGATCTACGTCACGAACAGCGCCCTCAATTTGAGTCTCAACAAATTCCAAAAAGGGGGGGCAATTTTTGGGCGGCAAATAATCACACTAAAACTTCACTTGAACCAGTTTGGCTTTTAATTCACATTTAATACATATAAATGAATGTATTTATGAAATAAAATGCTATCCGGCAAATTTGAGAAGCATGGTTCCTTTAAATATTTATATTATTTGTAGTATATATATATACTGGATACATTTTTCTCAAAACTGCTATTATGAATAGATATATTTTTAGGGTTATTTTGAAATACATTATGCATTTGTTTACCTTGAAATGAAATTTTCGGCTTTTTTCTCAGTCTGTGGTTTTGAAAGATCGGTCTGACATTATATTCGGAATGCCATTTTGTATGTACTTCTTTAAAAGTGATCTCAGAACGTATAGTAATTTTGTAATCACAACAGGCAAATATAGTAACCTTTTCGTTCTTATTATGTTCATTTTTTCTAAGATAATACATTGAGTAGGCCTATAGCTGGCTGCCGAGTGACTTATTTGTATGTAAATACATGTAAGTGTGTTTGAAATGTTTGCAAAATAAGTCCTGAGGTCTTTGAAGTTTTTAAATAACACTTTCAGTTAAAAAGGGTTTAATTTTCGCCGGCGGGGGGGTTACACAACTATCTTGTCTTTTTCATGTTTTTAAAAATAAATTCGCAAAGATTGATTAACACTGTTTATATGGATTAGGAGCGTCCCGTTTGTAATCCACCTTTTGCAAATTGTTCATCTGTTACTTATCGTCTGTGGATAATAATAGCGGCCTAGATCAAAGTAGCAATTTGGTTCGGAAAATAAGTTTTTCCAGGTGACAAAGGCGCGGACATACTAACTCCGGTTTTGTTTGTATTTTTTAAACGCCAACGCTGGATCAATTTGTTTCAAAGAAGCAGAATATGCCCCCCCCCCCCCCCCCCCCCCAAACAAACAATCAGAAAGTGGGCGGGCGGGTCCCCCCCCCCCTCCAAACGCCAGTTACGACATACATTGCAACACCAGTAAATTATGATTCCACTCTCATTGAAAAAACTCAGAACACAAAGAAAACTCCCCTACAAACTACAATGTGGGTTGCGTATCAAAAAAGTCCCCCTGGCAAAAAAAAGGGGGGGGGGGGGGGGAGGTTGCATAACTTCAGTGGCGGCGATTTAATAGACCCCTCTACTGATGATGTAACACTTTGTTTACATGTGCGCTTTCTTATGGTGGGGACAATTGATCGAGGAGGAGGAGGGGGGGGGGGGTGCAACAACAAATTCCAGGCTCCATAGCAAAGTGCACATGTAAACAAAGCGTTACGTCATCAGTTCAGGCTGCAGGGGTCTATAGAGTACCGAAGTCTGACGTCAGTTGACATGACAACTGGTTCCAAACAAATGTAAATTTCGACTGTTCCTTTGTTAACAGCCAGTCATGCAAACACATAACAAAAGTATTCTGGTTCCAAACATTGCATTGACGTCATCACTTCGGTGCTCTATAGAGTAGCGAAGTCTGACGTCAGTTGGCGCGACAACTGGTTCCAAACAAATGCAGTTTAGAATCTATTTTGGTTTTTAACATTGCATTGATTGACGTCATCAGTTCGGTACTCTATTGCCTTTACATACAAAATACTAATATCAGATCAACATACAAAAGTAGACTGCAGTGGGGTGGCCAGATTGTGTGGGGTTGGGGGGGGGGGGGGGGGGGGGGGGGGTTATAGCTATCTTCAATGTGACAAGTGAATCCTTATTTCAGCAATATTTTAGGACTAAGTGACACCAAAAATGGTTTAAAGGTGCCTTGTTTTTGTTTAACAAAAGACTCTGTATGCAAAGCAGGTGGGGAGGGGTAGATTCCAGTTTTGTATGCATGGGCGCGGTGCTTGAAATAGCATTATGTGTATATGTCCAAAAAACAACAGATGAAGAGGCAACAGGTTTTTTATTATTATTATTGGGGGGGGGGTGGTCCTGGTAGTTATTTATATGAGATAGTACATTGATTTCAAGACAGTTCATTAAAAGCAAATTGTCGGTTGCGTACGATACGCATTGCTTGGACCCCTGTACGCATGGTGTGCGCAATGTCAACAACCCCCCCCCCCCCCCCCCCCTTGTGTGTACGTACTTTATGGACGGCCCCCTAAATCCCCCTCCACCTTACGCCCTGGCCTTGACAATATACCAAGTGCATAAGCGAGCATTGAGCAGGAACTTTAAAATTGCCATGTGTGATACATGGCGATTTCGGTCATCGGCCAATTTTGCTAGAATTGATCGCATTAGGTCTGTGTTTATGCGGTTTGCGAGGTGGCTGATGAAAAATCTTGTAAACGTAAAATAAAGGTCTAAATGTTGTTTAATTGATAACATTAATTCAGTTTCCTAATTAAATTTAAGAAAATTCTAATAATGATTAACTTTTCAACATGTATAATTAGCTATATTTAATTATTTCGGATTTTAGAAATTCCTGAACGAGGATCGTATTCTCTGGTCGCTCAGAAACCACAGACTGAGAAAACGTGGCGCCCTCTTTATGCAAAGACTGTCCAGCTCCGTAGGGCCAGACCCGTTTTTTGAAATTACTCCCTTTGTGTTTATTTGTACCTTCTTTATATTGCAACATGGTAAAAGTGGACTTGAACAATTCAATTAGATCAACCTACCACACATAAGTTAATGTTGCCGGAAGACCTCAATTTCAACGAGAAATTACAAATAGTAGAATGTCACAGAATGACCCTTACTGATTTCTTTAGGTTGATAAAAAGATAACAAATTCCTGTATAGTCTCAAAATTTGCTGGAATATTGAGAGCAGTGTCGTAATATCATGCTTTAACAAAAAGTAAAGTCAGATTTTTAAAAACTTTTCTGCCAGCTTCAGAAACATGTCTGGCCTGTCACAGAATAACCCATAAATTGAAATTTTGCATGCCTCACAGAAAATCGATTTATTTTAATAACTTCACAGTAAATTTGGGTTTCTTAAAGTAATTCTAATACCCAAATAGGTATTCCACGGTTTTGAGTCATTTTTGTGTGGACTGGGCCCGTCATTTAAAAATTTTGAATCTTCCAGTTTTTACTACAGGCGTAGAGCAAATGCACGCGCGTCAACGCTCAACATATTAGGTAGTGGTACTAAGGGGTTACACTTTTTGACACTGGAATATATTGGAATATATCATTCTCCCCTCTCTTTGACATTTCTACCGAAATTTGATGACGAAAAATGCATTTTTTCAATGCAAACCACAGACTGAGCAAGACGTTACGAAGTTACTCCCAGTGCAGTCTGTGGTTTGTACACTGTGTATATATAGCATATCCAAAAACAGCTGAGAAAAAAAATATTATTCAAAATAGTTTAAAAGTAGGAGAGGGAAAATTTTTCTTATACTATAAACACTTATATCACTGAGTTTGAGGCAGGATTTTTCATCCCCTCTCTGCCCCAAAAATAGGCCTATGGGGGATAGTAATGATGGTGGGCCCGTATGATTTAGTGGCGCGTCGTCTAACCATAGAGCAAAGAACAGGGGCAGATTTCATGGAGCTGCTAAGCACAAAAGTTTGCTTTGCACAAAAACGTCTGCCTTATTAAAAACAGGTTACTACAATACTAGCAAAAATTCAATGTGATTTTCATGATAAGCAAACATCTGACTACCAGTCACAAGTAATACAAATTTGGTTGGTAATCATGTTTTTATCAAGGATGAATTTCCATGCTAAGGGGGGTGGGGGGGGGGGGGGGGGGGCGGAGGGGTCGGACGACCACCCCACCCCCTCTCTTTTTGCTGTATGGTCCGCTTGACATTTTTTTATCGTCGCATAAATTGACAGCGGCGATATAATGTGGCCTATTAGTACAATACAGGCGTAAGGGGAGCCAACAGAGATTTCTAGCCACACACCCCACCACCGCTTTTCTAAATTATCTTGCGGGGCCCAAAACATTTTGAAAAAAAATCTGAAACACATCCACTTTCACTTGAAAAGACCCCCCCCCCCCCCCCCACTTCCAAGCCTGGCCCTTGTTGTTTGCTCTATATGGTCTATAAACGTGGTGGACTTTTGAGTTTTCCTCTTGCGCCTTGCCTGAGTAATAGTTTACCCAAAATTGCACAGAAACTGACCCGTTTCAAAATCACGAGGAAAATGTTACATCGGCTCGATTATCCGATTTATAATTTTAATGCGCGGTGAACCATTTCAAATAGGACACGAAGTTGGGTATATGAACGGAGGTAATGATTAATCATAGTTGGTCAACTCTAAAATTTGAAATTGATTGAAGTTTATTCAAGGCCGCCACGTCAGACAACCGCCGGCACCATATTATTGACTTATGAACAAAATATCAAGAAATTAAAAAAGTTAAATGATTCACGAAGCAAGTTTTATTAAGGTAATAGTACCAATATTCAACTGGATGAGTTTGACCAAACAAGAAGTTTGTTAAAACTATCTGACGAAATTAGGGGAAACGCCGAAGTGCGCCACTTTAGAGGACTCCATAAAACCGCCCAAGTCACCACAAACTGACCAGCTCATTACTATTCAATTTTGCAGTGACTAAATAAATTTAGTAAAGGGTGTCTGGTGGTGTGGCAATATTTGTTTGTCAATTACAATGCGTACACAATAGGAGGCCGCTGATTTGGGTAAAACTTTAAATAATGCAAAAGGTTTACCCAAGTCAAATAGCGACCTGCTGTTGTGTCCAACATATCCCCTGAACGCTAATGACCATGGCTACACGAAGATTTAAGAACAATGACTTTGATTGAGAAGTAAGCAGACTAAGTACTCGTCATTCATTTTTTGGTGTATTGCTTTTATTTTTCCAATAATGCTTACAATATAGAAAAAGTAACGCACAATAAGCAACATTCATGTAAAAAGATTTGTTTTCATAGTTTGTGCTTTTTTATTATAAAACACCTGTGTTCAAAACAGACGTATACAAAAATACTTTGATAAACCTTTTCACTGTTTGTAAACTTGAACATCACTCTGTAACTTTTTGTTAGCAACATATTTAGGACTTCTAAAAATGGAGACAAATTGTGTTACTCATGCAATAGGTTCTTTATAACTTGAATACATGAAAACAAAATTACCAAATTATAACGAAATACCGTACTGGACTGTTAGTGAATAACAGTCTAAAGCATCCTATAAATCATGGCACCTGGTGTGCTGACATTTTCAAGAAAAGTTGTATTTTTGCATTGATTTCCCAACGGTGGTCGGCCGACCAGCATTCGAAAAAAAACTGGCGTTTTGAAATACTCCCAATTTATCATATTGAGTTAGTCCGCATTTTCTCGTTGCCATCGATTACACAACTGTAAACGGCATATGGGGCAAAGGGAACGCCCCTGTTTTGTGTTGGTCATTGTGTTCCCGGAATCTCAGGAATTCTTTTCAAATCTCTAGGGGGGATGTGTTAGGTAACAATAGTCTGGAGAGTGTATGGGGTATAGGGACCCTCTGCCCCATATCGTGCTGGGTCTAGTAAACGGGTACAAGCCAGCTAGACAGATTACCTGACCTCAAAATTACCAAACATCGATAAATTGCTTCGTTTATGATCTTAAGTGGGACAGGGAACAGACTACAAGAACATGATTGTTTTTCTTAGTTTTTCCAGCATGATATGGGGCAGAGGGGTACCACCCCTCCCCCCCTTTTGTCCCTATACCCTATACACTCTCCAGACTATTGTTACCTTAACCTAACACATCCCCCTAGACATCTGAAAAGAATTCCTGAGATTCCCGGAACACAATGACCAACACAAAAGAGGGGGGGGGGGGGGTTTCCTCTGCCCCATATCGTGCATCATATGCCGAAACGTCAAACAAGTCAGTGTAACAATATTCGCTGTTTAATACTCACCCCCCAAATCCATCCATTTTTTAAAATTACAGCAAATGCAAATGATGCATATTCACTTTAAACACACCAACGTGACATGCTCTCGACCAATTGGGAGAGTGAAACTTGCTGAGTCATTTATAAATGATTGGTAAAATAATATCACAGGAAATATCATAATGTCCATAGGTTGTGTATAAATAGAGATTACTTAAGTCAGTAATTGGGAGTCAAGGACAGTGTGTTCTGGTACGGGGAAGCATTCTCATCCACTGCGCTGCACAATCAGTTCAGGGGACCTCGAATGGCGATGACCAAACCCCCATACATCGATCTGCCCGTACATACACAGCCTGACCATGGTTTCTCCATGGCCCGACCAACTACCATCTTGAAATCAAATCCAACAATGTTTCATGAGTCAAGTCAAGTGAGGGGGCCATGTGCTCCAGAGAAAACTTAATCCGATATCGCAGAAACCATGATGCAACTCTCTTGCCCCCTAAGTGGCCCAATTTATGTAAAAGCGGATGCTGTGAACAGGGTCCATCCTCAAGGAAGCATGTCTCGTGGCCAAATAAAGTGCACATGACATTTATGGAGGATGCGGTGTCTACTGAAAACGTCATGTAGGTGGTAAAGATGCATAGCTTTCAAAGGACAAGTTCGATCAGCAACTATTTGTCAACCACTAGTCGGTGTTCCTTGGTAACCTATGCACAAAATATATCCTGGGCACCTGGCAAAATAGACCAACGGTAGACACCTTGATCGAACTTGTTCTAGCTAGGTGGCCCAATGCTTAGAGATTCCCCCGTCAGTAGTAGCATAGAGTCATTCATGTCTACCAGTTCTTCATCCTGACACACGACACTGGCTGAATTCCTGTAAGACAAAACACGATTTTTGAATAACATCTGGTTACTGAGCAACCATTTTTCCTTAGCTGGGTGGGAGGGTGGTTCACAGGGTGGGCACTTTATTTTTAGTTTTTTTTTATCATTCGGGCAGGCTGTTTTATTTGTCATTTACATGTAAAAGTATTACAAATTTGAAACGCTATTTTCATACACAGCTAATGTGCCATGTGGACACCCTGTTTTTAAACCCTGGATTAAAACCCTGATAAGGAATACAGTACTTTTAAGATTTTGATTATTTTGTTAACCCCTAGTGAAAAAAAACCTTCTACTCCTTTCCACCCACATTGCCTGTCAAGCTGCCGGTCATGACTGCAGACCTTGCAAATCAAACAATTTGCCTCAATAGGGCCTTAAACATAAAAAAATGTAAAACTATGTTTACCTTATTCTGATTCGTAACATACCTATTATACATATTAACAGCCGTGGAGACTTTCATAGGCAATTTGGGTGGCAACAATGGGAAGGTTTGAAAATCACCATCAAGTCAAGTGTGCCAATTCTGCAACATGGCTCCCTGGAGGCTTTTTCAGGAGAGGGGGGGGGGGGGGATTTAGGTCAGTTTTCTTAAATGGTACGCTGGAGGAACTAATATTGATCAGGATAAAAACAAAACAATCTTTGCAGTTAAGCGGATATGGGGGGGGGGGGGGATACACCCCTCTTCCAAGCCACCAGACTTGGAACATTCCTAACTTTCTTTCTTGACAGCATTGATTAATAGTGTTGACCATGTTTGTATAGCAATGCCATTTGGAAAGAACAATGTTACACATTTATCGGTTATCTTTACCATTTTAAGTGGCTAGCACCATGTCCAGAATTTAAAATAAATATATACCTTGACAGCTGAAACTGTTTCTTGATAGTGTCGATGACTGCCAACTACAAAGATCCTGATGTTTTCAGTAGCAAGAAGACTTTCACCCATCGTGGCAGTCGAGACCTCAACAGCCTCACATCACTGACATGGGAGGAGCTTTTCGTCTGGCACCATGTCGACTGTGTTGATGTCTTGATCCAATCATGATTGTTCAGACACCTCATCCATTTCACGATTGTAAATCTGTGGACAAATTTATGAAAAGAGATAAATGTTTTTACACGTGTTGGGAGGGGGCAAAGTGGGGCATGGCCATCTTCAAGGTGTTAAGTGAGAATTGTTAGGACCAACTATTCAAAAAATCATAAGAAATGTGCCAATTGTTTTGGGGGTTTTTGGGAGGGGGGGGTGTTGGTTTCCAGTTTTGAATTGGCGGTGCTTTCAAGAGCCTTTACAAATATGATCAAACTGAACACATCAAGTTCACACATTGCAGATGACATGGCATCAGTCCCTTATATTTTTAAAAAGCTCCATCGGAGGGGGGGGGGGGGAAGTTACCCCCTCTGGCTACGCCACTTTGACCTTTTCTATCATGCCCATTTACTTTGTACAGAAGGTCTAAGGTGGAGGTGAGATATGAAAGTCTCCAAAAATTTCAGTTTGAAGTTGTTTGTCTGCTGTAGAGCATGCCACGAATGATTGGAACGTTCTGAAAATCATCATTATCCATGCATGCCAGTGACCTGGACTCGACTCATACGAGTCGTAATTTTTAGACATGTAACTTAATGAAGAGAAAAAATGACTTAATATAAGTGTTCAGCGATAAGAATTTAGGGAGATATTTGAAATCAAAGTCGACAGGTTGAAAAACTTGGCGTGTAGGGGTGCCGTTGGAGTAGGGCTGTAATGCTGACAGTAAAAAGTCAGAAGTTAAAAAAATAACCAGGTAACGTGGCACATCGTCTAACGTGGCATAGTTTTGCCCCAAATTACACAGAAATTTAAACTCTGGCGAGTTTAAAATATCTATGTCTATAAATCTTTAGCATACTGACCAGTTTCGAAGTTAAGAGAAAAATGTCATTTCAACACGATTTCCCGATTTAATTTTTAAGCATGCAGTGAACCCTTCTGAAATGTGCCAAAACGTCAGGAAATAATTTTCTGACAAACATGAAGTTGGGTTTGTGAATGGAGATAATGATGACTGATCATAAATTTTAAACTTGTAAAACAGTCGTGTTAAAATTTTAGGATTTATTGAAATCTTTTCAAGTGTGCCAAGTTACCCTCTGCCCAATACTGTGCCCAATTTCCGGACACCACATTTTTGACTTTCGGACTAATTTCAAGAGTCTAAAAAACCTCACATGATTCGTAAAGCAAGTATTATTAAGGTAAGAGTACCAATAATCAACTGAACGAATTTGAAGTTCATCAACTTACAGTAGACGTTTGTCAAAACCATCTGACAAAAGTTGGGAAAAACGTCGACATGGTTGGTGGTGTATGGGACTAAAGTGCGCCACGTCAGCTGCACAGACGACTCCACCAAGGCCTAGGCCTAGATCATTGCATTGTAACGTTTAAGTAGGTCCAGACAAAAATCAAATACAACAACAAATACCTTTCAACAACTCACTTTTTCTTCAGCCAGGCTGTAATTTAATTAAAAACGCTTTAAAGTTTTATTAAAAGTGGGTTTATACGTGCACGTACATGTATGTGCAACTCGATCGGCTCTAGACTGGTACACTGTCCTAAATCGGAATACAGCACTAAATTCGAATCCAGTCTAATACAGCACATGCATAAACCACAGGCCAACCTCGTTACCATGGGTACGATCTTGCGGCGCCATGTTTTCCCACCATGCCTTGCTAGTGAAGGAACGCACACGCGCCCATGGAGTCGAGGATGACCACAGACTGAGCTAAAAAGTGTATGCGGATAAGAACCACAGACTGTAAAACGTAAGAGGGGTAGCGATTTGGCATTGGTGTGTGTGTGTAGCGAGAGGGCGCTGTCGGCCGGCCGTGCGCGCCATACGTCGCACCGCTAAGGACGTCTTGGAACCAAGACTATCATTTCACAGGATGATTGAGACTGCTATTAACTAACAGTCTAGTCAAGTATTTCCTAATAATTCAGTAACAAATTGGGAGGATAGCAGGAAAATGTGCTAAAGCATTACCGTATTTCATGGCCAAGTCGTGCTAACGCATGCGCCTGCATATAAATAGATTGTTGCGTCACTTATTTCAGCAAATCCTGCTTCCGAAGGTGTTGATCGACTGTACATCCAAGTGGGCAAGAAACCCCAAGAGTGTTTGCCAGATTGATTATCTGTAAATAAATTATCTGTAAACAAATGACAATGGGGGAAAATTAAGAGTTAATCATTCCTTTCCTGGATGTTGATCTGAGACCATGTGGTTGAATAGTCCGAAGGCGTTTCATCCACACTTTTTCCCTGCTGAGGCGAACTGGGTCCTTGCAGTGGCCAAGTGATGTAGAATCCTATCAAAAATGGAATGGTTAGGGAAGTTGAAGTGGTGACCAACAGGAGTGTCCATTTTGTTCACAGTCGATCGATGGCCATAGGAGCGTTTTTTTTTAGCGTGTTCTTAATTGGTTCTCCACCCACCCCCCTCTTGCATGTGTGTACGTGCACTGTATATATCTCCGAGGACAAGAGAAGAAAGGAAACACAAAGAAACCTTTCAGTCCTCGAAGGTAGAGTCTCCATAGTAACGTCCTTGGCTGGCCAGAGCACTCTCCCTAAATCCTTATCAAGCTCAGTAAACATCTGCCCAGTAACTCCTGGGAACCACTGGCTGGGCCTGGCTGGCATCCCTAAGTTAATCCCTAGGTGCTAATAAACTATGTCCAGTGGTTCACTGCTACACACACTGTATGTGGACCTTCCACCAGTGTAAGGGCCATGTGCTAATACATGTACATGTTGGCCATTGTTCTGTACCCAAGCATTCCTCAGTACAGAAACTATACAAAAAGGGCATACAACATCTACATGTTGAAACAACCTACATGTAGCTATAATATACATAAAACATTATCCTTAACTGATCAGTAATACAGCGGTAATTGCAGGCTTGATACACTTAATCTAGATTTACTATGAAATGATAGACAAAAGTCCAACTGATCCAGAGTTAAGTTTAAGAAACAAAGGTTTCACTGGTCTGCCTTTATCTGGTCATTCGCAAATTAATAAGGAAATAAATGCAATAACAACTTCTTTAGATTTCAGCTAACTAGTGGAAATGTATCCAACAATGAATTTCTTTAACACATCTCAATGAATTTTGTCTCCTTTCCTCAAGTCTATACATTGTCAAGGCAATATCAAAATACCATTATAACTTATTCCATCACACTAGAATAGTTAACAAGATAGGAATTATAGAATGAAATCTACATACCTGTAAGAAGAAAATAAGGAGTTGTCACCAAAACGTACAGGACTTCAAGTTCAAGAGAACTTTATCATAAAACATGTGCTTGCTGGGTCATTGCTGGTAGTACAATGAACCCACACAGAATCCTGTACACAGAATCCTGTAGACAAAGGTTTCTTGCTGATGTGGCAACTCATTAAGATTCGGGAAAGTCCATTCCTCTTAAAGGTAAGTATAAACTAAGGTTAATGCACTCAAAAAAAAGGGGGGGGGCAACAAACTTACATTCTGGGCTGCTACACTGAGGTGTCTTATTTCTCCATGGTCTATGGGGGTTGGTTATATTAAAGGAACAAATCAAAAAATTAGCTGGCCTGACGTTTCGAACTTAAGCAAGTTCTTTCTCAAAGGCAAATGACAGAGTACAAGAAACAAACATGTAGGGAACACACATGCATGAGGGGGTGGGTGGAGAAACACAAAAGAGGGATGCAAGGGAGCATGGCAGTGGGTAAACATCAAAGAGAGAGGTTTGGGTAAGGATGAATGCGGGGAGGGATTAGGATGAAGGTTGAAGCTGGGGAATTGGGGACAAAGGAATGTGGTTAGTGCAAAGATAAACAGGAATTAGACAACCCCATTTGGCCAAGAGACCCCAAGAGGGTTTGCCAGGAGGATAATCTGTAAACAAATGACAATGGGGGAAAAATTAAAAGTTAATCATTCCCTTCCTGGATGTTTAGACCATGTGGTTGAATAGTCCGAAGACGTTTCATCCAAACTTTCTCTCGGCTGAGGCGAACTGAGTCCTTGCGGTGGAAAAGTGATTCTATGCCCTGTAGAATCATATCAGAAATGGAATGGTTAGGCAAGTTGAAGTGATGACCAACAGGGGTGTCAATTTTCTTGGTGTTTACAGTCGATCGATGGCCATAGAAACGCTTCTTGAGCGTGTTCTTGGTCTCCCCGACATACTGGATACCACAAACCCTGCAAGAAATGAGATATATGACATTAGAGGTGTTGCAAGTAATGTTGCCATTGGTTCTGTGAGTAGTTCCAGATGAATGGCCAGAAAAGGAGTCAGACTCCTGCATGTGAGTCTGGCAAACAACACACCTGGAATCGCACTTAAAAGTACCATGCTGTATGGGAGGGGATGCAGCCAAGGTGGGGACCTCGGCTCGAACAATCAGGTCTCGTAGATTGCGGGGGCGCCTATAAGCCAATATTGGGTTGGCAGGGGCGGCACGGGCAAGGCGATCTGAAGTATGAAGGATATGATGGTTGTCATTAGTTATTTTACGAAGGGGAGGGAGACTAGGATGAAAGGTGGTGACCAAGGGAATCTTGGGGTCGGCATTAGTGCTAGGTGTCTTTTTCTTGAGCGCAAAATCTCTGGTGATAGATTTGGCTCTGGCGATAGCACGTTGAACTTGGCGGGAGCTGTGGCCCCTGGCAACCAAGTTATTCTTCAGTACCTGTACATGATGGGAAAAGTCAGAATTATTAGAACAAATCCTTCTGAGTCTAAGTGCCTGGCTGAATGCTATGCCTGTCTTGCAATGCCTGGGGTGACAGCTGGAGGAGTGGAGGTACTGGTGGGTGTCTGTGGGTTTAGAATACAGATCAGTGGTTACCGAGTTGTCTTCCTTGCGGATGGTGACATCCAGGAAGTTGGTCTGATGCACTGAATACTCTGATGTAAACTTGATGGTCCTGTGGAAGGAATTAATGTGATTAATGAAAGTCTCCAGACTGTCCTGATCACTGGTCCAGATGAAAAATACATCGTCAATATATCTCCACCATACCCAGGGGCGACATGGTGCTGAGGCAAGCATGCGCTCTTCGAGGTCGCCCATGAAGAGGCATGCAAAGGAGGGGGCCATGCGAGTGCCCATGGCTGCACCATGTCGCCCCTGGGTATGGTGGAGATATATTGACGATGTATTTTTCATCTGGACCAGTGATCAGGACAGTCTGGAGACTTTCATTAATCACATTAATTCCTTCCACAGGACCATCAAGTTTACATCAGAGTATTCAGTGCATCAGACCAACTTCCTGGATGTCACCATCCGCAAGGAAGACAACTCGGTAACCACTGATCTGTATTCTAAACCCACAGACACCCACCAGTACCTCCACTCCTCCAGCTGTCACCCCAGGCATTGCAAGACAGGCATAGCATTCAGCCAGGCACTTAGACTCAGAAGGATTTGTTCTAATAATTCTGACTTTTCCCATCATGTACAGGTACTGAAGAATAACTTGGTTGCCAGGGGCCACAGCTCCCGCCAAGTTCAACGTGCTATCGCCAGAGCCAAATCTATCACCAGAGATTTTGCGCTCAAGAAAAAGACACCTAGCACTAATGCCGACCCCAAGATTCCCTTGGTCACCACCTTTCATCCTAGTCTCCCTCCCCTTCGTAAAATAACTAATGACAACCATCATATCCTTCATACTTCAGATCGCCTTGCCCGTGCCGCCCCTGACAACCCAATATTGGCTTATAGGCGCCCCCGCAATCTACGAGACCTGATTGTTCGAGCCGAGGTCCCCACCTTGGCTGCATCCCCTCCCATACAGCATGGTACTTTTAAGTGCGATTCCAGGTGTGTTGTTTGCCAGACTCACATGCAGGAGTCTGACTCCTTTTCTGGCCATTCATCTGGAACTACTCACAGAACCAATGGCAACATTACTTGCAACACCTCTAATGTCATATATCTCATTTCTTGCAGGGTTTGTGGTATCCAGTATGTCGGGGAGACCAAGAACACGCTCAAGAAGCGTTTCTATGGCCATCGATCGACTGTAAACACCAAGAAAATTGACACCCCTGTTGGTCATCACTTCAACTTGCCTAACCATTCCATTTCTGATATGATTCTACAGGGCATAGAATCACTTTTCCACCGCAAGGACTCAGTTCGCCTCAGCCGAGAGAAAGTTTGGATGAAACGTCTTCGGACTATTCAACCACATGGTCTAAACATCCAGGAAGGGAATGATTAACTTTTAATTTTTCCCCCATTGTCATTTGTTTACAGATTATCCTCCTGGCAAACCCTCTTGGGGTCTCTTGGCCAAATGGGGTTGTCTTACCATTTCCTGTTTATCTTTGCCACTAACCACATTCCTTTGTCCAATTCCCCAGCTTCAACCTTCATCCTAATCCCTCCCCGCATTCATCCTTACCCAAACCTCTCTCTTTGATGTTTACCCACTGCCATGCTCCCTTGCATCCCTCTTTTGTGTTTCTCCACCCACCCCCTCATGCATGTGTGTTCCCTACATGTTTGTTTCTTGTACTCTGTCATTTGCCTTTGAGAAAGAACTTGCTTAAGTTCGAAACGTCAGGCCAGCTAATTTTTTGATTTGTATATTTCAGGTCCATTCAGTCAGTCAGCAGTTTGCAGCAGTTTTATTCATTTTCATATTAAAGGAACAATAGGAAACACAACTCGACCGTTCAGACAACTCGACCGTTCAGACAACTCGACCGTTCAGACAACTCGACCGTTCAGACAACTCGACCGTTCAGACAACTCGACCGTTCAGACAACTCGACCGTTCAGACAACTCGACCGTTCAGACAACTCGACCGTTCAGACAACTCGACCGTTCAGACAACTCGACCGTTCAGACAACTCGACCGTTCAGACAACTCGACCGTTCAGACAACTCGACCGTTCAGACAACTCGACCGTTCAGACAACTCGACCGTTCAGACAACTCGACCGTTCAGACAACTCGACCGTTCAGACAACTCGACCGTTCAGACAACTCGACCGTTCAGACAACTCGACCGTTCAGACAACTCGACCGTTCAGACAACTCGACCGTTCAGACAACTCGACCGTTCAGACAACTCGACCGTGCGATGCATTGTACATGATGTAGCTAGCGGAGCGCGTGGTATTTTCAACACAGGTTGCCCGTCAATGTTTGGGTATTTGCGTGTGCGCGTGGCCCAGAATGGTTCAGAATGTGTGGTATTACCGTGCGCGGGGACCCGGTCGGTGTACGGTGACACGGCATGCACGCGTCGAGCGCGACGCCGGGACCCAGCGCGTGCAAGGCCCGCGAGAGCGACGCGGCATGCACAGTGCACGGCCGCGGGCGGCGGGCAGCCGCACCGGTATTTATAGCCGCACCGATGCGGTGATAGGCCGGTATTCTTAAACATCTCAGTTGATGATGGCCAGTGTAGAGGCTAGTGGATTACAAAATGTAGTTTGTTATCAAAGTGTTATTCTAATCCCTCATCCCGGGCCCCCTGTGTACCCCAGCCCCGTCCAAAACGACAGCGCTGTCCGGCCCTTCAACCATGTCACCCCGCAAAAAGAAAACTTCCCGGCCCCGCATATATATCCAATCCCAGCCCCGTGCCACAAAATATAGACCGGTACGACAATTCACGTGACCCGGCCCCCTGTCATGCCTGCGTCCATCCCGGTCCAAAACGACAGCGCTGCCCTGCCCATCAAAATCACCCCGTGCCGTCCTTCCACAACCAATTCCCCTATCTACGAGTCGACTTGTCTCAAGGGACGACTTGTCTCAAGGGACGACTTGTCTCAAGGGACGACTTGTCTCAAGGGACGACTTGTCTCAAGGGACGACTTGTCTCAAGGGACGACTTGTCTCAAGGGACGACTTGTCTCAAGGGACGACTTGTCTCAAGGGACGACTTGTCTCAAGGGACGACTTGTCTCAAGGGACGACTTGTCTCAAGGGACGACTTGTCTCAAGGGACGACTTGTCTCAACGGACGACTTGTCTCAACGGACGACTTGTCTCAACGGACGACTTGTCTCAACGGACGACTTGTCTCAACGGACGACTTGTCTCAACGGACGACTTGTCTCAACGGACGACTTGTCTCAACGGACGACTTGTCTTCCCATTTGACAAAAAAACGGTCGAGTCGTCTGAACGGTCGAGTCGTCTGAACGGTCGAGTCGTCTGAACGGTCGAGTCGTCTGAACGGTCGAGTCGTCTGAACGGTCGAGTCGTCTGAACGGTCGAGTCGTCTCAACGGTCGAGTCGTCTCAACGGTCGAGTCGTCTCAACGGTCGAGTCGTCTCAACGGTCGAGTCGTCTCAACGGTCGAGTCGTCTCAACGGTCGAGTCGTCTCAACGGTCGAGTCGTCTCAACGGTCGAGTCGTCTCAACGGTCGAGTCGTCTCAACGGTCGAGTCGTCTCAACGGTCGAGTCGTCTCAACGGTCGAGTTGTCCGAGCCCCGTCCTCGGACGTATTGGGGAAGTAGGACTTTATGTTCCCTACATGTTTGTTTTTTGTACTCTGTCATTTTCCTTTGAGAAAGAATTTGTTCGAAACTTGTTTAAAACGTAAGGCCAGCTAATTTTATGTATACAAACTGATAGCAAGAAAATTTTTTACTTGCTAAACAGAGCTTCTTTTTTTTTTAGAGTGTATTATGTAATGTCTTAATTAACTTGTGCAACTGTGTACTGTCAATTCATTATTCGTCAAACATTGATCATTGGTGTTCAGCTAACTACCGAGCAGAGAGTTTTTTGTGTCACGGAGTACATCCGTACTGAAAGAGTAAATGGTGTTATCGATGCATTTATGCAGCGATTCCCAGATCGAGATCCACCTGCAGCCTAGACTTGGTTCCAAGTCTGTGATCGTGGTTTTTGTCGGCCTGATAGCCAATACAATCACAGAATTAAGAGTGCCGGAAATAGCGCCCTCTTGTGAGTTAACCAGCCCGATCGAGAGTTTAGGCCTGCGTCAAATGTCGTGCTTCTAGTTCAATTCTGCCGTGTCGAACTCAAATATCGGGAAATTTTTCAATTAAATGCGACAGAAGCACGACGTTTGACGCAAATCGTTTATTTAAGATCGACTCTGCCGTGTAGCACGACAGCCTCTGTCGTGCTACACGGCAGTTGTACGGTGTGTGGCGTCAAACGTCGTGTCGAATTAAAAAGATCCTATAGCGCCGCTTGACGTAGTTGGAATGCGCATGCGTACTTAAAACTTGAGGAAGGAAATTGCAAACAAACGAACAAGTTTCCCGAGTCAAAACTGCATGGGCATGTGTTCATCAACCAGTGTGTGAAGGGAATGCAGAATCTCCCAGAATAAATGGAAAACATTTACCCCGTCAACATTTTTAGCGTACGAAGGGACTATTTGCCCTTCTTGTAGTTTCTCCCATAGATCGATGACGGACTGCAAAATAATAGAATCGTGTGATGAATTCCCTAGAAAACCGCAGCTTGCCCAAATAAATCTGTACCTGGTGTCCAGCAATCCCATCGGGACGATCGAATACAAGTTTTTGAAGTTATGGTATTCCTTGCACATTGGCACTTGAATAGAATATGACAACCGTCTATTGCTGCCCAACAGCAAGGCAATTGCCAATGTAATTCCACATCCAACATCTTTTCTTGGACTATGATGAAACTGTCGAACTCGAAGTGCCCACTCCGCCCATTTCCGCTTTCGTGTAATTGTAATCTCCCCTGTCCAGACGATATACAGGCAAATTGCTAAACACATACATGGTGTTCGGTCATCGTCTGACGTTGTAAGTCATGTTCTAGTTCTATGTTGTTGAGAATGAAATTGAAAGTTGCCTTCGACACCCCAAATGTTTGCTTAAACCCTTTGCTTGTGTATGCGTCCATAATTGTTTGAAACCAACCTTTATTTCTAATTAAACGTCTGCAGGAACGGGCGCTCTATCTGTATGACGGTTGCCTTTTATCGACTTGATAGAAGAAGCAAGAGTATCATGTAAAATGTGACAGATATTCTCAACAAATTATGTATCACGAAAGTCTGCTGCTTGAAAAGTCCTCTTTCCTTGCTGCTCTTATGCTATTTAAAATAGCAAAATTACGCACCATTTTGTCTTTTACAATTAAATACGACAAGCATTTGATGTATTAAATTCGACGTTTGACACCAGTATACATAATTCGTCGCGCTTTTGCCGCACCGAAATGAATTACATTCGACACGAAGCACGACGTTTGACGCAGGCCTTAGTGTGTGGTGATAACCAATCTGGGTAATGACGTTTAGCGTGGCTGATGCAGACAACAAAAATAACCGCAATCTCGGACTTGAAATCAAGTCTACCTGCAGCCAGCACTATCTGGAGAAACCTGCGAAAGTACCGGAGGGAGAGTACCAGCCTCAATCTTAATCGAGGGCGTTCCGGGCGACATCGAACGGGGAGGTCGGCAGAAAACATCGAATTGGTGGAGGCGCAGCCGGATGCCAACCCGCATGTCAGTGCGAGACGGAATGGTCTGGGCCTCCCACAGGCCACGTTTAATCGCATCACTCGGCTGGACCTGGGCATGCACCTCTACCAAATGCGCGTGCGACATCGGCTGCTACCGGCACATTTGCCAAGACGGGTGCATTTTTGTCCGTGGGTCGTCGACCAGCTGCAGGCAGATGTGCGATTCGTCCACCATCTCGTCATCGGCGATGAAGCTGGATTTTCTCTCAACGGAAATGTCAACTCACGCAATGTTCGAGAGTACGCCCCCAAACAACACACCTCCCTTCAATTACGAGCGCAACTTCCAACGTGAGAAATGAGTGTCTGGGTTGGCCTCTGCGGCAGTGGCCTCATCGTCGGACCAGTGTTCTTTTTTTTTCAGGGCAACCTCAACGGCCGGCGTTACCTTGAGATGTTAAATGATAATGCCATCCCCCATCCTTAAAGAAAATTTCGAAATTCAGGAGCGAGGTGTGTTTAGGCGCCTGTATGTGGTGGGCTCAAGACGGCGCTCCGGCTCATCGTCTACTGGCTGTCCGCGACCGCCTTCATGAAGTGTTTGGAGACCGTGTCATAGCGTTGAATCATTTGCATGAATGGCCACCGAGATCCCCAGACCTCACCCTGCGTGTGATTTCTACCTCTGGGGAAATCCAAGGTGTACACGACTCCCCCTCCGGACCTGCAGACTCTCCGTGACAGAATAACAGCTGAGATTGACGTCTTGTGGCAGACTCCAGCTGTTAGGAGAGCGATGGGCGACATTGAGAGACGATATCGCCTGTGTATCGGGCGAGAGGGAGGGCATGTTGAGGGGGAAGGGATGTACCGGTAATCATCGACAGTTCATCCACATTGCAACACTTGCACATCCAAACAAAATCGATTATCACTGCATTTAAAAACTTGGTCCCATGGTCAATTTGACCTCACTTGGAAAATTACTCATAACTCTTGTCAACAATTATCAGATTTGGACGTTTGATGTCTCATTTTACAGTGGAAAGGTGTATCTTTAAAACCACATACAGTCGAACCCTGAGCACTGTTAATACAACATCCTGCTTATAACAAGGACAAAAAATAGGTCCCGAGTCTTCGTTTTCTATTACTGATAATACAAGGTACATGTGCGTACCTGTTATAACAAGGTAAATGGTCAAGTCCGAAGGACCTTGTTATAAAGGTGTTCGACTGTATAGGCCCCTACCTATATTATCTATGTTGGTTACACAGTCTACGTCTGGCATTCCGTTATACATGTATTTTGTTTGCATTTTGTTTAGACACACTGTATATGGAGCCATGCCCCCCCCCCCCCCCGAAAAAAAGCCGAAAAGTGGGCCTACTCTGGGGCATTTGCATCAAAACTATTTTTAAAATGCACAAAGCAGGGAGGGGGGTTTAACCCAAGATCTGCCACTGTCCTTCCAACGAGTAACAAAATATTAGTTGCCTCAATAATCATCCAAACTCCTTAAACTTGTTGATCTAAAGACAGACGGAAAAGAAAGTATGACAGCTTACAGGAGTCCACATTCCATGTAAATTAGAACAGATATTTTTCTCTTTTTGCCCTATCCTGACGTTATTCATTCCAGTTCACAAAAAGAAGCTGAGCGTTAGGATTTCCATTATGTTCTGTTTTATTACTGCTGGGCAAACTACAATTTACTTCATTAATGCCAACAAAATAAAGCTGGAGCTAGGGATTGACATACAAATATTTAAATGAAAAATGTATAAACACACATACCAAACTCTGTTTCAAAGGAGTGAAATGTACACCATATGAAAGACCCATTATAGTATAAAAAAATAAAATAAAAAAATACAGCTTTAAAGGGACACATTGCCTTCAAATGTCATGAAATTTTGCTGTTCGGAAATTTTCCTTATCTTTTATAAGAGTTGTTCATGCAAAAAACACGTATAATGTGTTGTAATTAGTGAGTAGTGATTACAAAACAAAAAATTTGCCTCTGACCCCTGACATCTGACCCACGAAACATTGACTTATTTCCAGTAGTAAATACCACCGTCTAAATGCGAAAAATACACTGTAAGAGTCTTTAGGCTGGCACCGCAGCCAGTAGCCTTGTCAACCTATCAGATGATCGCCAGGTACCATTCTCTACCTCGTGACACATATCGCCAGTGCTGCGCGCCGTGCCACACAGTACATAAAAATGGATCAACAGAACGTATACTTCACCTAGCTGCGACTGGAAATAGGACTGGTGAACACGGTCTGCCATTTTGTGGAGTCAAAAATTTGGTTCTACAAAATGGCGGACCGTTATTTGTCACGAAATTGAGCAAAATCCACGCAATTTGAAGGGATAGTTATGTGAATCTTTATATTCTACTTTTAAAAAAGCTTCCCAACCATATCCATTTCAGTTTTATAGCCCAAATCGCAAAATCCAAAGCAATGTGTCCCTTTAAAGCAGAAATAACTGACCACTGCGTCAGATGCAGTGTAAGATATTGCCCAAATGGCAATAAGGCAAAGAACAATTTCATAAAGCTGCTAGTACATGGTTGTGTTTATCACGGAACAAGCCAACTACAACATAGATGGGTATGAAACAAAGCTAACTGCTAATTAAGTGCACATACATGTAACTGACACTGTGGATGAAGTCATACAAGACATACATGATGTACATGTAGTTCAGTGCACTACTAAGCCATAATCCAAGGCATGAAGCTCACAGCCCTGTGTGTTTGTACACAAATATGGACTATTTACGATTAATACAGTAAAACTAGCTTCCTGAAGTGATTTCTACAGCGTTCTTTTTTCCCCCAATGTGCAGCCGAGGAAAATAGAACACTGTAGGAATTACAGAGGGAGGCTATTCCGATGTGCGACCAGTGATGACAGCAGTCAATGTTTGTTTTATAACACCTTATCCACTGATTATAAAAAGAAATAAGGCATTTACCTGCATTGATACTTTCGATTAAAGGAATCTGTAAAATACATTGGTTCTACAAAACAATATAATTTTTTTCTTTTTTTCTGAGCAATTCAATTTGGATCTGACTCAGCATTAACAGTTATGAAACTGGAAACCAAATCAAATTTCTAACATTATTTCATCACATGTTCATCAGTTCATGAGTAATCTCACCTTCCCCTTGTTAGACATTTTCCCATTAGGGAGGGCAAGTTGACAGGTCCGTCACTGAACCAACAACAGTAAAGCTTGATGTCAGAACGTTGGAGTTGGCATGTCTCTTTTGACCCGGCTGCTGACCTCCGGCATACAGCATGAACTTGCCAGGCTTCACCACTAGAGTTTCATCATATACCGCCCTCACACGGGCTGGGATGGTCATGTAGCTGGTAACCTGATTGTTAGGGGTAGTTTTCACTCGGAGGAATGCTCCCAGTTGAAGCATGGGTACCGGGAAGGTTGCGTTTGGCCATCCAATGTACACCTGAATCACCTATTAGTCGGAAAGGAAAAAGGATCTTTAACTGAGAATCAATGACATCAAAAAGCATCTAGGATCATCATTACGCCATCACTGTGAATTGTTCCGAAGCAGAACGCACAAAGCACTGAACAAATTGGTTTGAACATACTTTACTAAATATATGTACCTCCAAGTCACTGTGAAGCATTATGAGGCTCAAATCAAAAACTACTTATACAATTATCAGATAATAAGCTAACCTCATCTCCAGCATATTTGCCGACATTTGTCAGACTGACACTGACATGTAGATCATCGCAGGGTTTAAGGACAGGGTTAGACACGACAACCCTGTTGTAGGTAAACTCAGTGAAAGAAAGGCCATAGCCAAATGGGTAAAATGGCACGCCAGTGAAAAACCGATAACTTCGATTGAAGAAGCTGTAGTTTGTCATCGGGGGAACCTGGAGAAAAATTTGGGTTGGGATTTTGTTAATATTTATAAACAGGAATTTCGGCTAAATTAAAACTTAACTGTACAAAAATACTACAGATTATGCAAAAAAATTTGAGACTATTACAGCTGTGGAAAAAAACCAACAGTATCCAAACAACATTAAAATTATCCAAACGTCATTTAAAAATTATTCTTAAACACTATGATTTTTTGGTTCACCATTTTCTATCAGTCTATCGTAGACAAGGGCGGATCCAGAACACATTTTTTTGGGGGGCCAAACATTTTCTTTTTGCAATTTTTTTGGGAGGGGCCAACAAAATTGTTGGCTGAGTTTTGTTGGTGGGTGTACACAGTGGCTGCCTTTTTGCGACGTCAGTTAAAAAAAAAAAAAAAATAGAATGTAAAATTGGTTTGGTTTCTTGGGGGGGGGGGGGGGGCATGGCCCCCTTTGCCCCCCCCCCCCCCCCCCACCCCTGGATCCGCCTTTGATCGTAGACACAGGTAGAGGAACATTTAGTGATAAAAGGACTTACATCCTCCACAGAAGCTGGCCATGTGAATGGTAACCTGGCGGCTGGATTGGCCTCTGGGCCATTGGTCATGAAGCGACTTACAGCCTTGCCAGTAGCCTGAGCTGGAAGCCAACACTCAATGATGGCATGGACATTAGGGCTTTCAGCAGCCCAGGAGACGTCTAACGGTCCGGCATTAAAGAGAAGAAGGACCACAGGCCGACCAGCAGCTAAAAATGGCACAGAGATTAGACAGCCCAAATTCAAAAAAAGGAATCCCCAAAAACATTCCAAGAATAGATTCATTTTCAAAGTGAACAAAGAAAACTGGCAGGAGCGGGATTCGAACCTGCGACCTCCGGAACCAACTGAGCTATCTTGCCCTATGTTGGCGGTCTCCCAAATTGTCAGTATCTTTGTTCGGGTGGGCGATTTATTCAAATTTACCTAGTCAGTTTCCCTTGTGGAATATTTGACGAAGAATGAGTTGAAAAACTTTGAGATATAGAAAAGTATTTTGTCAACTATACATACAGTTGTTAAATTTCCAAAATTTACTTTTTAGTGAAATTTGTTTGTCTCTGCTTGTAACTATGAAAGCCATTGTGCAATTTTCCGCTCATTTTGTGCTGCCAGCCCACTCTTATGTTCAAAATAAAAAACTAGATGAAGAGGCCACCCAAGGGAGAGGCCACTATGAACGAGAGGCCACTATGAACAGGTGGCCACTATGAACAGGTGGCCACTATGAACAGGTGGCCACTATGAACAGGTGGCCTCTATGAACAGGTGGCCTCTATGAACAGGTGGCCTCTATGAACAGGGGGCCTCTATGAACAGGGGGCCTCTATGAACAGGGGGCCTCTATGAACAGGGGGCCTCTATGAACAGGGGGCCTCTATGAACAGGGGGCCACTATGAACAGGGGACCACCGTGCACAGGTGGCCACTTATGCCACGGTTTCATGGTACACATACATGGTACCTCTACACATACGTGTAATGTATGCATTTTGTGTTTACATACACAAAGTAATAGCAATTATAGCTGGAGTGACTCGGCAAAACTTAAATGTCTAACAATCCACAAGGGAAACTGATGAGGTAAATTTGAATATATTTTCAAAGTGAACAAAGAAAACTGGCAGGAGCGGGGTTCAAATGTATTCAAATTGTCCTAGTCGGTTTCCCTTATGGATTGTTTGAAAAATTATAAGTTAAAAAGTCGTATCCTCATTGAGTGATCCCCACAATGTCGCTTCCCAGGTTGCATCATAAAACTGGGCGTGATCCCTGGCTATATGGCATTATGGGTCAGCGCCAACCTGAACAAAGATACTGACAATTTGGGAGACTGCCAACATAGGGCAAGATAGCTCAGTTGGTAGAGCGCCGGTACGGTATTCCAGAGGTAGCAGGTTCGATCCCGCTCCTGCCAGTTTTCTTTGTTCATTTTGAAAATTGAAATGTGATGGAAACAGAAATTAGACATGCAAGGACTCCTTCTGACAACAGAGGGCATTAGTTTTCTTTGGCAGAATGTTGAGGTAGAAATACTATAAAAAACATATGCTCGTGGTGCATATAATCAAAACAGCACCGATAAGAGAGGCGGCCATTTTATCAAGGGGGACAGGGAAGCAAGTTTGAATATACATTATTTGATATTGGCCACAGTCACTAGTAAACTTAGTTTCCTGACGACGGGCAGAGTACACTTTTTAAAACGTTGAGTTTCCCCGGTTCTTTTCAGAATCCTACAAACTCACAAAAGAGAGAGAGAGTTGCAACATGGTGTTTACCATATTGCTACCTTTACCATGCAAACCTTCAAATCTTATCTTATCATCAAGAGACATCTTGCACAATTTGATCTCATGGACTAAATGTTGATGGGGGAAATAAGAATGTTATAGAAGAAGTAGAATCCAACAGGTATTTCTGGTGTACATCTGTAGCACTCTGACAGTGCATTTACAAACAACCTGCCACAGGTCACATTTACCATATTTGACAGCATCTTGTAGAAGCTCCAGCTGATATCCAGGTAAGTCCATGCTAAACCGGTCTCTAGATTCACTCTCTATTGATGTACCTGACAAAACACCACAGAATACAGTCACAGGCTTAATTAACAGATTAATGGTAAAACATCCTGTAGGTGTAAATATAGACGACGGCCACAGCTGCAGTTTGGAAAAGACCACCTGGCCATTCATGTGCATACTCAATCCGTTAGTGTTTCAACTATATTCTTAAATGGGAGTGTAATAAACAGATGGAGTTGTATCAAACAAAGCTTTCATTCACACAAAAGGGGGACTCTATTCAGAACCACAATATTCAGTGTGGTGCCTAATGTTTGTATTTACGCTTGACTGCACAGCTCGTTTTTGGTATCAATAACAGCCAAATGGATGGGGTTAAAATATTTTCAAAGCTATAAATTTTTTTTTTTTATTTCCAAGATATTGGAATTATGGTTCATCTCAAGTTGAAAATGATTGAAGAATAATGACGTGAAATCCTCATTTATAACTGAAAGAAAAGCAGAACGAGGACAAACTGTTTGCCTGTTTTTACGCATACCCAAGCCTCAAATTTAACGGCAGCCACGACGGTCAGTGCCGTCAATGCCCTGAAGTTTGCCGTGGTGGCCTTCACAAAATCGCACCCTTCACGGCTAGTCTTGCCGTGCCCTTTTCCCAACTGGCCGTAGTGCCCTCTTTCAAGTTGCTGGCCCACGCGTACCCACCCGTGCCGCGGCAACGGGCCTGGTCGGCGCAGCGCAGCAATGATGCACGAGGGCCAGACCGGTACCGGTATGTACTACATGTATATGTATGTACGGCTGCTGCAGCATGCATACGACACGAAGCTTGATATAGACTGGTTTCGATCCCTCCATCAGCATTTTAATTTCGAATGCAGGGGGCAGAAGCCAGATTTAATCTAAAGCACGTACACGTACGGTACGGCCAAGTTCAATCAGCGACTATTTGCTAACCACTGGTCGATTGTGCCTGGTACCCAGGTTATATTTTGTGCATAGGTTACCAGGCAAAATCGACCAAGTTGGTTGTCAAGTTCGCTCGCGCTTGTATCATGGAGTTTTGTACGTGCGGCGCATGGCATCATTCATTGTATGACCGATGTATTGTGTGTTGTTTATAATAACCTGAACTATCAAGTTTGTAAAAATGCCACGAAAAGATCGATTAAAGCGACAAACATTTATGTAAATGTACATGTATCCGTGGAGTGTTACAGAGCTTGTATGTAGAGTTTTACAGGGCTTCACAGAATATTTCTAATAGAAGTAATAATGACAGGCCTCCGTGCCCTTTTCAAAAAATGCCATTGGCCTTGGTGCCCTTTGCTTTGGCCTCGGTGCCCTGCCAAATGTTTCATTATCGAAGGCAAAATGGCCGTGCCCTAGAAATTCTTGAATTTGAGGCCTGCATACCTGTACCCAAGCACACAACAACAAAGTCCACATCTGTGACAGCTTTGATGATATCTTTCTTGTTATACTGCATACATCGTGGGTTATTGCAGCCAGCAGCATATTTGACTACTGACGCTATGCTCTGCAAACCTTCTCGTGGTGTAGTGATGTACTCTCTCAAGGTTCCTGGTGGGTAGTCACCAAACAAATCATAGGGTGAGTCTGCCAGAGGACCAACAACCTGTTGAATGACAGCAAAGTAAAATGTAATTGTCAGAATACTACAATTGTTGTACAGGTGCGTCATGTGTGAAACCAATGCGATGGGTAATCCCCAGACAGCTTAAACTGGTTTAAGAACTGTGACCTTTTATACAAAATATAGTGCTAGGATATAAATCCAGATTTTTTTACATTCAGTTTGAATTCCACTATTCGGTTTCCATTTTGGAAACTGGACATTCAAAAGCAATCATAAAATAATAAAGCCTTCCAGTTTTTTGTGACAGGCTAAAGAAAACAAATGGAACATTTTCTCTATGATATCTTATTGTAATTGCATTCACTCACTAGTGGTCTTCTTGGTATATGAACAGCCTGCACATCCATTTTATTTTCAACATTACAGCTCTGGAGTGTTTTTGTAAAGGCCCAATGGTCACTATAGTCTGCAAACTATATAAGACCAAAATATTCTGACTATTTCTGATGAACATTAGGTCAGGTAACCGTAAATGTCATGTGAACAAAATGGGAGGATTTTCTCCTGTTTCCGAAAACGTCCGGACTTTTCCGAATACGTTCCATTGACATTCGGGTATTATCGTTATTGTTCGCTGTGGTTGGGTGTTTCCAGGAGTAAAATGGTGATTACATATGTCTCGGAATCGGAATGGGTCGGAACGTGTTCAACTTTTGAGAAACTTGCCCTGACGTCACAAATTTGCATTCAGTATTAATCGGCCTTAAATTGAGTTTGTGAAAAATATGCCACGTACCCAACATGGATCTATAGAAAGTTATGTTGTAATCGGCGCCCGGCACATCAATTTTTGTTTTTGGGGATCAATCCATAAACCTGTGAATCAGATATTTTTAGTCTAACTTGTACATGGGAATATCTGATATATCGAATATAATCGATGTTGGATCTCCGATATATCGATTTTTAAAAATTCTGATATCGACGGACCCTAAAGGAAATCCAACTACACGATAAAAAAAGACAACCAACTGACTCACCGCTAGGTTTGCAATCCTGGCAACTGGCAGGACATTATCAATGTGTTTTAGCAATACAAACGTCCTGACAGCCACCGAAATGGCAAGTTCCTGATGTTTTTGGCTCTCCACTATGTCATCAACATTCAGCTTGGTGTAAGGGTTCATCTCCGGGGGGTCAAACTCTCCGAGCCTCATCCTGGTGTAGAAAAGTGGCCGGACTAGGGTGGTAAGCCGCTCCATTTTGATCAGACCAAGCTGGACGGCTTCAGTCAGGTGGGAATAGACAGTTTGTTTAACACCTGTTAGCTCAAGATTACACCCTGCCTGAATGGCTGCTACAGCAGAGTCCAGTGGGCCTTTAGTGTATTTGTGCTTTAGGTACAGGTATTCTAGGGCTGCGTCATCACTTGAGACATATCCTTTAAAGCCCCACTGGTTGCGAACGATGTCAGTCAAGTACTTCTTGTTGGCACAAGCAGGAATTCCATTGATACTGGACATGACAAAATAATTGATGTGTTCAAATATTAGAGTAGAAATTAAAGATTTTTTAACTGAGTCCAACACCTGATTGGTGTTAATTGCTAAAATATTTGAAGTTTAGCACTGCTTATACGGGAATTCGCCGAACAAAATTAGAAGCAATTTTTGCTCTGGTACCACGCTCTCGTGCAGGTTGCCCGCGTTCTTTAATTTCAGTCGCGTGCGCATTTTGGCAAGTTGTTAGTCGAAGATGCATCGAGCGCGTGCGTCAAACATGCACGCTAGCATGGTGCCACCGCAGTAAATGCTTCTAATTTTGGTTGCCGGATTAGTCTATAGTAAGAAGTAATGTATTCAAATACTCTGTTAATAATATAGCACTGCCTCTCGCCAGGGTTGACTGATTTAAATCAAAGCAATTTAAATCAGTCAACCTGAATGCCTTTTCACATCAGGGTTGGCTGATTTAAATAAATTTGACTTAAAACGGCCAACCCTGCCTTTCGCTATTGAATAATTTGACCATCTTGCAAAGTATCCTAAATTTCAGACACAGAAAACTAATGCAACTAACCTGTTGTAGCTGCAGACCAAATTGAAGGTTCCAGCCTTGACACATTCATGGAACATCGGCAGATAGGTCATCTGCATGTCTGCCTCACTCACCTATGTAATGTCAGAAATTGATAACTAATTTGTCCAAAGTTCTTCCAACGAAACAACTCATGGACAACACATTAAAACTGCTCAGGTCAACTGGTAACTTAATTTGGCTACTGTATCTGTAATTTCTGTATTTAGCCTGTTATCAAAATAGTACTTGTTTTTTAACATTACCATGATGCATGCACAAACTACCAAGAATGTGTAGAGAAATGACCAATGCCCATCAAGAGTAAACACTGAACACAAATTAGAAATAGAGATTTTTGCCCTTCCCCGACATAATGTACAAAGATCTTTCTATTTTACCTCATCCCCGATGCAAATTCCATCCTTTCACCCAGTGAACACAAATATGACAATGTGCAATGGAAATGTGCACATACACCCTCACTAGTGTTGTGATAAGATTGCAGTCTTGAAAGAAGGACTACTTACGACTGAATTGAATGAGTATCGGGAAGATGGAATATCCTCAGGTCCATCATAAGCAAAGATGTGTTTACAGCCAGAGCTTGTCCGGACGTAGCGTGGATTGGTACCATGTAGACCAGCCACATACGCTTTAGCCATTTCTCCAGTCATGAAAGGATCCTCACCATAGGTTTCCTGAAAAGAAGTCATAAACATGTAGTTAACGTGTCAGAAATCAAAGAGGCAGAATCATCTCATGGAAGCTAGCAAATAGTACTAGCCATGAGTCAAGGCAGCACATTAACATCTCAAGACAGAGAAAAATGAAGCACAAAGCCAGAATACATCCAGTCACTGGACAATGGAAGAAGCAAACAATACCAGATGGAGGGAGGGCCGGGGGTAGTCTTGGTTCAAGACATTGTTACGTACGTATACGCGATAACCGGCCGCCGCAAGAGAGCGTTATCACGACAAACTATTAATAGCCACGAACCGCCAGTAACAACGTCTTGGGAATTTCGTAAAATCTCCCCCCGATAAATGGGGGAAACTAGTGTGCATGCGTCAATTCTGTATGAAAATGAGGAACATTTTCTCTTCACGCACGCGCACATACGAAAAAGAGCTGCAATAAAGTTGCACAATAGTGTGGTAGCTATCTATACCACTGGCCGAAGGGGGCGCTGATAAGTTAGCGATCGAAGATGCGCTATGCTTTGCATTGCAGGCAGCCGGCCGGCCGGCTATGCGCTAGTGGCTGCAGTGTCAAGTTCACCGCTCGTGTTTGCATGCGACGTCCTGCAACTGTGACGATCGACGCGAGGGAGACGACGGGGAATTGGAAGGTGCCGGGCGGGACCGGGCAGCAACCTCGGTGATGGTGTGTGATCTGCGGGAAATTACTTGTTACATGCAAGAAATATCTCTCCATTATTAAACCGTCGGGGCTCGGACAACTCGACCGTTGGCCGACTCGACTCGAGACAACTCGAATGTTGAGACAACTCGACTGTCTTTTTGCGTCAAATGGGAAGACAAGTCGTCCGTGGAGACAAGTCATCCGTGGAGACAAGTCTTCCGTTGAGACAAGTCGTCCGTTGAATTGAAGTCGACTCGGAGGTAGGGAATCGCTGGGGTTTCGCGGCGGGGATTCGCGTCCAGCCTCAAAGCAAACATGAGCCTGATTTTTTGTTGAGTTTCACCAGTGGAGAAAACCCGCAGGAGATCTAGAGTGCGTCTCAGTATCTTTGTGAACTGTGTGACAATCGAATCACCAGAGTACGACAATCTCTGTTTTCCCCGGCCGTAAAGACTAGGGCCTCGTAAGCTATTTGTTTTATTCTTATTACGGCCTTTTCTATTTTATATCCAAATCAAATTACCCAACAAGGTCTCCTCAGAACCATTATAATATATCATATTAAGATTTTCTGTTTATTATATTTCCATCATTCCGGAACTTTTTAGTTCATTCCCCTTGGCCCTACCAAACAATCTAAATAGCACAGACCTGTACCTTGATCTTCTAACACTCGGGCGGTAGTAGTCAGGGGGTTAGATCTATGCATAATGCATTTATTTATGTATTATGCAAACTACATAATGCGCGCTGCAATAATTGGGCTAAGCAGGTGCATGCGCACAACACGGCTTATACGAAATTCCCAAGACATTGTTACTGGAGGTTCGTGGCTTAATAGTTTGTCGTGATAACGCCCTCTCGCGGCGGCCGGTTATCGCGTATATACGTAACAACGTCTTGAACCAAGACTACTCATGAAGTGGCAGCGGCAACATGGACATGGCATATTTGTTAGTAGTATAATACATGTCTAAAACATGTCATCAATGTCACGCAAGTGTAATATTATTGGCAACTGTACATTAATATTCAGATTACTACTTGCATCAGATGATGCAACAGCATGTTTGTCGCTTGTCTCCATGGCAACTGAAATACACGCGTGCTCAGTTCACACAATCATGAATACATTGTAAATGAATAAGGGTTTTAACCCCTTGTCTCTGGCTTTATAATGGGGCGCCGGTATGCCAGATAGGTTTGTGCAGCCAACCGTCACACACACACAATAGGCAAACAATGGAATAAATACTCGGAAGAATGCGGGTACATAGACATCAACCAGCCTGATGTTTAATTCAAACCTCGGCTATAGCCGCCATCCGTACTCGAGGGGTTAAAAATACTTATTAGCCTCCTTGGGTTTCGAATCAGTTTGCATTCTGCTGTCTGTCAGGGCGTCCGCACCAGTTTTTAAAGCTAGAACAAAACTCCTTCCCACCAAACTACATGACCAATCACTCAAGCTGTCCTCCTTTAATACTCAAAGCGCCCATCTTCACCAGAAGGTGAACAAAATATAAAGAAGCATTAAATTATAACATGTACTTTGAAACCTCTGCCTCACCATATGGGTTTGATATATAGAATTGACAATGCTTTTACCTGATTCCTTCCCCATAGTGGATGTCTCATGATGTTGATGACTGGACTAAAGCAACTAAGTCCACCAAAATCCTTGTATATCCCATGGCTAGTGTAGTTGTTATACTTGGCACGTACTTCCTCACTTGTTGCTATGGCAACAGAAGTTAGCAGATCAATGCTTAAAAAAGAATCAAATTCAAGAAATGTTTTGTTATGACAATCCTATTTTGTCTAACAGACTAACACAGGTTAGTGGCTATGTTACACACATTTTGAATATGTGCCACGTACATGTAAAATTGTACACATTATCAAGATCAGGTACATGTACATGTACATGTACATGTACATTTTTTACAATGACTGAGTAGCAGTTATGGACAAAAAAAGTAATCAACAAATTACATGTGTTTTTGTAGCTGGCCTAAGTTTCAAACTTAAGCAAGTTCTTTCTCAAAGACAAATGACAGTGTACAATGTACAAGAAACAAACATAGTGTAAATTCTTCTAAATACATGTATACAAACTATACATTATACATAACATGTACATGCAGTGCTATGAGCAGCATCTGTAGCTTTTAATACTGCCATCCCCAATATATACATCATGCCAAATGGATCAATGTGGTCATATGGGTAACTTATTGACCATGCTTTTGGAAAATGACCTTTCTGGCCGGTGCCACGACTTGGTAGGGTCTGTCAATGTATCAATATTACTCGATTAATCGATATTACTTTGATATCGATATCGAAGTATCGAAAAACCGATATTGAGGACTGATCGGAGCAGCATGCCGTTAATCACGCAACATATTATGTACATATGTACATGACAGTGTACGCAGTGCCATGTGTACACTAATTCATTTAGAATTTGTGCTGGTTACACACTAGGGGCCTGACCTGATTTTATTCGAGTCTGCTGCTATGCTGCGGCAGAATAAATACCTTGATGTGGGAACGAGTGCAATGAACCAGCAGTTGGATTCGTGGCCCAAATCATGCCAAGTCCACATACATGTAGGGGTGAAACCTCCTGTTACTGGATGTGATTTGCATGCACGTACCTGCACGTGCTACTCCTGTAAACATTTCACGCTGCGAAGATTTGATTATATCTCTCTAAAATGCCCACTGTGCTCGTCAAAATTGAAAACTGGTCCAAAATCATTCAGAATCAGTCGGATTGTCAGGTTCATAACTTTGGGTTTTTTATTAACTGTTCACTTTTGGAAATTTCTTTTGGAGGGGGGGGGGGGGGGGGATGTGTTAGGTAACAATAGTCTGGAGAGTGTATAGGGTATAGGGACAAAAGGGGGTACCCCTCTGCCCCATATCGTGCTGGGTATACAACCATTTACCTAAATGATGAGGCCAGACCCAGTGCTTGTGGGAACGATGTTGCATTCCCGGCATCAACATCTCCACGCAGACACTCTGTAATCCAGTTATATGGGCGGATCCCAAGGCGCGGGATTGGGGGTGTAGGGCCGTTCTTATTATACCCAGCTCTAGCCATCTGTTGGGAGATCTCGTCCAAGTAGAGCCGGGGAATGAGGTCATCTAAACGCTCCTCCCATGATAGAGACACATTCCGGAAAGGAAACTCGGCAAATGTCTCAGGAGCAGTGTGCATGAGTAGCATAAACATAAGCGCAAACCTCAACAGTTTGTCAGCCATTGTCTTCCTTTTGATCAGTCTTCCTCTTCATCAGCAACTGTTGGAGAAGCAAGCATATCACACCAATGAAAGACAATTTCTCATGAACTCGCAATCCGTTAAACACACATCCAATCTGCTTTCTCTTTCAGTGTACATAAGTACATGTAGTTTCAAACCTGCGTAATATCAGCACTACCTATATGTGACTGGCTCTGCAAAAAGGGCACATAAGTCGCTGTATGCTTTTATGTGTAATAAGCCGTTCTGTGTGAAGAGGGTGCAAAATTCTTCAAACAAGTGATTTTTAAGGAAGGGATTTCTTTGCATCTTTGATACCTATATTATAGTTCATAACCAAAATCTTTGATTTCAGTGAATAAAGTGGGAAAAAGAATGTGTTTGTGTCGAGTGCTTCAATCTATTGTTTTGCTTTTTGTTATTTTAAATGGCTAATTGTTTCTCCTTAAGTCATTTCAAGAAATTCCTGAAAACAAACATGCAAATTTCCAAATATCTCGCAAATGAAAAATGCTACAGGCCTCAGACATACCATTATGAAAGCTAAAAAAATGGGCTTTGCGGCTAAAACACGATTTTCAAATTTCGCAACATACATAATGGCCCTTTTTGCAGAGTTGGTCACATGAGCCCTGACAGGAAATACATGCATCTCCATCCCTGTTTGCGTCGGTTAGGGGAAAGATTTTACTTTGATACCCCACCAAAATGGGTCAAGAAAATAACAATCTGACAAAATAACCATCGACTGTGAACACCAAGAAAATGGACACCCCTGTTGGTCACCACTTCAACTTGCCTAACCATTCCATTTCTGATATATGATTCTACAGGGCATAGAATCACTTGGCCACTGCAAGGACTCAGTTCGCCTTAGCAGGGAAAAAGTGTGGATAAAACGTCTTCCAACTATTCAACCACATGGTCTCAACACCCCCATTGTCATTTGTTTACAGATAATCTTCCTGGCAAACTCTCTTGAGGTCTCTTGCCCACTTGGGGTTGTCTTTCCATTTCCTGTTTATCCTTGCCACATCCTTCTGTTCCTCCTATTGCCTAATTACCACCCCCCCCCCCCCCCCCATTTAACACCCCCCCCCCACTTTACCACACTCCTTTGTTCCCTTTCCCTAGCTAAATCCCTCTCATCTTAATCCCTCCCCTCTTTCATCCTTCCCCTTAACCACACTCTTTTGTTCCTTTCTTCCTCACTGTCCCTTCCCCTCCCTTTGATGTTCACCCACTGTCACTCTCCTTTGAATCCCTCTTTTGTGTTTCTCCACCCACCCCCTCTTGCATATGTGTGTTCCCTACATGTTTGTTTCATAACACTGTCATTTGCCTTTGAGAAAGAACTTGCTTAAGTTTGAAACGTCAGGCCAGCTAATTTTGTTATTTGTATATTTCAGGTCCATTCAATCAGTCAGCAGTTTGCAACAGTTTAATTCATTTTCAAAATAACCATCCATTCGTGTTTAGAATTGTATAAACTAATGGCACAACCTTTAAGTTTGACACTTTTGTCAGGAATTTTTTAGCAATACAGGAACTACTTCTTAGCACAGAAGTATGGTCACTCCGAGTCCAAGTGATTTATTTCTGCCTCATTTTTTGCAGATGTTGCCGACATAAATTTTAAAATACCAGGTTGTGTCACATGTTTAGACAGTCACTTGAGGAGGATTGCTTAATTATTTTCCAAGCTTTTGCTGTTCCTGATGGATTTTGGTGGGGTATTAAATTAAAATCTTGTGAGCTAATCGAATGCACCTGTCCAGAGCAATCTGGAATTTTGCACAAGTTTATTGTACTCCTTCCTGAGCTAATTTGCCTTTGAATGAAATCCATTCATAGGGATATGAACTCAGGAGGGAGTACAATAAACGTGCGCAAAACTCCAGATTGCGCTAAACACACCCATTGTATAGTACATGTACGTCTGACCTGGAAACTAGCCCTACAAATAGAGCTGTAAATGGTTCCTTTTTTTTTGTACCCCAAATTGTTATCGCTGAACATATAGATCATTGTATTCCTGAGATGTTAGCAATTTCTACAATATATAACAATGCTTACTAAATGCTGAATTCGTCCAGGTGTGTGGTCTTCAAAAATGACAAATATTAAAAAAATAATTGTTTTCATTCATCACAACTGATCGTGGAAGGCAGGGCACCCCAAATGCCGGAATGTATTCATGTGAAAGTGTTCAGCGATACAAATTTGGGAAGATATTTTAAATCAAAGTCGACCGGTTGTAAATCTCGGCGTGTAGGGGTGCTGTTGGAGTAGGTCTGTAATGGTGACAGTAAAAGGAACCATTTAGTAACAGCCCTATTTTGTAGGGCTAACCTGGAAACTAAATGATCTGCTTTCCCAATATGCAATGAGCATTTCAATTAATGCTCGGGGCCATGCCTACAATGTATAATAAAATGTAGTCCGAGTAGTACTAGCTACAGCTCCATGGCTTAAATTTTGACCCTTTATCACCTTTTTTAAAGATTTGAACAAATGTTTAAAAAGGCGATAATATAGGGTCCAAAATACTCGGACTAAATAAAACACAGTGGCTATTTGTTACGGCAGCCGTCATTACAGAACTGCCCAGTTCCCCGACGTAATGGAATTCAACGTCACGATGTTTGCTGTTGGAACCAGACTATCAACCAAATGGTTCTCGGACTTTATTTTCCTTTTAAAACAAATTCTCCAAAATTACTGAAATCAAAGGGAAGAAAATTAAATCTACTTAAATAAAAATAACCATTTGATTAAAAACCTGAAACTTAAAAAAACAGACAGTGCAGCATGGCTTCCTCCATGCTTCGATCCAGGGTCCTCTATCTAGCGCAGGTTGGACGATGTCTTCATTGCACTATGACTGGGAGTCATACCGGGCTACGTAGTACAGGGTCCCCCAGCTATCAAAACCAACGCCATACCAATCGAGCTACCGAAGCGCTCTGGCAGGATGGGCAGTTTTAAAATCTGATACATGTATATGTTCGCATTGTGTTTTACCATCATGGAGGAATAAAACACATTTCTATTCCTCCATGGTTTTACCAAGCCGTAACAATAAGCGAGTTCGATAATTGACTTTTGCAATGCAATGTGGGTAAAAGGTCACAGGTCAGCTGTACTAAACAAAAGGCCGATAGGACGAGGCGGAATTTGGTACAGCTGACCTTTGACCTGAGCATTATCGAACTCGTCTATTGTCAATAGCATTTGAAAGTAGCGTTACCATTGCGGCTACCGTAAAACATGTATGTTTCCCCTGCCAACTTAGTTTTGCTCATTGTGCAGATACTCTGTGTTGTATAAGTGATGTCAGATCAGTTTCCTTTTTTAAGCAATGAGACGCATATTTGCATTTGAATAGGCATAATAGTGTTGCGTAATTGATTTGCATAATAGCCTTTTACAAGCAGTGATATTCGTTGATTTCCTCTATTGCTGTCATAGCTTTCAGGAGATTCTTTGGAAGCGGGGTTTTTACAAGAATGCGAACCCCATGGAAGTGAAGCTAACGACCAACTTGAAACCTATACTAGTTTTGTTTGGTCAAATTCACGAGTTCAAACCTGGTGTAGGCTGTGCTTCGATTCTGTTGAAGCAATTGATTGACTGAACCAGCGATCACGGTGATTTTCGAATAGTGCATAATTCAATAGCTTTTAATCATATCGATACCAATCACTATATAAAATATGCCAAGAATCGATACTATCTACTTCCGACTTTACCTGACAATGTTACAAAGAAATCAATAAATATTACTTTAAAAAACCTTTGCACGCCTGATTTTATAATGTGTGTCTTGGGGTACTTCTTGTGCACATATATTTCTGGGGTACATCTAACAGAAAACCCAGATAAGAGACAATTTGAATGGTTCGTGTGGGGCTCGGACAACTCGACCATTGGCAGACTCGACTCGAGACAACTCGACCGTTCAGACAACTCGACCGTTCAGACAACTCGACCGTTCAGACAACTCGACCGTTCAGACAACTCGACCGTTCAGACAACTCGACCGTTCAGACAACTCGACCGTTCAGACAACTCGACCGGTCAGACAACTCGACCGTTCAGACAACTCGACCGTTCAGAGAACTCGACCGATTTTTTGTCAAATGGGAAGACAAGTCGTCCGTTGAGACAAGTTGTCCGTTGAGACAAGTCGACTCGTAGATAGGGGAATTGGTTGTGGAAGGAACGGCACAGGGTGACTGGGTTGATGGGCCGGAGCGCTGTCGTTTTGGACGGGGCTGGGGTACACAGGGGGCCGGGATGGACACAGGCATGACATACAGGGGGCCGGGTAACGTGAATTGTCGTGCCGGTCTATATTTTGTGGCACGGGGCTGGGATAGGCCTTGAATATATATGCGGGGACGGGAAGGTTATTTTTGCGGGGTGACTGAGTTGATGGGCCGGACAGCGTCGTTGTTTTGGACTTAAATTGTCAATCAACGGTATGAGAGATTAGAATAACACTTTGAATAACAAACTACATTTGTAATCCACAAATTTTACATCTAGCCTATACACTGGCCATCATCAACTGAGATGTTTAAGAATACCGGCCTATCACCGCATCGGTGCGGCGATAAATACCGGTGCAGCTGCGCGGCCGTGCACCGTGCATGCCGCGTCGCTCTCGCGGGCCTTGCACGCGCTGGGTCCCGGCATCGCGCTCACCGTGCATGCCGTGTCACCGTACACCTGACCGGGTCCCCGCGCACGGTAATACCACACATTCTAAACCATTCTAGGCCATGCGCACACGCAAATACCCAAACATTGACGGGCAACCTGTGTTGAAAATACTATGCACTCCGCTAGCTACATTATGTACAACGCATCGCACGGTCAAGTTGTCTCCATGTCAAAGTCGACTTGTCTCAACGGACGACTTGGTGAACGGTCGAGTTGTCTGAACGGTCGAGTTGTCTGAACGGTCGAGTTGTCTGAACGGTCGAGTTGTCTGAACGGTCGAGTTGTCTGAACGGTCGAGTTGTCTGAACGGTCGAGTTGTCTGAACGGTCGAGTTGTCTGAACGGTCGAGTTGTCTGAACGGTCGAGTTGTCTGAACGGTCGAGTTGTCTGAACGGTCGAGTTGTCTGAACGGTCGAGTTGTCTGAACGGTCGAGTTGTCTGAACGGTCGAGTTGTCTGAACGGTCGAATTGTCCGACATCCGTTCGTGTTGTCATAGCATTTGTGCAGTATTTTGACAAAACTGATGTAAAACTATCACAGACATTATTCAATGGCTACGGCTCTTCACCGTAGCCTGTCAATGGCCAAATTCGAAGCCGTAGCCACAAAAGACCCGATCCGGGCAACGGCTTAAACTATACGAGTGCAGCATAACCAGCCTGTGAATAAACTAAACTGATACACCCGCAATATACGTCAACATACGTGAAAATTAGCCACTGCGTAAAATAAAATGGGCGATTGTGTAGTGTAGACTGTAGGGCCCTGCTCCCTATAAGTACAAATGAAGCAAGGGAACAAAAATCCACTTTTAGGTTATTGGAATTGCCAAACTAGTTAGCGACATTACAAACCAACAGGTATCCCGTAGATAAAGGGCAGGGTTTTAGTTTTGAGGGAAATTTTGGGGTAAAGCGGCAATGAGGACGATAAAACGCAACGCGAAAATAAAGATGCCGATCACCGCGACGCACAGTAAATATGCAAAACCGCGTTCATTCGCATAGCAACTGCATGCCGTAATGCGCGTAAGAAAATTGCATTTTCTACCGAAATAAACTGTTCAAAATTACAAAAAACGATGTCAACAGAATTAAGAGAAGTCTGCTTTAGGTTAAAAAATCATTTTGGAATGAGAAAAAATACCCTTGAATCTAATTTCATCAAAACTAAAGAGGGGCCCTACACAGTACACAATCGCCATAAAATGCACTGACGTGACGGAGTGACAGTGCTGTTGACTGTACAAAATGACTCGAAAGTAACGTTAGCCTACCGTGATACCGTACAAACGCCGGTACGTACAGTACATGTAGGTACGTAGCCTAAGCATGGTACTATTGGTAGGCCTATGGAGGAATTAGGAACACTAACGTCGTTAGTGTTCCTTCCTCCATAGACCATATCGCAAATACCGCCTGGATGAGACGTCACAATGGTTACTACTACTACTAGGGACGTGGGAAAGAAACGCGCACCAAAATCGCTCCCATGTGACCATTGCGACGTCTCGACCAGGCGGTATTTGCGATATGGTCTATGGCCTACTATAAAGCGAGCCTACAATACATTTCCGAGTCTTAATTAAAAAACAAAATAGAAAATAGTCAAATACAACCTACATGAACATGGGGTCTAGTCCGAGTAACTTGGACCCTTTATCGCCTTTTTTAACATTTGGACATGATCTGGGCATTCTGGCGAATAGTACTACTACTACTAGTATAGTCCGAGTAACTTGGACCCTTCATATCGCCTTTTTTAACATTTGGACATGATCTGGCGATAGTACTTAGTAGGGTCCAAGTCGATTGTGCGATAGAGAATGGCCAAACACAAAATCCCCCCAAAAAACATCAGAATTCAACCTTACAACGGCCACCAAAATACTAGATACGCCACCACCTGACCAAGTGGAGTTCCGTGATCAGATAAATGTACCAAGGTTTACTTGACATCCAAATAAAAAGTGAAATTTTACCGTTTATTTCCCAGAGACCCCCGCAGAACATGTCTTTTCGCCGTTTTGAAGTTCAAAAAGTGACTCCTCCATCTTGCATGCACGTACGTCTATGAAATATGATACCCCCACGCTTAGTTTGAGCGTGCGCAGTTCACCAAAACCGGATTCCCAGGACATGTAACCCGAAACCACACGCGAGCTTGTGATTCGCGCGCGCGTGTATGACGTCACTATGCAAACACAATGCAAACACTCATTCATAATTTTCCCCGCGAAAAAAACGAACCAAAAAGCAACTTGGTTTTGATTGCATTTTCGCGTTTTTCATGTCAATGTGTTTCCCAGCACTTCATAGCCCTTTAGTTCCGGTAATTTTTCCAATATGTCATTACAAAGCTAAATTTTTTTGCTGAGCAAACCTTTTCAATCTCGTTGGCCCATATCGCGTTTCAAGGTCACATTTCACGTGTAAAACAATAGAGAACTTACCGCGTACAAAAGGCATGGCTGTATTCCCGTGTGTTTAATCCTTTTCGTGAAAATCACGGACTGCTCTTTTTGATCGGCCATTTCTGGAGTTTAATCAGATGCAAATTATTTACCCGTTCTCCCAATATCACAATTAATTGCTTAGCAATAGGAAAACAAATTGAACATTCTATGTATCTCCCGATTTCTTTTCAGATTGGTTTAGTTTCTTCCCTAACCCTTATCCTATCCTGCCCAAGAGTTTGCAGTGCTAGTAGTAGTAGTACCCAACATCTCTAGCTCTTCAAGTCTTTTCCACTTTAACTTCAAGGCCCCAGGCTTCTTAGCATTTCCAGGGCCAGCTGAGGGGGGTCCTAGTACTACTTCAGAAGGAATTTCAAAGGCCAGCACCCATCAAGCACGAATGAAATATATAAACAATGGCAGAAAAACTGAGAATTTTCCGAAGAAAACTGGTGAACCAATTAGTAATGTGGTTTAGGGGCACCACTACATGTACTGTATGTTTATTCAACAAAATAGTACATGTACATGTAAATTGTAATTGTCTATTTTTCTTTGAATTTTCCTTTTTTGTTATTTGGAGGGGGTAGGGGGATAGGCGGTAGGTGAGAATGGTTTTCAAGCTTGATGACAAGGTATGAATTTCTGAAAACTTTAACAGTCTTAATAAACACTGTATAACATTTTCTTCCAGACTAACTTGTTGGATTTCAAAAAAAAAATAATTAAAAGCAGAGCCCTTATATTTGATGCAGATTTTTTAATATATTTAAAAGTAAACAGAAAACAATTAAATAGACAATCTTTACTGAAAAGTGAAATTAACTAGGAAATCATATGGCACTTATTATTTTGTTGTGAACATGAAGGATTTAACTATTGTTCTAGCATGGTATAACTTCTCACTGAATTATTGGGACTCTACAGAGCAGGACTGTCTTTTAATTGTTTTTTTTATCACCACTTTTTATTAATTTGTGGACTTGCCTTTTCAAATATTAAAACAGGACAATGAAAGAATAAATGTAAAATTACTTTAAATATCATTATGGTACTCGGCCAAAACAATTCCCCCAGTACAAAATCATGATTTAATTTACCCTGTCAATATTTTTTGAGTAATCTCACAAAATTATGTCCAGAAAATGTGGCATTATTTTTAAGGGGAGAGGACGTGTGAGAATATTGTCTAAACTCAAGTCAGCCCAAAACTCAGAAGCTAGTCAACCATTTGCTTTCCCACCATAGAGCAAACAGGAGTCCAGGCTTTATATCTGAATTCAAATTTTCAATGCACAACTTCATGACAGTTCTAAAGCATCACAGGGTAAGACAGGTAAATTTCCACTCTCCACCGTCAGCGAAAAGCCATCGCAGATCCTCAAGAGTCTGATTCCGTCAACCATCACATCTTTAAGGAACTGCAGAGGATGACAGAAAATAACCAAATTAAGTATAGGGCCTATGGTTCACATTCGATTGGGGCTTTTTTGGTAGCTCTCTGCCTCTGGTCTGGAAAAAAATTTGGTCTGGAAAAACAAAAAAATAATTCTTACCACAAGCGGACCACAATCCTTTTCATGCTTGATCACGGTGTAGGGGGCTACTGTTGCTAAATCCCCGGGCTTTTAAATCCTCGCATCAAACAAAGATAGGGCCTATGATCAGTGATGATAGTTATTTTGACTCCGAGCATGCATACATGTAGTCACCTACTAGTACGGGTTCGTAGTACGGGTACGGCGGCGGGCGCGTGGGGCATATCCACGCCGGGTCCAGACAGCCCAGTGCCCGGCATGCAGTACATGTAGATACGTGGCGCCATGGTCCGGTGTCGTGTTCTCTTCCCACGAGTATCGGTTTACAAGGCCCCAACAATCCCACGTTGTCCAGTTCTACTGAAGAAAATCTTGCTTCAGAAGGTTGAAAATGTTGCATTTTTCCACAACAGAATGGAAATATAGCTTTTGAACGTACATCAGAGCATTCTTGAAGTGTATATCTCACCGTCCATGGCGAGTTGCTTGTAACTTGAAGACGAAAATCCGCGGAAAAAGACGTATTCATGGAGGCTTCTTCTCGTGCCAAAAAAATTTAGCCTAGTCGCCATGTTGTCCAAACCAAATGTCGAGACTTACATTTTGTTGAAATAATTATCTTTTACCTCTAAAAAATGCGGTTTTCAAAAAACAAGCGAGTAAAGTGGACTATAGCACAAAATTGCGAGTTTTATGCTGAAAATAAGTACAAAGTTTGACATTGCGTAACGTTTTAATTAAAGCACTTAGAGCCTTACTGTTTCGAGTAAGTTCTGTTCTCATGAATAATAGTTAGTTCGCGCGGTATTAATATACAATGAATTAAACATATCTACTTCAATATGACCTTTCTATTGGCCTATACAACTGTCAATCAAGCCGCGTGAGAAAAATGCATATTCATGAGGTGATAATAAGCACATCCGCCATTAAAAATATCGCGCGTGCGCACAAAGAAGTTGGACGCAAGGACGTATGACGTACGTCACCCTGATGCGCAGCGCCCGCATGCACCGCCCGACAACCTGCCGGCGACTGCTTCGCGAGTGGTAAAACGGTCGCTGTACGTGTTCGTGTGTAGATCATAGAGTTATACATGTGGCATGTGTAGTATATTGATTCGAGGTTTCACGCGCGTCATGAGGTAGGAAATTCTTCACGAAACAGTCGCCGGCATAAACAGGTTGTCGCGCGGTGCATGCTAGTCTTGGTTCCAAGACGTCCTTAGCGCGGTGCGACGTACAGCGCGCACGGCATGGCAGCACCCTCTAGCTACACAAACACAAACACACGCCTTGGCGAGAGGGCGCTGTCGGCCGGCCGTGCGCGCTATACGTCGCACCGCTAAGAACGTCTTGGAACCTAGACTAGGTGCATGCGGGCGCTGCGCATCAGGGTGACGTACGTCATGCAAGATGGAGGAGTCACTTTTTGAACTTCAAAACGGCGAAAAGACATGTTCTGCGGGGGTCTCTGGGAAATAAACGGTAAAATTTCACTTTTTATTTGGATGTTAAGTAAACCTTGGTACATTTATCTGATCATGGAACTCCACTTGGTCAGGTGGTGGCGTATCTAGTATTTTGGTGGCCGTTGTAAGGTTGAATTCTGATGTTTTTTGGGGGGGATCGATTTTGTGTTTGGCCATTCTCTATCGCACAATCGACTTGGACCCTACTATCGCCAGATCATGTCCAAATGTTAAAAAAGGCGATATGAAGGGTCCAAGTTACTCGGACTACTACTAGTAGTAGTACCGAGTAGGGTCCAAGGCAGCGTTTGACGATTTTCTATTTATTAATTCAATAGTCAATACGTCTAAAATCCAAAAAGAAAAAATCAGAATTCAACCTTACAACGGCCACCAAAATACTAGATACGCCACCATCTGAACAAGTGGAGTTCCATGATCAGATGAATGAAATTTACCGTTTAATTCCCAGAGACCCCCGCAGCCGCAGAACATGTCTTTTCGCTTTCTTGGAGTTTAAATAGTGACCCTTCGACCTTGCATGACGTCACCCTGATGGGCAGCGCGCGCCGCGCCGGCGCGGCCAGCATCACTGGCCCGCCCGGCCGCCGCGCATGCACCGCGCGACAACCTGTTTATGCCGGCGACTGTTTCGTAAAGAATTCCCTCCCCCATGACGCGCGTGCAACCTCGAATGAATAATACTATGTATCTACACACGAACACGTACCGCGACCGATATACCACTCACGAAACAGTCGCCGGCATAAACAGGTTGTCGATACCCGCAAAATGAAGAACGGCCCTTGCCATGATGAGCAAGTTCGGTTGGGCGACTAGATAGAGTGACTAGACTTAACCATAGTCAATCTAGATGTCACTCGAACGCCGCGTGGTTTGACTAGCTGGTCCAACTGGATCAACCTAGCTCCGGACCATGGTTTCTCTAGTCACTCGCGAGTTACGTCACGGTTTCAAGATGGAGGATAGGTAAACTGGGCAAGTTTTGCAAACGTTTACGGTAAATTGTTAGTTTTGTCCAATGATAATAACTCTTTGCAATAAGATAATGAATTATTTAAAGTTAAATTAAATAGAGAAAATAAGAGAAATACATAATAGAAAATACAAAATGACGTACCAACATTTGCCTTGTTAACAATTAGCAGACGACATTCTTTACAGTTATTTGTTGCTACACAAACTAGATTTGACGTAGTTGATCGACTAGATATGCGTTCGAGTGAAAACAGACCACGCATGCGTGATATAAATCGCAAAATTGACAAAAGGGACTAGATCAGCAGCACCCGAACTTGCTCCATGCTGGATATGAACAAATTACGTAATGCCGGTGGTGTCACATGACAACCGGTACTTGTACTTCGCCGCTTTGTTGTTATTAGACTTGATTTCAAGTCTGAGATCGCGGTAATGTTTTTGTCTGCATCAGCCACGCTAAACGTCATTACCACTCGCGATCGGGCTGATCGTGATCCAAGGTTAACTCACAAAAGGACGCAAGAGGGCGCTATTTCCGGCACTATTCTGTCATTGTATTGGCTATCAGGCCGACAAAAACCACGATCACAGACTTGGAACCAAGTCTACTTTGTTGAGGCCTCGCGGCGCTGCATGCATATATAGACAGCGCGGCCACCACGTGCTGGCCACTCATCAAATTTGAAATTCCCAAGATTCATTATTATTATTATTATTATCACTTTTTTAGACACGGTAGCCCATTCAACATAGTGCTGCTTTTCAAGGGGCCGTGTAGAAAAAGAACTTAAGCTTACAAACAAATGACCTTGGTAGAAAAAAACTAAAATGATGCAAAACTAAAATTATGTAAAACAGTAAGACGCCTTAGTGACGAGTTATTATAATACAAAGCTAAAATAATGTAAAACTAAAGTTATATAAAACTAAATCTAAAATTAAAATTAAAATGAACTGAGAAAATACAACATGAAACTTTGGTGATGGAAGTCAGACATTTCATGTAAATATATAAACAGACAGGAATTAATAAAGGTCAGAAGTCAAAGTTATTATGTGGGAACACAAAATAAGATAAGATAAAAACTAGTATAAAATGAACTTAAAGGTGCGAATTAACAAGTAAATAAAAAGGTATAACATTTTTAAAAGAAATATTGCTAAGATCGGTACAAAACAATGGAATAAAATAAAATAATTAAATTAAATTAAATTAAATAGATGAATCATAAACAAACTTAGTTTAAAATATAGTATCAGTTGCATCACTGTGCTGTGGAGGCGTCATCATCGCGGATTTACGCAGCAAAGGAGTTATTAAGTTGCCTTTTAAAGGTTGGGCGATTTGGTAAATTTTGAATATTTGCATTAATGTCATTCCAAGTAATAGCTCCTCTGTATTCAAAACTTCTTTTTAATGATTCTGTTTTAGGTTTTGGAAGAGACAATTGAAGGTTACTTCTCCTTAGATTATAGTTATGGTCTGCTACTTTAAATTTATCCAGTAGATACGCAGGGGAAATACCGTGGATGGTCTTGTACATGAGAATGGCCTCATGGAGGTATCTGGTGGCATTTAAATGATTCCAATTTAGTTTCTTTAACACTTGTTCACTCGGGGTACTCCAGCTTGCGTTATTGATAATGAAGGCACTTCTGTTTTGGAGTTTCTGTAGTTTAGTTTTCATAGTGGCACCACAGTTCCCCCAAACCACGTCGCAATAATTGAAGTGTGACGCAATAAATGTATTATAAAGCATTTTACACGTGGCTATGGGAAAACATTTCTTTGCTTTTTTGATGATATGTATTCCGGACACCACTTTTTTCTTGACATGATCGATGTGCTCATTCCATGTCAAATTCTCATCTACAAGCTTTTTTAAAAGTAGAATATAAAGATTCATATAACTATCCCTTCAAATTGCGTGGTTTTTGTTTAATTTCGTGACAAATAACGGTCCGCCATTTTGTAGAACCAAATTTTTGACTACACAAAATGGCGGACTGGGTTCACCAGTCGTATTTCCAGTCGCAGCTGGTTGAAGTACATTCTGTTAATCCATTTTGATGTACTGTGGCACGGCGCGCAGCACTGGCGATATGTGTCGCGAGGTAGAGAATGGTACCTGGCGATCATCTGATAGGTTTACAAGGCCACTGGCTGCGGCGCCAGCCTAAAGACTCTCACAGCGTATTTTGCGCATTATTTAGACGGTGGAAATAAGTCTATGATTTGCGGGTCAGATGTCAGGAGTCAGAGGCCAATTTTTTGTTTTGTAATCACTACTCACTAATTACAACACATTATACGTGTTTTTTTGCATGAACAACTCTTATAAAAGATAAGGAACATTTCAAAACAGCAAAATTTCATGACATTTGAAGGCAATGTGTCCCTTTAACGTGGTATATAAGGGCCAGTCACACTCACTGGCCACGATAACGAAGACGATAACGAAAACGGTGAGAATAAACGGCATTGATTGGTGGAATTGTCGCGCGTGTAATACGCGCGCGTTCCATCCACCAATGGGGAGCGTTTATTCGCATCGTTTTTGTTTCCGTTATCGTTATCGTGGCCAGTGTGACCGGCCTTTAATGTCGCGGTAAGACACGTCATTGACGTGGTCGAAGAGTGTTTATTGGAGCGGTAAGAGTGTTTATTGGCCCGGTAAGAGTGTTGATTGACGCGGTAAAAGAGATGTTTGTGGCGTAGTAAGAGTGTTTGACTGAGGGGCCGTCCATAAAGTACGTATACGCACGAAATGCCGACTTTTTGGAACCCCCCCCCCCCCCCCCTGTACGCATTGCATACGCCAAGGGCGGATCCAGAACACAATTGGGGGGGGGGGCCAAAAATTTTTGTTTTTGCAATTTTTTCGGGAGGGGCATCATTAAACGTCACAGTACACATGCCGTAGTAGTATGATTCGCATGTCGCATCCAAAGTCTGAAATATATCACAAAATGTTGACAGAAAAAAATGCAAACATTTTTATTAACGGACCTGAAAATGATTGAACAGTGATATATTTTGAACCAAAACAGCAGTCAATGATGACATAAACAAAAAAAGGAAAACAAATCCTGATACACTATTTTTTGCATAGTTTGCTCTTGAAGTTTCATGAGTGGTTTATTGAGATAGTTAATAACGCTTTTTCCCCAAAAAATATGTGTTTGAACAAGAGGCAGTTGATATACAAGACGTATATCTTTTTTGTTCTTTTGTTTACCTCCAGTACATATACAAGAGCGATTTTGGACAGCACGCAGGTGAAATTGTTGATACAAGTACACGTGTACGTTTCGGGTGTACACTGCCGGTTTATGAAGCAGTCTTTTTGTTCCGGGCTAAAAATAGGCCGGAGTTGGCTGGCGGTGGCGCTGGGAAGACTAATTTACTTTTGGTTGGGGTGAAAGGAACTGTGTTTTAACTGTTTTTCGATGCACAAAAGCTGGTCCTGGCAGTGGCGTAGCCAAGGGGGGGGGGGGGGGGGGGCAAGGGGGGGGGGGGGAAACTGCCCCCCCCCCCCTGTGGGAACTCTTGCCCCCCCCCCCCCTCTTGCCCCCTCTGGAAAATTGGGATATGCGTTACTATATGCGTTACTATAGCGAATTCCCCCCTTGAAAATAGCCATTCCCCCGTCCCCCCCCCCCCCCCCCCCCCTCTAGGAAGAGCCTGGCTACGCCACTGGGTCCTGGTAGTTATTTATGAGATATTACATTGATTTCATGACAATTCATTAAAAGCAAATTGTCGGTTGCGTACGGTACGCATTGGCTTGGACCCCCTTTTTTATTGGCTGTTTCGAAAGTTTTTCGAAACAGCCCTTGTTTTCGTTAAGATTTTTTTTTTTGGCTGTTTCGAAAGAGTTCGAAACAGCCCTTGTTTTCGTTAAGATTTTTTTGGCTGTTTCGGAAGTTTTCCGAAACAGCCCTTGTTTTCGTTAAGATTTTTTTTTTTTTTTTTGGCTGTTTTGGAAACTTTTCCAAAACAGCCCTTGTTTTCGTTAAGATTTTTTTTTTTTTTTTTTTTTTTTTTTTTTTTGGCTGTTTTGGAAACTTTTCCAAAACAGCCCTTGTTTTCGTTAAGATTTTTTTTTTTTTGGCTGTTTCGGAAACTTTTCCGAAACAGCCCTTGTTTTCGTTAAGATTTTTTTTTTTTTCTTTTTTTTTGGCTGTTTCGGAAACTTTTCCGAAACAGCCCTTGTTTTCGTTAAGATTTTTTTTTTTGGCTGTTTTGGAAACTTTTCCAAAACAGCCCTTGTTTTCGTTAAGATTTTTTTTTTTTTCTTTTTTTTTTTTTTTTCTTTTTTTTTTGGCTGTTTTGGAAACTTTTCCAAAACAGCCCTTGTTTTCGTTAAGATTTTTTTTTTTTTCTTTTTTTTTTTTTTTTCTTTTTTTTGTTCTTCTTTTTCAGCCAAAATGCCCATAGCATTTGTACACGTTTTCTTTCTTACTGGCACTTTGGCTACTTTTATGGTGCCGATTGGCTTTAAACTTGGCAGACACTTAGACTAACTGCTCAGAATGTATGCCGAACATTTACGTCATGATGACGTCATCACGTGATTTTTTATGAATTTTTCAAAATTTGAAAATCGTAACATTCTTTTCAATATATCTAGCGAACAAAACAAGATATTTTCAAAATTCTTTTTGTTATAGCTTTGGTATGTCTCAAAGATATGCCCTAAAAAGGAAAAAAATGTGTGACGTCATGATGACGTCATCAAAAATGTGCTTTTTAAAAACACATATAAGGATAGGTCCGATCGTCATGAAAATTGGTGGGTAGGTAGATACTGCCACCAGCATGCCAAATCTGAAATGACGTCATGATGACGTCATCATGTGATTTGTTATGAATTTTTGAAATTTTGAAATCGTAAAATTCTTTTAAATATATCTGGCAAACAAAACAAGATATTTTTAAAATTCTTTTTGTTATAGCTTTGGTAGGTCTCAAAGATATGCCCTAAAAAGGAAAAAAATGTGTGACGTCATGATGACATCATCAAAAATGTGCTTTTTAAAAACACATATAAGGATAGGTCCGATCGTCATGAAAATTGGTGGGTAGGTAGATACTGTCACTAGCATGCAAAATCTGAAATGAAAGATATGCCCTAAAAAGGAAAAAAATGTGTGACGTCATGATGACATCATCAAAAATGTGCTTTTTAAAAACACATATAAGGATAGGTCCGATCGTCATGAAAATTGGTGGGTAGGTAGATACTGTCACTAGCATGCAAAATCTGAAATGATGTCATGATGACGATGTCATGATGACGTAATCGGCATTTTTTTTAATGATTTTTGAAATTTTTGAAATTTCATTTTAATCACAAAATTTTACACCAAAAAACAAAACAGCCCTGTGTTTGTCCACAAACACTGTACCAGATGTCTAGTTTTTTTTTGTGCTTCTTTTTCAGCCAAATGCCCATAGCATTTGTACACGTTTCTTTCTTACTGGCATTTTGGCTACTTTTATGGTGCCGATTGGCTTTAAACTTGGCAGACACTTAGACTAACTGCTCAGAATGTATCCCGAACATTTACGTCATGATGACGTCATCACGTGATTTTTTATGAATTTTTGAAATTTTATAATCGTAAAATTCTTTTCAATATATCTAGCGAACAAAACAAGATATTTTCAAAATTCTTTTTGTTACAGCTTTGGTAGGTCTCAAAGATATGCCCTAAAAGGGAAAAAAGTGTGTGACGTCATGATGACATCATCAAAAATGTGCTTTTTTAAAACACATATAAGGAAAGGTCCGATCGTCATGAAAATTGGTGGGTAGGTAGATACTGGCACTAGGATGCAAAATCCAAAGTTACGTCATGATGACGTCATCACGTGATTTTTTATGAATTTTTCAAAATTTGAAAATCGTAACATTCTTTTCAATATATCTAGCGAACAAAACAAGATATTTTCAAAATTCTTTTTGTTATAGCTTTGGTATGTCTCAAAGATATGCCCTAAAAAGGAAAAAAATGTGTGACGTCATGATGACGTCATCAAAAATGTGCTTTTTAAAAACACATATAAGGATAGGCCCGATCGTCATGAAAATTGGTGGGTAGGTAGATACTGCCACCAGCATGCCAAATCTGAAATGACGTCATGATGACGTCATCATGTGATTTGTTATGAATTTTTGAAATTTTGAAATCGTAAAATTCTTTTAAATATATCTGGCAAACAAAACAAGATATTTTTAAAATTCTTTTTGTTATAGCTTTGGTAGGTCTCAAAGATATGCCCTAAAAAGGAAAAAAATGTGTGACGTCATGATGACATCATCAAAAATGTGCTTTTTTAAAACACATATAAGGATAGGTCCGATCGTCGTGAAAATTGGTGGGTAGGTTGATACTGGCACTAGGATGCAAAATCCAAAGTGACGTCATGATGTCCTAAAAGGGAAACAAATGTGTGACGTCATGATGACGTCATCCAAAATGTGCTTTTTTTAAACACATATAAGGATAGGTCCGATCGTCATGAAAAGTAGTAGGTAGGTAGATACTGTCATTAGCATGCAAAATCTGAAATGATGTCATGATGACGTCATCGTCAATTTTTTTATGATTTTTGAAATTTTTGAAATTTCATTTTAATCACAATTTTACACAAAAAACAAAACAGCCCTGTGTTTGTCCACAAACACTGTACCAGATGTCTAGTTTTCTTTTTTTTTTTTTCTTTTTTTTTTTTTTTTTTTCAGCCAAAATGCCCATAGCATTTGTACACGTTTTCTTTCTTACCGGCACTTTGGCTACTTTTATGCAGCCGATTGGCTTTAAACTTGGCAGACACTTAGACTAACTACTCAGAATGTATGCCGAACATTTACGTCATGATGACGTCATCACTTGATTTTTTATGAATTTTTGAAATTTTAAAATCGTAACATTCTTTTCAATATATCTGGCGAACAAAACAAGATATTTTCAAAATTCTTTTTGGTATAGCTTTGGTATGTCTCAAAGATATCCCCTAAAAGCGAGAAAATGTGTGACGTCATGATGACGTCATCAAAAATGTGCTTTTTTAAAACACATATAAGGATAGGTCCGATCGTCATGAAAATTGGTGGGTAGGTAGATAGTGCCACTAGCATGTAAAATCCAAAGTGACGTCATGATGACGTCATCGGCTGATTTTCTATGAATTTTTAGTTCTATCCCAAATCCCATAGACTTTGTACACGAATTTTGTAAGAGCCACTTTGGTCACTAAACAACCTCAGATCTTAATCAGGTTTAACTCAAACAGAGACCCTAAGCTGAAAATGTATGCCGAAGAGTGACGTCATGATGACGTCATCACTTGTCATGTGACGTCATCTTAAAGGTGCATTTTTCAAGGGCACATATCTAGAGAACCGTAGGTCCGATTGCATTCAAACCTGCTATGGTGGTAGACAAGTACGTGTTATAGATGAAAATTGAGGTGACGTCATGATGACCTCATCATACGATTTTATAGTAATTGTAAAGTTTTTTAACCTTAAAGTTTCTTAAACCCATATCTCTTTAACAGAACATGCTAAATTCAAAATTCTTTTTGTAATAGCTTTGTTAGCTCCTATATTCTTTCACATAAATGGGAAAATGTGTGACGTCATCATGACGTCATCAAACATATGCTTTTTTGAAACACATATAAGGGTAGGTCCGATCGTCATAAAAATTGGTGGGTATGTAGATAGTGCCACCCGCATGCAGAAGCCGAAGTGACGTCATGATGACCTCATCGGCTAATTTTCTATAATTTTTTTAATTTTTGTAATTTTATTAAAAAATTTGAAATTTCATTTTAATCACCAAATTTCACACACAAAAACCGAAACAGCCCTGTGTTTGTCCACAAACACTATTGGCTCTAGTTTCTTTCTTTTTTTCTTCTTTTTCAGCCAAATGCCCATTGCATTTGTACACGTTTTCTTTCTTACTGGCACTTTGGCTACTTTTATGGTGCCGATTGGCTTTAAACTTGGCAGGCACTTAGACCAACTGCTCAGAATGTATGCCGAACATTTACGTCATGATGACGTCATCACGTGATTTTTTATGAATTTTTGAAATTTCAAAATCGTAAAATTCTGTTCAATATATCTAGCGAACAAAACAAGATATTTTCAAAATTCTTTTTGTTATAGCTTTGGTATGTCTCAAAGATATGCCCTGAAAGGGAGAAAATGTGTGACGTCATGATGACATCATCAAAAATGTGCTTTTTAAAAACACATATAAGGATAGGTCCGATCGTCATGAAAATTGGTGGGTAGGTAGATACTGTCACTAGGATGCTGAATCCAAAGTGACGTCATGATGACGTCATCACATGATTTTTTATGAATTTTTCAAAATTTTAAAATCGTAACATTCTTTTCAATATATCTAGCAAACAGAACAAGATATTTTCAAAATTATTTTTGTTATAGCTTTGGTATGTCTCAAAGATATGCCCTGAAAGGGAGAAAATGTGTGACGTCATGATGACATCATCAAAAATGTGCTTTTTTAAAACACATATAAGGATATGTCCGATCGTCATGAAAATTGGTGGGTAGGTAGATAGTGCCACTAGCATGTAAAATCCAAAGTGACGTCATGATGACGTCATCAGCTGATTTTCTATGACTTTTTAGTTTTATCCCAAATCCCATAGACTTTGTACACGAATTTTGTAAGAGCCACTTTGGTCACTAAACAACCTCAGATCCTAATCAGGTTTAACTCAAACAGAGACCCTAAGCTAAGAATGTATGCCGAAGAGTGACGTCATGATGACGTCATCACTTGTCATGTGACGTCATCTTAAAGGTGCATTTTTCAAGGGCACATATCTAGAGAACCGTAGGTCCGATTGCATTCAAACCTGCTATGGTGGTAGACAAGTACGTGTTATAGATGAAAATTGAGGTGACGTCATCATGACGTCATCATGACGTCATCATACGATTTTATAGTAATTTTTAAGTTTTTTAACCTTAAAGTTTCTTAAACCCATATCTCATCACCAGAACATGCTAAATTCAAAATTCTTTTTGTAATAGCTTTGTTAGCTTCTATATTCTTTCACATAAATGAGAAAATGTGTGACGTCATCATGACGACATCAAAAATATATTAAAAAAAAAACACATATAAGGGTAGGTCCAATCGTCATAAAAATTGGTGGGTATGTAGATAGTGTGCCACAAGCATGCGGCAGCCGAAGTGACGTCATGATGACTTCATCGGCAAATTTTCTATGATTTTTTTTATTTTGTAAATTTTATGTTCCTCCCAACAACAACATCCTAACCCCTCCGTCTTTAACTAACAAACACCTTTTACTATTATAAGCATATTACACATCCAAAATAACAAAACAACCCCGAAACAGCCCTGTGTTTGTCATAACGTGACAAACACATAGCATGTCTAGTTCTTTTTTTTTTCTTTTTTTTCTTTTTTTTTTTTTTCTTCTTTTTCAGCCAAATGCCCATAGCATTTGTACACGTTTTCTTTCTTACCGGCACTTTCGCTACTTTTATGCTGCCGATTGGCTTTAAACTTGGCAGACACTTAGACCAACTGCTCAGAATGTATGCCGAACATTTACGTCATGATGACGTCATCACGTGATTTTTTATGAATTTTTGAAATTTTAAAATCGTAAAATTCTTTTCAATATATCTAGCGAACAAAACAAGATATTTTCAAAATTCTTTTTGTTACAGCTTTGGTAGGTCTCAAAGATATGCCCTAAAAAGGAAAAAGTGTGTGACGTCATGATGACATCATCAAAAATGTGCTTTTTTAAAACACATATAAGAATAGGTCCGTTCGTCATGAAAATTGGTGGGTAGGTAGATACTGGCACTAGGATGCAAAATCCAAAGTGACGTCATGCTGACGTCATCACGTGATTTGTTATGAATTTTTGAAATTTTGAAAATCGTAACATTCTTTTCAATATATCTGGCAAACAAAACAAGATATTTTCAAAATTCTTTTTGTTATAGCTTTGGTAGGTCTCAAACATATGCCCTAAAAAGGAAAAAAATGTGTGACGTCATGATGACATCATCAAAAATGTTCTTTTTTAAAACACATATAAGGATAGGTCCGATCGTCATGAAAATTGGTGGGTAGGTAGATACTGGTATTAGGATGCAAAATCCAAAGTGACGTCATGATGACGTCATCACGTGATTTGTTATGAATTTTTGAAATTTTGAAATCGTAACATTCTTTTCAATATATCTCGCAAACAAAACAAGAGATTTTCAAAATTCTTTTTGATACAGCTTTTGGTATGTCTCAAAGATATGCCCTAAAAGGCGAAAATTGTGTGACGTCATAATGACGTCATAAATTTTTTTTTTTAACGCATGTAAGGGTCGGTCCGATTAAAAATTTATACATTGAATTTTTCTCTACCTAATTCAACAATTTCGTGATCGTGGCTCACTCAAGTATTAAGAAATAACAGGCATCTAACAAATTGTGACCAAATTCAATATAACACAAAGGAATTCTGGGAAGGACAGAAACCATGGCTTTCATGTGGCATGCTGTCTATAAAGAGTTGATCTCTAGTCTTTTTTTCAAGTCGTTAGACAAGTCGTAGGCAGATACTTACACCAACTGCTCAGAATGTGCGCCGAACTTTTAGGTCATGATGACGTCATCACATGTCACGTGACGTCATCTTAAAGGGGCATTTTTGGAAACCATATATCTACAAAAGTACAAGTCACATTAAGTTAAAACGTGGTATTTAGTTATGCCAGCATGTGTTAGATGAAAATGTATGTGACGTCATGGTGACGTCATGATGACGTCATCGGCTAATTGGCTGTTTCGAAAGTTTTTCGAAACAGCCCTTGTTTTCGTTAAGATTTTTGTTTTTTTTCTTTTTTTTTTGGCTGTTTCGAAAGAGTTCGAAACAGCCCTTGTTTTCGTTAAGATTTTTTTTTTTTTCTTTTTTTTTTTTTTTTTTTTTTTGGCTGTTTCGAAAGTTTTTCGAAACAGCCCTTGTTTTCGTTAAGATTTTTTTTCTGTTTCGGAAACTTTTCCGAAACAGCCCTTGTTTTCGTTAAGATTTTTTTTTTTTTCTTTTTTTTTTTTTTTTTTTTTTTTTTTGGCTGTTTTGGAAACTTTTCCAAAACAGCCCTTGTTTTCGTTAAGATTTTTTTTTTTCTTTTTTTTTTTTTTTTTTTTTTTTGGCTGTTTTGGAAACTTTTCCAAAACAGCCCTTGTTTTCGTTAAGATTTTTTTTTTTTTCTTTTTTTTTTTTTTTTTCTTTTTTTTTTTTTTTTTTTCCTTTTCAGACTTTTTGCCCATAGCATTTGTGCACGTTTTCTTTCTTACCGGCACTTTGGCTACTTTGGTGCACCCGATTGCCTCTAAACTTGGCAGATACTTAGACCAACTGCTCAGAATGTATGCCGAACATTTACGTCATGATGACGTCATCACGTGATTTTTTATGAATTTTTGAAATTTGAAAATCGTAATATTCTATTTAATATATCTAGCGAACAAAACAAGATATTTTCAAAATTCCTTTTGTTATAGCTTTGGTATGTCTCAAAGATATGCACTAAAAGAAAAAAAAATGTGTGATGTCATGATGACGTCATCAAAAATGTGCTTTTTTAAAACACATATAAGCATAGGTCCGATCGTCATGAAAATTGGTGGGTAGGTAGATACTGGCACTAGGATGCCAAATCCAAAATGACGTCATGATGACGTCATCACGTGATTTGTTATGAATTTTTGAAATTTTGAAAATCGTAACATTCTTTTAAATATATCTGGCAAACAAAACAAGATATTTTCAAAATTCTTTTTGTTATAGCTTTGGTAGGTCTCAAAGATATGCCCTAAAAAGGAAAAAAATGTGTGACGTCATGATGACATCATCAAAAATGTCCTTTTTTAAAACACATATAAGGATAGGTCCGATCGTCATGAAAATTGGTGGGTAGGTAGATACTGCTACCAGCATGCAGAAGCCGAAGTGACGTCATGATGACGTCATCACGTGATTTGTTATGAATTTTTGAAATTTTGAAAATCGTAACATTCTTTTAAATATATCTCGCAAACAAAACAAGATATTTTCAAAATTCTTTTTGATACAGCTTTTGGTATGTCTCAAAGATATGCCCTAAAAGGCGAAAATTGTGTGACGTCATAATGACGTCATCAATTTTTTTTGTTAACGCATGTAAGGGTCGGTCTGATTAAAAAAATTTATACATTGAATTTTTCTCCACCTAATTCAACAATTTCGTGATCGTGGCTCACTCAAGTATTAAGAAATAACAGGCATCTGAAAATTGTGACCAAATTCAATATAACACAAAGGAATTCTGGGAAGGACAGAAACCATGGCTTTCATGTGGCATGCTGTCTATAAAGAGTTGATCTCTAGTCTTTTTTTCAAGTCGTTAGACAAGTCGTAGGCAGATATTTACACCAACTGCTCAGAATGTGCGCCGAACTTTTAGGTCATGATGACGTCATCACATGTCACGTGACGTCATCTTAAAGGGGCATTTTTGGAAACCATATATCTACAAAAGTACAAGTCACATTAAGTTAAAACGTGGTATTTAGTTATGCCAGCATGTGTTAGATGAAAATGTATGTGACGTCATGATGACGTCATCGGCTAATTTTCTATGATTTTTTCATTTTTGAAATTTCATTTAAATCACATAATTTTACACAAAAAAACAAAACAGCCCTGTGTTTGTCCACAAACACTGCACCATACATCTAGTTTTTTTTTTTTTTCCTTTTCAGACTTTTTGCCCATAGCATTTGTGCACGTTTTCTTTCTTACCGGCACTTTGGCTACTTTGGTACACCCGATTGCCTCTAAACTTGGCAGACACTTAGACCAACTGCTCAGAATGTATGCCGAACATTTACGTCATGATGACGTCATCACGTGATTTTTTATGAATTTTTGAAATTTGAAAATCGTAACATTCTTTTCAATATATCTAGCGAACAAAACAAGATATTTTCAAAATTCTTTTTGTTACAGCTTTGGTAGGTCTCAAAGATATGCCCTAAAAAGGAAAAAAGTGTGTGACGTCATGATGACATCATCAAAAATGTGCTTTTTTAAAACACATATAAGAATAGGTCCGATCGTCATGAAAATTGGTGGGTAGGTAGATACTGGCACTAGGATGCAAAATCCAAAGTGACGTCATGATGACGTCATCACGTGATTTGTTATGAATTTTTGAAATTTTGAAAATCGTAACATTCTTTTAAATATATCTGGCAAACAAAACAAGATATTTTCAAAATTCTTTTTGTTATAGCTTTGGTAGGTCTCAAAGATATGCCCTAAAAAGGAAAAAAATGTGTGACGTCATGATGACATCATCAAAAATGTGCTTTTTTAAAACACATATAAGGATAGGTCCGATCGTCATGAAAATTGGTGGGTAGGTAGATACTGGTACTAGGATGCAAAATCCAAAGTGACGTCATGATGACGTCATCACGTGATTTGTTATGAATTTTTGAAATTTTGAAATCGTAACATTCTTTTAAATATATCTCGCAAACAAAACAAGAGATTTTCAAAATTCTTTTTGATACAGCTTTTGGTATGTCTCAAAGATATGCCCTAAAAGGCGAAAATTGTGTGACGTCATAATGACGTCATCAATTTTTTTTTTTAACGCATGTAAGGGTCGGTCCGATTAAAAATTTATACATTGAATTTTTCTCTACCTAATTCAACAATTTCGTGATCGTGGCTCACTCAAGTATTAAGAAATAACAGGCATCTAAAAAATTGTGACCAAATTCAATATAACACAAAGGAATTCTGGGAAGGACAGAAACCATGGCTTTCATGTGGCATGCTGTCTATAAAGAGTTGATCTCTAGTCTTTTTTTCAAGTCGTTAGACAAGTCGTAGGCAGATACTTACACCAACTGCTCAGAATGTGCGCCGAACTTTTAGGTCATGATGACGTCATCACATGTCACGTGACGTCATCTTAAAGGGGCATTTTTGGAAACCATATATCTACAAAAGTACAAGTCACATTAAGTTAAAACGTGGTATTTAGTTATGCCAGCATGTGTTAGATGAAAATGTATGTGACGTCATGGTGACGTCATGATGACGTCATCGGCTAATTTTCTATGATTTTTTTCATTTTTGAAATTTCATTTAAATCACATAATTTTACACAAAAAAACAAAACAGCCCTGTGTTTGTCCACAAACACTGCACCAGATGTCTAGTTTCTTTTTTTTTTTCTTTTTCAGCCAAATGCCCATAGCATTTGTACACGTTTTCTTTCTTACCGGCACTTTGACCACTTTTATGCTGCCGATTGGCTTTAAACTTGGCAGACACTTAGACTAACTGCTCAGAATGTAAGCCGAACATTTACGCCATGATGACGTCATCACGTGATTTTTTATGAATTTTTGAAATTTCAAAATCGTAAAATTCTTTTCAATATATCTAGCGAACAAAACAAGATATTTTTGAAATTCTTTTTGTTATAGCTTTGGTATGTCTCAAAGATATGCCCTAAAAAGCGAAAATTGTGTGACGTCATGATGACGTCATCAAAAATATGTTTTTTTTTTAACGCATGTAAGGGTCAATCCGATTACAAAAATGTATACATTGAATTTTTCTGTACGTAATTCCTAAATTTCATGATCGTGGCTCACTCAAGTAAGAAATAACAGCCATTTCAAAATTTGGACCAAATTCAATATAACACAAAGGAATTCTGGGAAGGGCAGATAACCATGGCTTAAATGTGCTTGCTGTTTATAAAAGGGGTTGATTCCTAGTCTTTTTTCAAGTCGCTGAATTTTTTAAGTTTTAAAATCGTAACATTCTTTTCAATATATCTAGTAAACAAAACATGATATTTTCAAAATTATTTTTGTGATAGCTTTGGTATGTCTCAAAGATATGCCCTAAAAGGGCAAAAATGTGTGACGTCATGATGACGTCATCAAAAATGTGATTTTTTAAAACACATATAAGGATAGGTCCGATCGTCATGAAAAGTGGTGGGTAGGTAGATACTGTCACTAGCATGCAAAATCTAAAATGAGGTCATGATGACGTCATTACGTGACTTTTTATGAATTTTTAAAATTTTAAAATCGTAACATTTTTTTCAATATATCTAGCGAACAAAACAATATATTTTCAAAATTCTTTTTGTTATAGCTTTGGTATGTCTCAAAGATATCCCCTAAAAGGGAGAAAATGTGTGACGTCATGATGACGTCATCAAATATTTTTTTTTTTAAACGCATGTAAGGGTCAATCCGATTACAAAAATGTATATATTGAATTTTCCTCTCCCTAATTCCAAAATTTCATGATCGTGGCTCACTCAAGTAAGAAATAACAGCCATTTGAAAATTTAGACCAAATTCAATATAACACAAAGGAATTCTGGGAAGGGCAGATAACCATGGCTTAAATGTGCATGCTGTTTATAAAAAGGTTGATTTGTAGTCTTTGTTCAAGTCGCTGAATTTTAAAATTGTGTAAATCGTAACATTCTTTTCAATATATCTAGCGAACAAAACAAGACATTTTCAAAATTCTTTTTGTAATAGCTTTGGTATGTCTCACAGATATGCCCTAAAAAGCGACAATTGTGTGACGTCATGATGACGTCATCAAACAATTCTTTTTTTCAAGTCGCTAGAATATTGCCCATAGCATTTGTAAACGTTTTCTTTCTTACCGGCCACTTTGGCTAATTTTAAACTTGGCAGACACTTACCCCAACTGCTCACAATGTGTGCCGAACTTTTACGTCATAATGACGTCATCACATGTCACATGACGTCATCTTAAAGGGGCATTTTTTGAAGCCATATATCTACAAAAGTACAAGTTCGATTAAGTTAAAATGTAATATCTAGGTATCCCAGTAGTTTTATAAATGAAAATTGACATGACGTTATGATGACGTCATCACATGTGACGTCATCTTAAAGGGGCAGTTTTTGAAGGCGCATATCTACAGAAGTACATGTCCGATTAAGTTTAAAAGTAATATCTAGGTAGCTTAGTAGGTTTATAGATGAAAATTGACATGACATGATGATGACGTCATCACATGTCACGTGACGTCATCTTAAAGGGGCAGTTTTTGAAGCCATATATAAAGAAAAGTACAAGTCCGATTAAGTTGAAAAGTTATATCTAGGAAGGTCAGCAAGTTTATAGATGAACATTTATGTGACGTTATGATGACGTCATCACATGTTACTACTACAAACAACTTTAATTAATTTCAAAATTAACAAAGAAAACTGGCAGCAGCGTGATTGTTTGACAAACTTAAATTATTGTATTCACATTTCACATCCAAACTAAAAAAACAAAAACGAAACAGCCCTGTGTTTGTCCACAAACACCATTCTCATGCCTCTAGTTTTTTTTGGCTGTTTTGGAAACTTTTCCAAAACAGCCCTTGTTTTCGTTAAGATTTTTTTTTTTTTTTTTTTTTTTTTTTTTTTTTTTTTTTTTTTTTTTTTTCCTTTTCAGACTTTTTGCCCATAGCATTTGTGCACGTTTTCTTTCTTACCGGCACTTTGGCTACTTTGGTGCACCCGATTGCCTCTAAACTTGGCAGATACTTAGACCAACTGCTCAGAATGTATGCCGAACATTTACGTCATGATGACGTCATCACGTGATTTTTTATGAATTTTTGAAATTTGAAAATCGTAATATTCTATTTAATATATCTAGCGAACAAAACAAGATATTTTCAAAATTCCTTTTGTTATAGCTTTGGTATGTCTCAAAGATATGCACTAAAAGAAAAAAAAATGTGTGATGTCATGATGACGTCATCAAAAATGTGCTTTTTTAAAACACATATAAGCATAGGTCCGATCGTCATGAAAATTGGTGGGTAGGTAGATACTGGCACTAGGATGCCAAATCCAAAATGACGTCATGATGACGTCATCACGTGATTTGTTATGAATTTTTGAAATTTTGAAAATCGTAACATTCTTTTAAATATATCTGGCAAACAAAACAAGATATTTTCAAAATTCTTTTTGTTATAGCTTTGGTAGGTCTCAAAGATATGCCCTAAAAAGGAAAAAAATGTGTGACGTCATGATGACATCATCAAAAATGTCCTTTTTTAAAACACATATAAGGATAGGTCCGATCGTCATGAAAATTGGTGGGTAGGTAGATACTGCTACCAGCATGCAGAAGCCGAAGTGACGTCATGATGACGTCATCACGTGATTTGTTATGAATTTTTGAAATTTTGAAAATCGTAACATTCTTTTAAATATATCTCGTTTTCTTTTTTTTTTTTTTTTTTTTTTTTTTTTTTTTTCAGACTTTTGCCCATAGCGTTTGTACACGATTTCTTTCTGCCAGGGACTTTGGCTACTTTTATGCAGCCGATTGCCTTTAAACTTAACAGACACTTAGACCAACTGCTCAGCATGCATGCCGAACTTTTACGTCATGATGACGTCATCACGTGATTTTTTATGAATTTTTGAAATTTGAAAATCGTAACATTCATTAAATTATATCTAGCGAACAAAACAAGATATTTTCAAAATTCTTTTTCTTATAGCTTTGGTATGTCTCAAAGATATGCCCTAAATTGCGAAAATTGTGTGACGTCATGATGACGTCATCAAAAATGCTTTTTTTTTGTAAACGCATGTAAGGGTCAATCCGATTACAAAAATGTATACATTAAATTTTCCTGTACCTAATTCCAAAATTTCATGATCGTGGCTCACTCAAGTATGAAATAGGAGCCATTTCAAAATTTAGACCAAATTCAATATAACACAAAGGAATTCTGGGAAGGGCTGATAACCATGGGTATTATGTGCTTGCTGTTTATAAAAGGGGTTGATTTCTAGTCTTTTTTCAAGTCGCTAAATTTTTGAAGTATTAAAATCGTAACATTCTTTTCAATATATCTAGCGAACAAAACAAGATATTTTCAAAATTATTTTTGTTACAGCTTTGGTATGTCTCAAAGATATGCCCTAAAAAGCGAAAATTGTGTGACGTCATGATGACGTCATCAACAAATCTTTTTTTTTTAAACGCATGTAAGGGTCAATCCGATTACAAAAATGTATTCGTTGAATTTTCCTGTACCTAATTCCAAAATTTCATGATCGTGGCTCACTCAAGTATGAAATAGGAGCCATATCAAAATGTAGACCAAATTCAATATAACACAAAGGAATTCTGGGAAGGGCTGATAACCATGGGTATTATGTGCTTGCTGTTTATAAAAGGGATTGATTTCTAGTCTTTTTTCAAGTCGCTAAATTTTTGAAGTTTTAGAATCGTAACATTCTTTTCAATATATCTAGCGAACAAAACAAGATATTTTCAAAATTCTTTTTGTTATAGCTTTGGTATGTCTCAAAGATATGCCATAAAAAGCGCAAATTGTGTGACGTCATGATGACGTCATAAAAAAAATTCTTTTTTCAAGTCGCTAGAATATTGCACATAGCATTTGTAAACGTTTTCTTTCTTACCGGCCACTTTGGCTACTTTTAAACTTGGCAGACACTTACAACAACTGCTAACAATGTGTGCCGAACTTTTACGTCATGATGACGTCATCACATGTCACGTGACGTCATCTTAAAGGGGCATTTTTTCGAAGCCATATATCTACAAAAGTACAAGTCCGATTAAGTTGAAACGTAATATCTAGGTATGCCACCGGGTGTTATAGATGAACATTGACATGATGTTATGATGACGTCATCACATGTCACGTGACGTCATCTTAAAGGGGCATTTTTCGAAGCCATATATCTACAAAAGTACAAGTCCGATTAAGTTGGAACGTAATATCTAGGTATGCCACCGGGTGTTATAGATAAACATGGACATAACGTTATGATCAAGTCATAACATGTCACGTGGTGTCATCTTAAAGGGGCACTTGCTAGATTATTGCCCATAGCATTTTTAAACGTTTACTTTCTTACCGGCCACTTTGGCTACTTTTAAACTTGGTAGACACTTACCCCAACTGCTCACAATGTGTGCCAAACTTTTACGTCATGATGATGTCATCACATGTCACGTGACGTCATATTAAATGGGCATTTTTTCAAAGCTATATATCTACAAAAGTACAAGTCCGATTAAGTTGAAAAGTAATATCCAGGTAGCCTAGTAGGTTTATAGATGAAAATTGACATTACGTTATGATGACATCATCACATGTTACGTGACGTCATCTTAAAGGGGCAGTTTTTGAATCCATATATATTAAGAAGTACATGTCTGATTAAGTTGAAAAGTAATATCTAGGTTGCCCAATAGGTTTATAGATGAAAATTTACATGACATTATTATGATGTCATCACATGTTACATGACGTCATCTTAAAGGTGCAGTTTTTGAAGCCATATATAAACAAAAGTACAAGTCCGATTAAGTTCAAAAGTAATATCTAGGTAGCCCAGTAGGTATTTTAAATTAAAAAAATTATGATGTCATGATTACGTCATCACTTGTTTCGTGTCATTATCTTAAAGAGGCATTTTTCGAAGCCATATATCTACAAAAGTACAGCTCCGATTTATTTGAAATGTAATATATAGTCGGGTAGGCAAGCAGGTTTATAGATGAAAATTGACATGACGTTATGATGACGTCATCACATGTCACGTGACGTTATCTTAAAGGGGCAGTTTTTGAAGCCATACATTGTATATCTACAAAAGTACAAGTTTGATTATTTTAAATGTAATATCTAGGTAGGTCAGCAAGTTTACAGATGAAAATTTACATTACGTTATTTTTACGTCATCACAAGTGACTATTACAAACAACTTTAATCATTTTCAAAGTCTAACAAAGAAAACTGGCAGGAGCGCGATTGTTTGACGAACTTTAATTATTGTATTCACATTTCACATCCAAACTAAAAAAAATAAAAAGCGAAACAGCCCTGTGTTTGTCCACAAACACCGTCCGTCTAGTTTTTTTTTTTTTTTCTTTTTCAGACTTTTTGCCCATAGACTTTGTACACGTTTTCGTTCTGCCAGGCACTTTGGCTACTTTTATGCAGCCGATTGCCTTTAAACTTAACAGACACTTAGACCAACTGCTCAGGATGCATGCCGATCTTTTACGTCATGGTGACGTCATCACGTGATTTTTTATGAATTTTTGAATTTTGAAAATCGTAACATTCATTAAATTATATCTAGCGAACAAAACAAGATATTTTAAAAATTCTTTTTCTTATAGCTTTGGTATGTCTCAAAGATATGCCTTAAAAAGCGAAAATTGTGTGACGTCATGATGACGTCATCAAAAATGCTTTTTTTTTTTAACGCATGTAAGGGTCAATCTGATTACAAAAATGTATATATTGAATTTTGCTGTACCCAATTCCAAAATTTCATGATCGTGGCTCACTCAAGTAAGAAATGACAGCCATTTCAAAATTTTGACCAAATTCAATATAACACAAAGGAATTCTGGGACGGGCTGATAACCATGGCTATTATGAGCTTGCTGTTTATAAAAGGGGTTGATTTCTAGTCTTTTTTCAAGTCGCTGAATTTTTGAAGTATTAAAATCGTAACATTCTTTTCAATATATCTAGCGAACAAAACAAGATATTTTCAAAATTATTTTTGTTATAGCTTTGGTATGTTTCAAAGATATGCCCTAAAAGGCGAAAATTGTGTGACGTCATGATGACGTCATCAAAAATATGTGTTTTTTTTAACGCATGTAAGGGTCAATCCGATTACAAAAATGTATACATTGTATTTTTCTGTACCCAATTCCAAAATTTCATGATCGTGGCTCACTCAAGTAAGAAATGACAGCCATTTCAAAATGTAGACCAAATTCAATATAACACAAAGGAATTGTGGGACGGGCTGATAACCATGGCTATTATGAGCTTGCTGTTTATAAAAGGGGTTGATTTCTAGTCTTTTTTCAAGTCGCTGAATTCTTGAAGTTTTATAATCGTAACATTCTTTTCACTATATCTAGCGAACAAAACAAGATATTTTCAAAATTCTTTTTGTTATAGCTTTGGTATGTCTCAAAGATATGCCCTAAAAAGCGAAAATTGTGTGACGTCATGATGACGTCATAAAAAAATTCTTTTTTCAAGTCGATAGAATATTGCCCATAGCATTTGTAAACGTTTACTTTCTTACCGGCCACATTGGCTACTTTTAAACTTGGCAGACACTTACCCCAACTGCTCACAATGTGTGCCGAACCTTTACGTCATGATGACGTCATCACATGTCACGTGACGTCATCTTAAAGGGGCATTTTTCGAAGCCATATATCTACAAAAGTACAAGTCCGATTAAGTTGGAACGTAATATCTAGGTATGCCACCGGGTGTTATAGATGAACATTGACATGACGTTATGATCAAGTCATAACATGTCACGTGGTGTCATCTTAAAGGGGCACTCGCTAGATTATTGCCCTTAGCATTTGTAAACGTTTTCTTTCTTACTGGCCACTTTGGCTACTTTTAAACTTGGCAGACACTTACCCCAACTGCTCACAACGTGTGGCGAACTTGTACGTCATGATGATGTCATCACATGTCACGTGACGCCATCTTAAAGGGGCATTTTTTCGAAGCCATATATCTACAAAAGTACAAGTCCGATTAAGTTGAAACGTAATATCTAGGTATGCCACCGGGTGTTATAGATGGAAATTGACATGACGTTATGATGACGTCATCACATGTTACGTGACGTCATCTTAAAGGGGCAGTTTTTGAAGCCATATATATTAAGAAGTACATGTCCGATTAAGTTGAAAAGTAATATCTAGGTAGCCCAATAGGTTTATAGATCAAAATTGACATGACATTATTATTATGTCATCACATGTCACATGACGTCATCTTAAAGGTGCAGTTTTTGAAGCCATATATAAACAAAAGTACAAGTCCGATTAAGTTCAAAAGTAATATCTAGGTAGCCCAGTAGGTATTTTAAATAACAAAATTATTGATGTCATGATTACGTCATCACTCGTTTCGTGTCATTATCTTAAAGGGGCATTTTTCTCAAAGCCATATATCTTCAAAAGTACAGGTCCGATTTATTTGAAATGTAATATATAGTCGGGTAGGCAAGCAGGTTTATAGATGAAAATTGACGTGACGTTATGATGACGTCATCACATGTCACGTCACGTTATCTTAAAGGGGCAGTTTTTAAAGCCATACATTGTATATCTACAAAAGTACAAGTTCGATTATTTTAAATGTAATATCTAGGTAGGTCAGCAAGTTTACAGATGAAAATGTACATTACGTTATGATGACGTCATCACAAGTGACTATTACAAACAACTTTAATTATTTTCAAAGTCTAACAAAGAAAACTGGCAGCAGCGCGATTGTTTGACAAACTTAAATTATTGTATTCTCATTTCACATCCAAAAAATAAAAAAACAAAAACGAAACAGCCCTGTGTTTGTCCACAAACACCTCCCATTGGCTCTAGTTTTTTTTTGCTTCTTTTTCAGACTTTTTGCCCATAGCATTTGTACACGTTTTCGTTCTGCCAGGCACTTTGGCTACTTTTATGCAGCCGATTGCCTTTAAACTTAACAGACACTTAGACCAACTGCTCAGGATGCATGCCGAACTTTTACGTCATGATGACGTCATCACGTGATTTTTTATGAATTTTTGAATTTTGAAAATCGTAACATTCATTAAATTATATCTAGCGAACAAAACAAGATATTTTAAAAATTCTTTTTCTTATAGCTTTGGTATGTCTCAAAGATATGCCTTAAAAAGCGAAAATTGTGTGACGTCATGATGACGTCATCAAAAATGCTTTTTTTTTTTAACGCATGTAAGGGTCAATCTGATTACAAAAATGTATATATTGAATTTTGCTGTACCCAATTCCAAAATTTCATGATCGTGGCTCACTCAAGTAAGAAATAACAGCCATTTCAAAATTTAGACCAAATTCAATATAACACAAAGGAATTCTGGGACGGGCTGATAACCATGGCTATTATGAGCTTGCTGTTTATAAAAGGGGTTGATTTCTAGTCTTTTTTCAAGTCGCTGAATTTTTGAAGTATTAAAATCGTAACATTCTTTTCAATATATCTAGCGAACAAAACAAGATATTTTCAAAATTCTTTTTGTTATAGCTTTGGTATGTCTCAAAGATATGCCCTAAAAGGCGAAAATTGTGTGACGTCATGATGACGTCATCAAAAATATGTGTTTTTTTTAACGCATGTAAGGGTCAATCCGATTACAAAAAGGTATACATTGTATTTTTCTGTACCCAATTCCAAAATTTCATGATCGTGGCTCACTCAAGTAAGAAATGACAGCCATTTCAAAATTTAGACCAAATTCAATATAACACAAAGGAATTCTGGGACGGGCTGATAACCATGGCTATTATGAGCTTGCTGTTTATAAAAGGGGTTGATTTCTAGTCTTTTTTCAAGTCGCTGAATTTTTGAAGTATTAAAATCGTAACATTCTTTTCAATATATCTAGCGAACAAAACAAGATATTTTCAAAATTATTTTTGTTATAGCTTTGGTATGTTTCAAAGATATGCCCTAAAAGGCGAAAATTGTGTGACGTCATGATGACGTCATCAAAAATATGTGTTTTTTTTAACGCATGTAAGGGTCAATCCGATTACAAAAATGTATACATTGTATTTTTCTGTACCCAATTCCAAAATTTCATGATCGTGGCTCACTCAAGTAAGAAATGACAGCCATTTCAAAATGTAGACCAAATTCAATATAACACAAAGGAATTGTGGGACGGGCTGATAACCATGGCTATTATGAGCTTGCTGTTTATAAAAGGGGTTGATTTCTAGTCTTTTTTCAAGTCGCTGAATTCTTGAAGTTTTATAATCGTAACATTCTTTTCACTATATCTAGCGAACAAAACAAGATATTTTCAAAATTCTTTTTGTTATAGCTTTGGTATGTCTCAAAGATATGCCCTAAAAAGCGAAAATTGTGTGACGTCATGATGACGTCATAAAAAAATTCTTTTTTCAAGTCGATAGAATATTGCCCATAGCATTTGTAAACGTTTACTTTCTTACCGGCCACATTGGCTACTTTTAAACTTGGCAGACACTTACCCCAACTGCTCACAATGTGTGCCGAACCTTTACGTCATGATGACGTCATCACATGTCACGTGACGTCATCTTAAAGGGGCATTTTTCGAAGCCATATATCTACAAAAGTACAAGTCCGATTAAGTTGGAACGTAATATCTAGGTATGCCACCGGGTGTTATAGATGAACATTGACATGACGTTATGATCAAGTCATAACATGTCACGTGGTGTCATCTTAAAGGGGCACTCGCTAGATTATTGCCCTTAGCATTTGTAAACGTTTTCTTTCTTACTGGCCACTTTGGCTACTTTTAAACTTGGCAGACACTTACCCCAACTGCTCACAACGTGTGGCGAACTTTTACGTCATGATGATGTCATCACATGTCACGTGACGCCATCTTAAAGGGGCATTTTTTCGAAGCCATATATCTACAAAAGTACAAGTCCGATTAAGTTGAAACGTAATATCTAGGTATGCCACCGGGTGTTATAGATGGAAATTGACATGACGTTATGATGACGTCATCACATGTTACGTGACGTCATCTTAAAGGGGCAGTTTTTGAAGCCATATATATTAAGAAGTACATGTCCGATTAAGTTGAAAAGTAATATCTAGGTAGCCCAATAGGTTTATAGATCAAAATTGACATGACATTATTATGATGTCATCACATGTCACATGACGTCATCTTAAAGGTGCAGTTTTTGAAGCCATATATAAACAAAAGTACAAGTCCGATTAAGTTCAAAAGTAATATCTAGGTAGCCCAGTAGGTATTTTAAATAACAAAATTATTGATGTCATGATTACGTCATCACTCGTTTCGTGTCATTATCTTAAAGGGGCATTTTTCTCAAAGCCATATATCTTCAAAAGTACAGGTCCGATTTATTTGAAATGTAATATATAGTCGGGTAGGCAAGCAGGTTTATAGATGAAAATTGACGTGACGTTATGATGACGTCATCACATGTCACGTCACGTTATCTTAAAGGGGCAGTTTTTAAAGCCATACATTGTATATCTACAAAAGTACAAGTTCGATTATTTTAAATGTAATATCTAGGTAGGTCAGCAAGTTTACAGATGAAAATGTACATTACGTTATGATGACGTCATCACAAGTGACTATTACAAACAACTTTAATTATTTTCAAAGTCTAACAAAGAAAACTGGCAGCAGCGCGATTGTTTGACAAACTTAAATTATTGTATTCTCATTTCACATCCAAAAAATAAAAAAACAAAAACGAAACAGCCCTGTGTTTGTCCACAAACACCTCCCATTGGCTCTAGTTTTTTTTTGCTTCTTTTTCAGACTTTTTGCCCATAGCATTTGTACACGTTTTCGTTCTGCCAGGCACTTTGGCTACTTTTATGCAGCCGATTGCCTTTAAACTTAACAGACACTTAGACCAACTGCTCAGGATGCATGCCGAACTTTTACGTCATGATGACGTCATCACGTGATTTTTTATGAATTTTTGAATTTTGAAAATCGTAACATTCATTAAATTATATCTAGCGAACAAAACAAGATATTTTCAAAATTCTTTTTCTTATAGCTTTGGTATGTCTCAAAGATATGCCCTAAATTGCGAAAATTGTGTGACGTCATGATGACGTCATCAAAAATGTGTTTTTTTGTTAACGCATGTAAGGGTCAATCCGATTACAAAAATGTATACATTGTATTTTTCTGTACCCAATTCCAAAATTTCATGATCGTGGCTCACTCAAGTAAGAAATGACAGCCATTTCAAAATTTAGACCAAATTCAATATAACACAAAGGAATTCTGGGACGGGCTGATAACCATGGCTATTATGAGCTTGCTGTTTATAAAAGGGGTTGATTTCTAGTCTTTTTTCAAGTCGCTGAATTTTTGAAGTTTTAAAATCGTAACATTCTTTTCAATATATCTAGCGAACAAAACAAGATATTTTCAAAATTATTTTTGTTACAGCTTTGATATGTCTCAAAGATATGCCCTAAATGGCGAAAATTGTGTGACGTCATGATGACGTCATCAACAATATTTTTTTTTTTAAACGCATGTAAGGGTCAATCTGATTACAAAAATGTATACATTGAATTTTCCTGTACCTAATTCCAAAATTTCGTGATCGTGGCTCACTCAAGTAAGAAATAGGAGCCATTTCAAAATGTAGACCAAATTCAATATAACACAAAGGAATTCTGGGAAGGGCTGATAACCATGGCTTAAATGTGCATGCTGTTTATAAAAAGGGTTGATTTGTAGTCTTTTTTCAAGTCGCTGAATTCTTGAAGTTTTATAATCGTAACATTCTTTTCACTATATCTAGCGAACAAAACAAGATATTTTCAAAATTCTGTTTGTTATAGCTTTGGTATGTCTCAAAGATATGCCCTAAAAAGCGAAAATTGTGTGACGTCATGATGACGTCATAAAAAAATTCTTTTTTCAAGTCGATAGAATATTGCCCATAGCATTTGTAAACGTTTACTTTCTTACCGGCCACATTGGCTACTTTTAAACTTGGCAGACACTTACCCCAACTGCTCACAATGTGTGCCGAACTTTTACGTCCTGATGACGTCATCACATGTCACGTGACGTCATCTTAAAGGGGCATTTTTCGAAGCCATATATCTACAAAAGTACAAGTCCGATTCAGTTGGAACGTAAGGTATGCCACCTGGTGTTATAGATGAAAATTGACATGACGTTATGATCAAGTCATAACATGTCACGTGGTGTCATCTTAAAGGGGCACTCGCTAGATTATTGCCTATAGCATTTGTACACGTTTTCTTTCTTACCGGCACTTTGGGTACTTTTAAACTTGGCAGACACTTAGACTAACTGCTCACAATGTGTGCCGAACTTTTACCTCTTGATGACGTCATGACATGCCACGTGACGTCATCTTAAAGGGGCAGTTTTTGAAGCCATATATCTACAAAAGTACAAATTCGATTAAGTTGAAAAGTAATATCTAGGTAGCCCAGTAGGTTTATAGCTGAAAATTGACATGACATTATCATAATTGATGTCATCACATGTCACGTGACGTCATCTTAAAGGGGCAGTTTTTGAAGCCATATGTCTACAAAAGCACAAGTCCGATTAAGTTCAAAAGTAATATCTAGGTAGCCCAGTAGGTTTATAGATAAAAATTGAATTGACGTTATGATGACGTCATCACATGTCACGTGACGTCATCTTAAAGGGGCAGTTTTTGAAGCCATATATAAACAAAATTACAAGTTCGATTAAGTTGAAAAGTAATATCTAGGTAGCCCAGTAGGTTTATAGCTGAAAATTGACATGACATTATCATGACTTCATCACATGTCACCTGACGTCATCTTAAAGGGGCAGTTTTTGAAGCCACATATAAACAAAAGTACAAGTTCGATTAAGTTGAAATGTAATATCCAGGCAGATCTGCAGGTTCATAGATGAAAATTGACATGACATTATGATGACTTCATCACATGTCACGTGACGTCATCTTAAAGGGGCAGTTTTTGAAGCCATCTATCTACAAAAGTACAAGTTCGATTAAGTTGAAACGTGGTATCTAACATGAATTTTAAACAATTTTTGATAATTCTTGTAATATATTTTTAGGTCATACACACTTAAATATAAATGTGAAAAATGTGTGACGTCTGATGACGTAATCATGGTCATCAACTCCTTGTATGCTCACATTTCCAAAACGATTATGAATAAGCCTACGTGATTGCATGACCTGTCGTAGACGACAATGAATGTAAAACGAGATTTTTTGATCCACCATTGAAATCTCAAAAATTAAGAATCAAACTACCAAAAACCCCCCAAACGAAACAGCCCTGTGTTTGTCCACAAACACCAAAGCTCTAGTTTTTTTTTTTTTTTCTTTTTCAGACTTTTTGCCCATAGCATTTGTACACGTTTTCTTTCTGCCAGGCACTTTGGCTACTTTTATGCAGCCGATTGCCTTTAAACTTAACAGACACTTAGACCAACTGCTCAGGATGCATGCCGAACTTTTACGTCATGATGACGTCATCACGTAATTTTTTATGAATTTTTGAATTTTGAAAATCGTAACATTCATTAAATTATATCTAGCGAACAAAACAAGATATTTTCAAAATTCTTTTTCTTATAGCTTTGGTATGTCTCAAAGATATGCCCTAAATTGCGAAAATTGTGTGACGTCATGATGACGTCATCAAAAATGTGTTTTTTTGTTAACGCATGTAAGGGTCAATCCGATTACAAAAATGTATATATTGAATTTTCCTGTACCCAATTCCAAAATTTCATGATCGTGGCTCACTCAAGTATGAAATAGGAGCCATTTCAAAATTTAGACCAAATTCAATATAACACAAAGGAATTCTGGGAAGGGCTGATAACCATGGGTATTATGTGCTTGCTGTTTATAAAAGGGTTGATTTCTAGTCTTTTTTCAAGTCGCCAAATTTTTGAAGTATTAAAATCGTAACATTCTTTTCAATATATCTAGCGAACAAAACAAGATATTTTCAAAATTATTTTTGTTACAGCTTTGGTATGTCTCAAAGATATGCCCTAAAAAGCGAAAATTGTGTGACGTCATGATGACGTCATCAACAAATCTTTTTTTTTTTAACGCATGTAAGGGTCAATCCGATTACAAAAATGTATTCGTTGAATTTTCCTGTACCTAATTCCAAAATTTCATGATCGTGGCTCACTCAAGTATGAAATAGGAGCCATTTCAAAATTTTGACCAAATTCAATATAACACAAAGGAATTCTGGGAAGGACTGATAACCATGGGTATTATGTGCTTGCTGTTTATAAAAGGGGTTGATTTCTAGTCTTTTTTCAAGTCGCTAAATTTTTGAAGTTTTAGAATCGTAACATTCTTTTCAATATATCTAGCGAACAAAACAAGATATTTTCAAAATTCTTTTTGTTATAGCTTTGGTATGTCTCAAAGATATGCCATAAAAAGCGCAAATTGTGTGACGTCATGATGACGTCATAAAAAAAATTCTTTTTTCAAGTCGCCAGAATATTGCACATAGCATTTGTAAACGTTTTCTTTCTTACCGGCCACTTTGGCTACTTTTAAACTTGGCAGACACTTACCCCAACTGCTCACAATGTGTGCCGAACCTTTACGTCATGATGACGTCATCACATGTCACGTGACGTCATCTTAAAGGGGCATTTTTCGAAGCCATATATTTACAAAAGTACAAGACCGATTAAGTTGGAACGTAATATCTAGGTATGCCACCTGGTGTTATAGATGAACATTGACATGACGTTATGATCAAGTCATAACATGTCACGTGGTGTCATCTTAAAGGGGCACTCGCTAGATTATTGCCCATAGCATTTGTAAACGTTTTCTTTCTTACCGGCCAGTTTGGCTACTTTTAAACTTGGCAGACACTTACCCCAACTGCTCACAATGTGTGCCGAACTTTTACGTCATGATGACGTCATCACATGTCACGTGACGTCATCTGAAAGGGGCATTTTTCGAAGCCATATTTTTACCGAAGTAGAAGTCAGATTAAGTTGAAAAGTAATATCTAGGTAGCCCAGTAGATTATCTTAAACAATTTTGTGTCAGGAATGCTTGTAGGCCGGCATGTGTTATATATGAAAATTGATGCGACGTTATGGTGACGTCATCATATGATTTTATAGTAATTTTTTTACTTTTGAATCTTTAAGCTATAAGGCCTATCTCATCAACTGAACATGCTAATTTCGAAATTCTTATTGTAATTCTTTTTGAAATAGGTTTTTTAGGTAAACAAGTTTTACGTTCTGTGATTTGGGAGGATTTAACATAATTTTCAAAAATAGTTGTTGTATTTTGTTCCACTCAAGTAAATGTTGTCTCAATCGTATTTTGGATTACCTTACTTTTAATTTCCAGTTTATAATTCCCAATGTATTAAAAAAAATGCGTTCTGTGATTTTCTACTGCTCAAATAAAGTTTGTTTCCGCCGTCTATTCTTTAAGGTGTGTTGCGTTAATTACTGGTTTTCCGTTTTCAAACACTACATGGGGTATGCTTCGCTCTCACCCACCGCTCTATGTGTGTGTTTGCCTTAAATTGTTAGTTAAGTTTGGTATACAGTGCTAGGCGCCACCAGACAAAATCCGTGAATGAGTTTTTACCAGTAAACTCGTATGCTGCCCTCTACAGTTCACTAAACACAACCAGAGGAGTATCTTTTTAAGTACTACCGCCCTCTTGCGCTAAAAAGTTGACAGGTTTGTCAATTGTGGCAGAGAAACTTTTGACCAGCAAGATTATGTCGAACTTTCCTTGCATTTAACTGTACCTCCCTAGGGTGTGTGGAAAATCATATTACAATTGGAGAATTCAGGACTATTAGGGTTAATAAGACTGTATTTTCTTTCAATTATATACTGTAATAAAAATATACCAGTAAGACTTCATTAAATAACTCTCTTTATTCAAAGGTCTTGTTTTCAAAGAATTCTTTTTATTGCTTCCTACGTGCCACAATGTCAACATGCATTGTTATCAAGAACATATCACATAATATTAATAAAGATTTAAATTTGAGAGGCAAGTTACTCCAATACAAGCCTGAAAACAAAATGTTGAAGAGAAAACGTTGTGTATTTAACAAGTGCATTCAGTGAAAATCACAGGAACAATCAGGCGTCTTATAACCTTCTTTCCAAATTCTTATTGTCATTCTTTTTGAAATATGTTTTTTACGTCATAGGTAAACAAGTTTTGCGTTCTGTGATTTGGGAGGATTTAACATAATTTTTTCAAAAATAATTGTTGTATTTTGTTACACTCAAGTAAATGTTGTCTCAATCGTCATTTGGATTACCTTACATTTAATTTCCAGTTTATAATTCCCAATGTATTAAACAAAATGCGTTCTGTGATTTTCTACTGCTCAAATCAAGTTTTTTTCAGCCGTCTATTCTTTAAGGTGTGTTGCGTTAATTACTGGTTTTCCGTTTTCAAACACTATATGGGGTATGCTTCGCTCTCACCCACCGCTCTATGTGTGTGTTTGCCTTAAATTGTTAGTTAAGTTTGGTATACAGTGCTAGGCGCCACCGGACAAAATCCGTGAATGAATTTTTACCAGTAAACTCGTATGCTGCCCTCTACAGTTCACTAAACACAACCAGAGGAGTATTTTTTTTAAGTACTACCGCCCTCTTGCGCTAAAAAGTTGACAGGTTTGTCAATTGTGGCAGAGAAACTTTTGACCAGCAAGATTATGTCGAACTTTCCTTGCATTTAACTGTACCTCCCTAGGGTGTGTGGAAAATCATATTACAATTGGAGAATTCAGGACTATTAGGGTTAATAAGACTGTATTTTCTTTCAATTATATACTGTAATAAAAATATACCAGTAAGACTTCATTAAATAACTCTCTTTATTCAAAGGTCTTGTTTTCAAAGAATTCTTTTTATTGCTTCCTACGTGCCACAATGTCAACATGCATTGTTATCAAGAACATATCACATAATATTAATAAAGATTCAAATTTGAGAGGCAAGTTACTCCAATACAAGCCTGAAAACAAAATGTTGAAGAGAAAACGTTGTGTATTTAACAAGTGCATTCAGTGAAAATCACAGGAACAATCAGGCGTCTTATAACCTTCTTTCCAAATTCTTATTGTCATTCTTTTTGAAATATGTTTTTTACGTCATAGTAAACAAGTTTTGCGTTCTGTGATTTGGGAGGATTTAACATAATTGTTTCAAAAATAATTGTTGTATTTTGTTCCACTCAAGTAAATGTTGTCTCAATCGTCATTTGGATTACCTTACATTTAATTTCCAGTTTATAATTCCCAATGTATTAAACAAAATGCGTTCTGTGATTTTCTACTGCTCAAATCAAGTTTTTTTCAGCCGTCTATTCTTTAAGGTGTGTTGCGTTAATTACTGGTTTTCCGTTTTCAAACACTATATGGGGTATGCTTCGGTCTCACCCACCGCTCTATGTGTGTGTTTGCCTTAAATTGTTAGTTAAGTTTGGTATACAGTGCTAGGCGCCACCGGACAAAATCCGTGAATGAATTTTTACCAGTAAACTCGTATGCTGCCCTCTACAGTTCACTAAACACAACCAGAGGAGTATTTTTTTAAGTACTACCGCCCTCTTGCGCTAAAAAGTTGACAGGTTTGTCAATTGTGGCAGAGAAACTTTTGACCAGCAAGATTATGTCGAACTTTCCTTGCATTTAACTGTACCTCCCTAGGGTGTGTGGAAAATCATATTACAATTGGAGAATTCAGGACTATTAGGGTTAATAAGACTGTATTTTCTTTCAATTATATACTGTAATAAAAATATACCAGTAAGACTTCATTAAATAACTCTCTTTATTCAAAGGTCTTGTTTTCAAAGAATTCTTTTTATTGCTTCCTACGTGCCACAATGTCAACATGCATTGTTATCAAGAACATATCACATAATATTAATAAAGATTCAAATTTGAGAGGCAAGTTACTCCAATACAAGCCTGAAAACAAAATGTTGAAGAGAAAACGTTGTGTATTTAACAAGTGCATTCAGTGAAAATCACAGGAACAATCAGGCGTCTTATAACCTTCTTTCCAAATTCTTATTGTCATTCTTTTTGAAATATGTTTTTTACGTCATAGGTAAACAAGTTTTGCGTTCTGTGATTTGGGAGGATTTAACATAATTGTTTCAAAAATAATTGTTGTATTTTGTTCCACTCAAGTAAATGTTGTCTCAATCGTCATTTGGATTACCTTACATTTAATTTCCAGTTTATAATTCCCAATGTATTAAACAAAATGCGTTCTGTGATTTTCTACTGCTCAAATCAAGTTTTTTTCAGCCGTCTATTCTTTAAGGTGTGTTGCGTTAATTACTGGTTTTCCGTTTTCAAACACTATATGGGGTATGCTTCGGTCTCACCCACCGCTCTATGTGTGTGTTTGCCTTAAATTGTTAGTTAAGTTTGGTATACAGTGCTAGGCGCCACCGGACAAAATCCGTGAATGAATTTTTACCAGTAAACTCGTATGCTGCCCTCTACAGTTCACTAAACACAACCAGAGGAGTATTTTTTTAAGTACTACCGCCCTCTTGCGCTAAAAAGTTGACAGGTTTGTCAATTGTGGCAGAGAAACTTTTGACCAGCAAGATTATGTCGAACTTTCCTTGCATTTAACTGTACCTCCCTAGGGTGTGTGGAAAATCATATTACAATTGGAGAATTCAGGACTATTAGGGTTAATAAGACTGTATTTTCTTTCAATTATATACTGTAATAAAAATATACCAGTAAGACTTCATTAAATAACTCTCTTTATTCAAAGGTCTTGTTTTCAAAGAATTCTTTTTATTGCTTCCTACGTGCCACAATGTCAACATGCATTGTTATCAAGAACATATGTGACCCGCTCTGGAAAAAGGTATATTATGTCGCAAAATATGAAAAATGAGTTTGATGTATGTTTGGAAAGCCCGCAATGTAAGCTTTCATTTGGTACGTGGTAGAGCTCCAAAGCCCTTTCCATTCTGGAGATATCGCATTGTTGCATATTAATTAGTTCTATGGAGTTCAAATTGCACAACAGAGAAAACAGGCTTTGAAATAGCTAGTTCTAATACAATGCAATGCAACAATGCACTCTAAAAAGGTTATTTTCTCATTTTATTCACTGAAATCAACATTGTTGTGCACCAAACCTGAAACTTTAGATATTTAAGATGTCATTAAAAACAAAAAAACAAAAAAACAAAAATGAATTTTGATGAACAATTTCACCCTCTCAACGTTTAAAGGCCCATTACACGTAAATGCATAGCGCGACTTATATCACCTTTTTCTGGAGCGGGTCACATATCACATAATATTAATAAAGATTCAAATTTGAGAGGCAAGTTACTCCAATACAAGCCTGAAAACAAAATGTTGAAGAGAAAACGTTGTGTATTTAACAAGTGCATTCAGTGAAAATCACAGGAACAATCAGGCGTCTTATAACCTTCTTTCCAAATTCTTATTGTCATTCTTTTTGAAATATGTTTTTTACGTCATAGGTAAACAAGTTTTGCGTTCTGTGATTTGGGAGGATTTAACATAATTGTTTCAAAAATAATTGTTGTATTTTGTTCCACTCAAGTAAATGTTGTCTCAATCGTCATTTGGATTACCTTACATTTAATTTCCAGTTTATAATTCCCAATGTATTAAACAAAATGCGTTCTGTGATTTTCTACTGCTCAAATCAAGTTTTTTTCAGCCGTCTATTCTTTAAGGTGTGTTGCGTTAATTACTGGTTTTCCGTTTTCAAACACTATATGGGGTATGCTTCGGTCTCACCCACCGCTCTATGTGTGTGTTTGCCTTAAATTGTTAGTTAAGTTTGGTATACAGTGCTAGGCGCCACCGGACAAAATCCGTGAACGAATTTTTACCAGTAAACTCGTATGCTGCCCTCTACAATTCACTAAACCCAACCAGAGGAGTATTTTTTTAAGTACTACCGCCCTCTTGCGCTAAAAAGTTGACAGGTTTGTCAATTGTGGCAGAGAAACTTTTGACCAGCAAGATTATGTCGAACTTTCCTTGCATTTAACTGTACCTCCCTAGGGTGTGTGGAAAATCATATTAAAATTGGAAAATTCAGGACTGTTAGGGTTAATAAGACCGTATTTTCTTTCAATTATTTACTGTAATAAAAATATACCAGTAAGACTTCATTAAATAACTCTCTTCATTCAAAGGTCTTGTTTTCAAAGAATTCTTTTTATTGCTTCCTACGTGCCACAATGTCAACATGCATTGTTATCAAGAACATATCACATAATATTAACACAGATTCAAATTTGAGAGGCAAGTGACTCCATCCAAAACAAGCCTGAAAACAAAATGTTGAAGAGAAAAAGTTGTGTATTTAACAAGTGCATTCAGTGAAAAGCACAGAAACAATCAGGCGTCTTATAACATTCTTTTTAAATTACAGACATACATGATGACGTCATCACATGCCACGTGACGTCATCTTAAAGGGGCATTTTTCGAAGCCATATATCTACAAAAGTACAAGTCCGATTCAGTTGGAACGTAAGGTATGCCACCTGGTGTTATAGATGAAAATTGACATGACGTTATGATCAAGTCATAACATGTCACGTGGTGTCATCTTAAAGGGACACTCGCTAGATTATTGCCTATAGCATTTGTACACGTTTTCTTTCTTACCGGCACTTTGGGTACTTTTAAACTTGGCAGACACTTACCCCAACTGCTCACAATGTGTGCCGAACCTTTACGTCATGATGACGTCATGACATGCCACGTGACGTCATCGTAAAGGGGCAGTTTTTGAAGCCATATATCTACAAAAGTACAAATTCGATTAAGTTGAAAAGTAATATCTAGGTAGCCCAGTAGGTTTATAGCTGAAAATTGACATGACATTATCATAATTGATGTCATCACATGTCACGTGACGTCATCTTAAAGGGGCAGTTTTTGAAGCCATATCTACAAAAGTACAAGCTCGATTAAGTTGAAATGTAATATCTAAGTAGGCCAGCAGGTTTATAGATGAAAATTGACATGACGTTATGATGACTTCATCACATGTCACCTGACGTCATCTTAAAGGGGCAGTTTTTGAAGCCACATATAAACAAAAGTACAAGTTCGATTAAGTTGAAATGTAATATCCAGGCAGATCTGTAGGTTCATAGATGAAAATTGACATGACATTATGATGACTTCATCACATGTCACGTGACGTCATCTTAAAGGGGCAGTTTTTGAAGCCATCTATCTACAAAAGTACAAATTCGATTAAGTTGAAACGTGGTATCTAACATGAATTTTAAACAATTTTTGATAATTCTTGTAATATATTTTTAGGTCATACACACTTAAATATAAATGTGAAAAATGTGTGACGTCTGATGACGTAATCATGGTCATCAACTCCTTGTATGCTCACATTTCCAAAACGATTATGAATAAGCCTACGTGATTGCATGACCTGTCGTAGACGACCATGAATGTAAAACGAGATTTTTTGATCCACCATTGAAATCTCAAAAATTAAGAATCAAACTACCAAAAAACCCCCAAACGAAACAGCCCTGTGTTTGTCCACAAACACCAAAGCTCTAGTTTTCTATGATTTTTTTCATTTTTGAAATTTCATTTAAATCACATAATTTTACACAAAAAAACAAAACAGCCCTGTGTTTGTCCACAAACACTGCACCAGATGTCTAGTTTTTTTTTTTTTTTCTTTTTCAGACTTTTGCCCATAGCGTTTGTACACGATTTCTTTCTGCCAGGGACTTTGGCTACTTTTATGCAGCCGATTGCCTTTAAACTTAACAGACACTTAGACCAACTACTCAGGATGCATGCCGAACTTTTACGTCATGATGACGTCATCACGTGATTTTTTATGAATTTTTGAATTTTGAAAATCGTAACATTCATTAAATTATATCTAGCGAACAAAACAAGATATTTTCAAAATTCTTTTTCTTATAGCTTTGGTATGTCTCAAAGATATGCCCTAAAAAGCGAAAATTGTGTGACGTCATGATGACGTCATCAAAAATATGTTTTTTTTTTAACGCATGTAAGGGTCAATCCGATTACAAAAATGTATACATTGTATTTTTCTGTACCCAATTCCAAAATTTCGTGATCGTGGCTCACTCAAGTAAGAAATGACAGCCATTTCAAAATTTAGACCAAATTCAATATAACACAAAGGAATTCTGGGACGGGCTGATAACCATGGCTATTATGAGCTTGCTGTTTATAAAAGGGGTTGATTTCTAGTCTTTTTTCAAGTCGCTGAATTTTTGAAGTTTTAAAATCGTAACATTCTTTTCAATATATCTAGCGAACAAAACAAGATATTTTCAAAATTATTTTTGTTACAGCTTTGGTATGTCTCAAAGATATGCCCTAAATGGCGAAAATTGTGTGACGTCATGATGACGTCATCAACAATATTTTTTTTTTTAAACGCATGTAAGGGTCAATCTGATTACAAAAATGTATACATTGAATTTTCCTGTACCTAATTCCAAAATTTCGTGATCGTGGCTCACTCAAGTAAGAAATAGGAGCCATTTCAAAATGTATACCAAATTCAATATAACACAAAGGAATTCTGGGAAGGGCTGATAACCATGGCTTAAATGTGCATGCTGTTTATAAAAAGGGTTGATTTGTAGTCTTTTTTCAAGTCGCTGAATTCTTGAAGTTTTATAATCGTAACATTCTTTTCACTATATCTAGCGAAGAAAACAAGATATTTTCAAAATGCTTTTTGTTATAGCTTTGGTATGTCTCAAAGATATGCCCTAAAAAGCGAAAATTGTGTGACGTCATGATGACGTCATAAAAAAAATCTTTTTCCAAGTCGATAGAATATTGCCCATAGCATTTGTAAACGTTTACTTTCTTACCGGCCACATTGGCTACTTTTAAACTTGGCAGACACTTACCCCAACTGCTCACAATGTGTGCCGAACTTTTACGTCCTGATGACGTCATCACATGTCACGTGACGTCATCTTAAAGGGGCATTTTTCGAAGCCATATATCTACAAAAGTACAAGTCCGATTCAGTTGGAACGTAAGGTATGCCACCTGGTGTTATAGATGAAAATTGACATGACGTTATGATCAAGTCATAACATGTCACGTGGTGTCATCTTAAAGGGGCACTCGCTAGATTATTGCCTATAGCATTTGTACACGTTTTCTTTCTTACCGGCACTTTGGGTACTTTTAAACTTGGCAGACACTTAGACTAACTGCTCACAATGTGTGCCGAACTTTTACCTCTTGATGACGTCATGACATGCCACGTGACGTCATCTTAAAGGGGCAGTTTTTGAAGCCATATATCTACAAAAGCACAAATTCGATTAAGTTGAAAAGTAATATCTAGGTAGCCCAGTAGGTTTATAGATAAAAATTGAATTGACGTTATGATGACGTCATCACATGTCACGTGACGTCATCTTAAAGGGGCAGTTTTTGAAGCCATATCTACAAAAGTACAAGCTCGATTAAGTTGAAATGTAATATCTAAGTAGGCCAGCAGGTTTATAGATGAAAATTGACATGACGTTATGATGACTTCATCACCTGTCACCTGACGTCATCTTAAAGGGGCAGTTTTTGAAACCACATATAAACAAAAGTACAAGTTCGATTAAGTTGAAATGTAATATCCAGGCAGATCTGCAGGTTCATAGATGAAAATTGACATGACATTATGATGACTTCATCACATGTCACGTGACGTCATCTTAAAGGGGCAGTTTTTGAAGCCATCTATCTACAAAAGTACAAGTTCGATTAAGTTGAAACGTGGTATCTAACATGAATTTTAAACAATTTTTGATAATTCTTGTAATATATTTTTAGGTCATACACACTTAAATATAAATGTGAAAAATGTGTGACGTCTGATGACGTAATCATGGTCATCAACTCCTTGTATGCTCGCATTTCCAAAACGATTATGAATAAGCCTACGTGATTGCATGACCTGTCGTAGACGACCATGAATGTAAAACGAGATTTTTTTATCCACCATTGAAATCTCAAAAATTAAGAATCAAACTACCAAAAACCCCCCAAACGAAACAGCCCTGTGTTTGTCCAGAAACACCAAAGCTCTAGTTTTTTCTTTTTTTTGGCTGTTTCGAAAGTTTTTCGAAACAGCCCTTGTTTTCGTTAAGATTTTTTTTTTTTTCTTTTTTTTTTTTTTTTTTTTGGCTGTTTCGAAAGTTTTTCGAAACAGCCCTTGTTTTCGTTAAGATTTTTTTTGGCTGTTTCGAAAGTTTTTCGAAACAGCCCTTGTTTTCGTTAAGATTTTTTTTTTTTTTTTTTTTTTTTTTTTTTTTTTTTTTTTTTTTGGCTGTTTCGGAAACTTTTCCGAAACAGCCCTTGTTTTCGTTAAGATTTTTTTTTTTTTCTTTTTTTTTTTTTTTTTTTTTTTTTTTGGCTGTTTTGGAAACTTTTCCAAAACAGCCCTTGTTTTCGTTAAGATTTTTTTTTTTTTCTTTTTTTTTTTTTTTTCTTTTTTTTGTTCTTCTTTTTCAGCCAAAATGCCCATAGCATTTGTACACGTTTTCTTTCTTACTGGCACTTTGGCTACTTTTATGCTGCCGATTGGCTTTAAACTTGGCAGACACTTAGACTAACTGCTCAGAATGTATGCCGAACATTTACGTCATGATGACGTCATCACGTGATTTTTTATGAATTTTTGAAATTTTGAAATCGTAAAATTCTTTTCAATATATCTAGCGAACAAAACAAGATATTTTCAAAATTCTTTTTGTTATAGCTTCGGTATGTCTCAAAGATATGCACTAAAAGGGACAAAAATGTGTGATGTCATGATGACGTCATCAAAAATGTGCTTTTTTAAAACACATATAAGGATAGGTCCGATCGTCATGCAAATTGGTGGGTAGGTAGATACTGTCACTGGGATGCTGAATCCAAAGTGACGTCATGATGACGTCATCACGTGATTTTTTATGAATTTTTCAAAATTTGAAATCGTAACATTCTTTTCAATATATCTAGCGAACAAAACAAGATATTTTCAAAATTCTTTTTGTTATAGCTTTGGTAGGTCTCAAAGATATGCCCTAAAAAGGAAAAAAATGTGTGACGTCATGATGACATCATCAAAAATGTGCTTTTTAAAAACACATATAAGGATAGGTCCGATCGTCATGAAAATTGGTGGGTAGGTAGATACTGTCACTAGCATGCAAAATCTGAAATGATGTCATGATGACGATGTCATGATGACGTAATCGGCATTTTTTTTAATGATTTTTGAAATTTTTGAAATTTCATTTTAATCACAAAATTTTACACCAAAAAACAAAACAGCCCTGTGTTTGTCCACAAACACTGTACCAGATGTCTATTTTTTTTTTTTTTTTTTTTTTTTTTTTTTTTTTTCCTTTTCAGACTTTTTGCCCATAGCATTTGTGCACGTTTTCTTTCTTACCGGCACTTTGGCTACTTTGGTACACCCGATTGCCTCTAAACTTGGCAGACACTTAGACCAACTGCTCAGAATGTATGCCGAACATTTACGTCATGATGACGTCATCACGTGATTTTTTATGAATTTTTGAAATTTGAAAATCGTAATATTCTATTTAATATATCTAGCGAACAAAACAAGATATTTTCAAAATTCCTTTTGTTATAGCTTTGGTATGTCTCAAAGATATGCACTAAAAGAAAAAAAAATGTGTGATGTCATGATGACGTCATCAAAAATGTGCTTTTTTAAAACACATATAAGGATAGGTCCGATCGTCATGAAAATTGGTGGGTAGGTAGATACTGGCACTAGGATGCAAAATCCAAAGTGACGTCATGATGACGTCATCACGTGATTTGTTATGAATTTTTGAAATTTTGAAAATCGTAACATTCTTTTAAATATATCTGGCAAACAAAACAAGATATTTTCAAAATTCTTTTTGTTATAGCTTTGGCAGGTCTCAAAGATATGCCCTAAAAAGGAAAAAAATGTGTGACGTCATGATGACATCATCAAAAATGTGCTTTTTTAAAACACATATAAGGATAGGTCCGATCGTCATGAAAATTGGTGGGTAGGTAGATACTGGCACTAGGATGCAAAATCCAAAGTGACGTCATGATGACGTCATCACGTGATTTGTTATGAATTTTTGAAATTTTGAAATCGTAACATTCTTTTAAATATATCTCGCAAACAAAACAAGATATTTTCAAAATTCTTTTTGTTATAGCTTTGGTAGGTCTGAAAGATATGCCCTAAAAAGGAAAAAAAATTGTGACGTCATGATGACATCATCAAAAATGTGCTTTTTTAAAACACATATAAGGAAAGGTCCGATCGTCATGCAAATTGGTGGGTAGGTAGATACTGGTACTAGGATGCAAAATCCAAAGTGACGTCATGATGACGTCATCACGTGATTTGTTATGAATTTTTGAAATTTTGAAATCGTAACATTCTTTTCAATATATCTCGCAAACAAAACAAGAGATTTTCAAAATTCTTTTTGATACAGCTTTTGGTATGTCTCAAAGATATGCCCTAAAAGGCGAAAATTGTGTGACGTCATAATGACGTCATCAATTTTTTTTTTTTACGCATGTAAGGGTCGGTCCGATTAAAAATGTATACATTGAATTTTTCTCTACCTAATTCAACAATTTCGTGATCGTGGCTCACTCAAGTATTAAGAAATAACAGGCATCTAACAAATTGTGACCAAATTCAATATAACACAAAGGAATTCTGGGAAGGACAGAAACCATGGCTTTCATGTGGCATGCTGTCTATAAAGAGTTGATCTCTAGTCTTTTTTTCAAGTCGTTAGACAAGTCGTAGGCAGATACTTACACCAACTGCTCAGAATGTGCGCCGAACTTTTAGGTCATGATGACGTCATCACATGTCACGTGACGTCATCTTAAAGGGGCATTTTTGGAAACCATATATCTACAAAAGTACAAGTCACATTAAGTTAAAACGTGGTATTTAGTTATGCCAGCATGTGTTAGATGAAAATGTATGTGACGTCATGGTGACGTCATGATGACGTCATCGGCTAATTTTCTATGATTTTTTTCATTTTTGAAATTTCATTTAAATCACATAATTTTACACAAAAAAACAAAACAGCCCTGTGTTTGTCCACAAACACTGCACCAGATGTCTAGTTTTTTTTTCTTTTTTTTCCTTTTCAGACTATTGCCCATAGCATTTGTACACGTTTTCTTTCTGACCGGCACTTTGGCTACTTTTAAGCAACCGATTGCCTTTAAACTTAACAGACACTTAGACCAACTGGTCAGAATGCATGCCGAACTTTTACGTCATGATGACGTCATCACGTGATTTTGTATGATTTTTTGAATTTTGAAAATCGTAACATTCATTAAATTATATCTAGCGAACAAAACAAGATATTTTCAAAATTCTTTTTCTTATAGCTTTGGTATGTCTCAAAGATATGCCTTAAAAAGCGAAAATTGTGTGACGTCATGATGACGTCATCAAAAATGCTTTTTTTTTTTAACGCATGTAAGGGTCAATCTGATTACAAAAATGTATACATTGTATTTTTCTGTACCCAATTCCAAAATTTCATGATCGTGGCTCACTCAAGTAACAAATGACAGCCATTTCAAAATTTAGACCAAATTCAATATAACACAAAGGAATTCTGGGACGGGCTGATAACCATGGCTATTATGAGCTTGCTGTTTATAAAAGGGGTTGATTTCTAGTCTTTTTTCAAGTCGCTGAATTTTTGAAGTATTAAAATCGTAACATTCTTTTCAATATATCTAGCGAACAAAACAAGATATTTTCAAAATTCTTTTTGTTATAGCTTTGGTATGTCTCAAAGATATGCCCTAAAAGGCGAAAATTGTGTGACGTCATGATGACGTCATCAAAAATATATATTTTTTTTTAACGCATGTAAGGGTCAATCCGATTACAAAAATGTATACATTGTATTTTTCTGTACCCAATTCCAAAATTTCATGATCGTGGCTCACTCAAGTAAGAAATGACAGCCATTTCAAAATTTAGACCAAATTCAATATAACACAAAGGAATTCTGGGACGGGCTGATAACCATGGCTATTATGAGCTTGCTGTTTATAAAAGGGGTTGATTTCTAGTCTTTTTTCAAGTCGCTGAATTTTTGAAGTTTTAAAATCGTAACATTCTTTTCAATATATCTAGCGAACAAAACAAGATATTTTCAAAATTATTTTTGTTACAGCTTTGGTATGTCTCAAAGATATGCCCTAAATGGCGAAAATTGTGTGACGTCATGATGACGTCATCAACAATATATTTTTTTTTAAACGCATGTAAGGGTCAATCTGATTACAAAAATGTATACATTGTATTTTTCTGTACCCAATTCCAAAATTTCATGATCGTGGCTCACTCAAGTAAGAAATAACAGCCATTTCAAAATTTAGACCAAATTCAATATAACACAAAGGAATTCTGGGAAGGGCTGATAACCATGGCTATTATGAGCTTGCTGTTTATAAAAGGGGTTGATTTCTAGTCTTTTTCAAGTCGCTGAATTTTTGAAGTTTTAAAATCGTAACATTCTTTTCAATATATCTAGCGAACAAAACAAGATATTTTAAAAATTCTTTTTGTTATAGCTTTGGTATGTCTCAAAGATATGCCATAAAAAGCGCAAATTGTGTGACGTCATGATGACGTCATGAAAAAAATTCTTTTTTCAAGTCGCTAGAATATTGCACATAGCATTTGTAAACGTTTTCTTTCTTACCGGCCACTTTGGCTACTTTTAAACTTGGCAGACACTTACACCAACTGCTCACAATGTGTGGCGAACTTTTACGTCATGATGACGTCATCACATGTCACGTGACGTCATCTTAAAGGGGCATTTTTTCGAAGCCATATATCTACAAAAGTACAAGTCCGATTAAGTTGAAACGTAATATCTAGGTATGCCACCGGGTGTTATAGATGAACATTGACATGATGTTATGATTACGTCATCACATGTCACGTGACGTCATCTTAAAGGGGCAGTTTTTGAAGCCATATATAAACAAAAGTACAAGTTCGATTAAGTTGAAAAGTAATATCTAGGTAGCCCAATAGGTTTCTAGATGAAAATTGACATGACATTATTATGATGTCATCACATGTCACATGACGTCATCTTAAAGGTGCAGTTTTTGAAGCCATATATAAACAAAAGTACAAGTCCGATTAAGTTGAAACATGTATCTAGGTATGCCACCGGGTGTTATAGGTGAACATTGACTTGACGTTATGAAGTGATCACATGTCACGTGATGTCATTTTAAAGGGGCATTCGCTACACTATTCCCCATAACATTTGTACTCGATTTCTTTCTTTAAACCAATCCTTCACACATCCAATAACGTTAATTATTGTATAAACATTTGACTAACTAACACAATAAAAAAAACACGAAACAGCCCTGTGTTTGTCCACGGGACAAACACATAACATGTCTAGTTTTTTTTTTTTTTGTGCTTCTTTTTCAGTCAAATGCCCATAGCATTTGTACACGTTTTCTTTCTTACTGGCACTTTGGCTACTTTTATGCTGCCGATTGGCTTTAAACTTGGCAGACACTTAGACTAACTGCTCAGAATGTATGCCGCACATTTACGTCATGATGACGTCATCACGTGATTTTTTATGAATTTTTGAAATTTCAAAATCGTAAAATTCTTTTCAATATATCTAGCGAACAAAACAAGATATTTTCAAAATTCTTTTTGTTACAGCTTTGGTAGGTCTCAAAGATATGCCCTAAAAAAGAAAAAAATGTGTGACGTCATGATGACATCATCAAAAATGTGCTTTTATAAAACACATATAAGGATAGGTCCGATCGTCATGAAAATTGGTGGGTAGGTAGATACTGGCACTAGGATGCAAAATCCAAAGTGACGTCATGATGACGTCATCACGTGATTTGTTATGAATTTTTGACATTTTGAAAATCGTAACATTCTTTTAAATATATCTGGCAAACAAAACAAGATATTTTCAAAATTCTTTTTGTTATAGCTTTGGTAGGTCTCAAAGATATGCCCTAAAAAGGAAAAAAAATTGTGACGTCATGATGACATCATCAAAAATGTGCTTTTTTAAAACACATATAAGGAAAGGTCCGATCGTCATGCAAATTGGTGGGTAGGTAGATACTGGTACTAGGATGCAAAATCCAAAGTGACGTCATGATGACGTCATCACGTGATTTGTTATGAATTTTTGAAATTTTGAAATCGTAACATTCTTTTAAATATATCTCGCAAACAAAACAAGAGATTTTCAAAATTCTTTTTGATACAGCTTTTGGTATGTCTCAAAGATATGCCCTAAAAGGCGAAAATTGTGTGACGTCATAATGACGTCATCAATTTTTTTTTTTAACGCATGTAAGGGTCGGTCCAATTAAAAATGTATACATTTAATTTTTCTCTACCTAATTCAACAATTTCGTGATCGTGGCTCATTCAAGTATTAAGAAATAACAGGCATCTAAAAAATTGTGACCAAATTCAATATAACACAAAGGAATTCTGGGAAGGACAGAAACCATGGCTTTCATGTGGCATGCTGTCTATAAAGAGTTGATCTCTAGTCTTTTTTTCAAGTCGTAGGCAGATACTTACACCAACTGCTCAGAATGTGCACCGAACTTTTAGGTCATGATGACGTCATCACATGTCACGTGACGTCATCTTAAAGGGGCATTTTTGGAAACCATATATCTACAAAAGTACAAGTCACATTAAGTTAAAACGTGGTATTTAGTTATGCCAGCATGTGTTAGATAAAAATGTATGTGACGTCATGGTGACGTCATGATGACGTCATCGGCAAATTTTCTATGATTTTTTTCATTTTTGAAATTTCATTTAAATCACATAATTTTACACAAAAAAACAAAACAGCCCTGTGTTTGTCCACAAACACTGCACCAGATGTCTAGTTTCTTTTTTTTTTTCTTTTTCAGCCAAATGCCCATAGCATTTGTGCACGTTTTCTTTCTAACCGGCATTTTGGCCACTTTTAAGCAGCCGATTGGCTTTAAACTTGGCAGACACTTAGACCAACTGCTCAGAATGTCTGCCGAACTTTTACGTAATGATGACGTCATCACGTGATTTTTTATGAATTTTTGAATTTTGAAAATCGTAACATTCTTTTCAATATATCTAACGAAAAAAACAAGATATTTTGAAAATTCTTTTTGTTATAGCTTTGGTATGTCTCAAAGATATGCCCTAAAAGGCGAAAATTGTGTGAGGTCATGATGACGTCGTCAAAAATTTTTTTTTTTTAAACGCATGTAAGGGTCAATCTGATTACAAAAATGTATACATTGAATTTTTCTGTACCTAATTCCAAAATTTCATGATCGTGGCTCACTCAAGTAAGAAATAACAGCCATTTCAAAATTTAGACCAAATTCAATATAACACAAAGGAATTCTGGGAAGGGCAGGTAACCATGGCTTAAATGTGCATGCTGTTTATAAAAAGGGTTGATTTGTAGTCTTTTTTCAAGTCGCTAAATTATAAAACAATTTTAATCGTAACATTCTTTTCAATATATCTACCGAACAAAACAAGATATTTTCAAAATGCTTTTTGTTATAGCTTTGGTATGTCTCAAAGATATGCCCTAAAAAGCGAAAATTGTGTGACGTCATGATGACGTCATAAAAAAAATTGTTTTTCAAGTCGCTAGAATATTGCCCATAGCATTTGTAAACGTTTTCTTTCTTACCGGCCACTTTGGCTACTTTTAAACTTGGCAGACACTTACCCCAACTGCTCACAATGTGTAACGAACGTTTACGTCATGATGACGTCATCACATGTCACGTGACGTCATCTTAAAGGGGCATTTTTCGAAGCCATATATAAACAAAAGTACAAGTCCGATTAAGTTGAAAAGTAATATCTAGGTAGCCCAGTAGGTTTATAGATGAAATTTGACTTGACATTATGATGACGTCATCACATGTCACGTGACGTCATCTTAAAGGGGCAGTTGTTGAAGCTATATAAACAAAAGTATCAGTCCGATTAAGTTGAAAAGTAATATCTAGGTAGCCCAGTACATATAGGTTTATATATGAAAAGTGACTTGACATTATGATGATGTCATCACATGTCACGTGACGTCATCTTAAAGGGGCTGTTTATGAAGCCATATATAGACAAAAGTATAAGTCCGATTAAGTTGAAAAGTAATATCTAGGTAGGTCAGCAAGTTTATAGATACGTTATGATGACGTCATCACATGTTACTACTACAAACAACTTTAATTAATTTCAAAATTACCAAAGAAAACTGGCAGCAGCGCGATTCTTTGACAAACTTAAATTATTGTATTCACATTTCACATCCAAACTAAAAAAACAAAAACGAAACAGCCCTGTGTTTGTCCACAAACACCAACCTCATGCCTCTAGTTTTTTTTTTTTCTTTTTCAGACTTTTGCCCATAGCGTTTGTACACGATTTCTTTCTGCCAGGGACTTTGGCTACTTTTATGCAGCCGATTGCCTTTAAACTTAACAGACACTTAGACCAACTGCTCAGCATGCATGCCGAACTTTTACGTCATGATGACGTCATCACGTGATTTTTTATGAATTTTTGAATTTTGAAAATCGTAACATTCATTAAATTATATCTAGCGAACAAAACAAGATATTTTCAAAATTCTTTTTCTTATAGCTTTGGTATGTCTCAAAGATATGCCCTAAATTGCGAAAATTGTGTGACGTCATGATGACGTCATCAAAAATATGTTTTTTTGTAAACGCATGTAAGGGTCAATCCGATCACAAAAATGTATACATTGAATTTTCCTGTACCTAATTCCAAAATTTCATGATCGTGGCTCACTCAAGTATGAAATAGGAGCCATTTCAAAATTTAGACCAAATTCAATATAACACAAAGGAATTCTGGGAAGGGCTGATAACCATGGGTATTATGTGCTTGCTGTTTATAAAAGGGGTTGATTTCTAGTCTTTTTTCAAGTCGCTAAATTTTTGAAGTATTAAAATCGTAACATTCTTTTCAATATATCTAGCGAACAAAACAAGATATTTTCAAAATTATTTTTGTTACAGCTTTGGTATGTCTCAAAGATATGCCCTAAAAAGCGAAAATTGTGTGACGTCATGATGACGTCATCAACAAATCTTTTTTTTAAAAACGCATCTAAGGGTCAATCCGATTACAAAAATGTATTCGTTGAATTTTCCTGTACCTAATTCCAAAATTTCATGATCGTGGCTCACTCAAGTATGAAATAGGAGCCATTTCAAAATTTTGACCAAATTCAATATAACACAAAGGAATTCTGGGAAGGGCTGATAACCATGGGTATTATGTGCTTGCTGTTTATAAAAGGGATTGATTTCTAGTCTTTTTTCAAGTCGCTAAATTTTTGAAGTTTTAGAATCGTAACATTCTTTTCAATATATCTAGCGAACAAAACAAGATATTTTCAAAATTCTTTTTGTTATAGCTTTGGTATGTCTCAAAGATATGCCATAAAAAGCGCAAATTGTGTGACGTCATGATGACGTCATAAAAAAAATTCTTTTTTCAAGTCGCTAGAATATTGCACATAGCATTTGTAAACGTTTTCTTTCTTACCGGCCACTTTGGCTACTTTTAAACTTGGCAGACACTTACACCAACTGCTAACAATGTGTGCAGAACTTTTACGTCATGATGACGTCATCACATGTCACGTGACGTCATCTTAAAGGGGCATTTTTTCGAAGCCATATATCTACAAAAGTACAAGTCCGATTAAGTTGAAACGTAATATCTAGGTATGCCACCGGGTGTTATAGATGAACATTGACATGATGTTATGATGACGTCATCACATGTCACGTGACGTCATCTTAAAGGGGCATTTTTCGAAGCCATATATCTACAAAAGTACAAGTCCGATTAAGTTGGAACGTAATATCTAGGTATGCCACCGGGTGTTATAGATAAACATGGACATAACGTTATGATCAAGTCATAACATGTCACGTGGTGTCATCTTAAAGGGGCACTTGCTAGATTATTGCCCATAGCATTTTTAAACGTTTACTTTCTTACCGGCCACTTTGGCTACTTTTAAACTTGGTAGACACTTACCCCAACTGCTCACAATGTGTGCCAAACTTTTACGTCATGATGATGTCATCACATGTCACGTGACGTCATATTAAATGGGCATTTTTTCAAAGCTATATATCTACAAAAGTACAAGTCCGATTAAGTTGAAAAGTAATATCCAGGTAGCCTAGTAGGTTTATAGATGAAAATTGACATTACGTTATGATGACATCATCACATGTTACGTGACGTCATCTTAAAGGGGCAGTTTTTGAATCCATATATATTAAGAAGTACATGTCTGATTAAGTTGAAAAGTAATATCTAGGTTGCCCAATAGGTTTATAGATGAAAATTTACATGACATTATTATGATGTCATCACATGTTACATGACGTCATCTTAAAGGTGCAGTTTTTGAAGCCATATATAAACAAAAGTACAAGTCCGATTAAGTTCAAAAGTAATATCTAGGTAGCCCAGTAGGTATTTTAAATTTAAAAAATTATGATGTCATGATTACGTCATCACTTGTTTCGTGTCATTATCTTAAAGAGGCATTTTTCGAAGCCATATATCTACAAAAGTACAGCTCCGATTTATTTGAAATGTAATATATAGTCGGGTAGGCAAGCAGGTTTATAGATGAAAATTGACATGACGTTATGATGACGTCATCACATGTCACGTGACGTTATCTTAAAGGGGCAGTTTTTGAAGCCATACATTGTATATCTACAAAAGTACAAGTTTGATTATTTTAAATGTAATATCTAGGTAGGTCAGCAAGTTTACAGATGAAAATTTACATTACGTTATTTTGACGTCATCACAAGTGACTATTACAAACAACTTTAATCATTTTCAAAGTCTAACAAAGAAAACTGGCAGGAGCGCGATTGTTTGACGAACTTTAATTATTGTATTCACATTTCACATCCAAACTAAAAAAAATAAAAAGCGAAACAGCCCTGTGTTTGTCCACAAACACCGTCCGTCTAGTTTTTTTTTTTTTTTTTTTTTTTTCTTCTTTTTCAGACTTTTGCCCATAGCATTTGTACACGATTTCTTTCTGCCAGGCACTTTGGCTACTTTTATGCAGCCGATTGCCTTTAAACTTAACAGACACTTAGACCAACTACTCAGGATGCATGCCGAACTTTTACGTCATGATGACGTCATCACGTGATTTTTTATGAATTTTTGAATTTTGAAAATCGTAACATTCATTAAATTATATCTAGCGAACAAAACAAGATATTTTCAAAATTCTTTTTCTGATAGCTTTGGTATGTCTCAAAGATATGCCCTAAATTGCGAAAATTGTGTGACGTCATGATGACGTCATCAAAAATGTGTTTTTTTATTAACGCATGTAAGGGTCAATCCGATTACAAAAATGTATATATTGAATTTTCCTGTACCCAATTCCAAAATTTCATGATCGTGGCTCACTCAAGTAAGAAATGACAGCCATTTCAAAATTTAGACCAAATTCAATATAACACAAAGGAATTCTGGGACGGGCTGATAACCATGGCTATTATGAGCTTGCTGTTTATAAAAGGGGTTGATTTCTAGTCTTTTTTCAAGTCGCTGAATTTTTGAAGTTTTAAAATCGTAACATTCTTTTCAATATATCTAGCGAACAAAACAAGATATTTTCAAAATTATTTTTGTTACAGCTTTGGTATGTCTCAAAGATATGCCCTAAATGGCGAAAATTGTGTGACGTCATGATGACGTCATCAACAATATTTCTTTTTTAAAACGCATGTAAGGGTCAATCTGATTACAAAAATGTATACATTGTATTTTTCTGTACCCAATTCCAAAATTTCATGATCGTGGCTCACTCAAGTGTGAAATAGGAGCCATTTCAAAATTTAGACCAAATTCAATATAACACAAAGGAATTCTGGGAAGGGCTGATAACCATGGGTATTATGTGCTTGCTGTTTATAAAACGGGTTGATTTCTAGTCTTTTTTCAAGTCGCTAAATTTTTGAAGTTTTAGAATCGTAACATTCTTTTCAATATATCTAGCGAACAAAACAAGATATTTTCAAAATTCTTTTTGTTATAGCTTTGGTATGTCTCAAAGATATGCCCTAAAAAGCGCAAATTGTGTGACGTCATGATGACGTCATGAAAAAAATTCTTTTTTCAAGTCGCTAGAATATTGCACATAGCATTTGTAAACGTTTTCTTTCTTACCGGCCACTTTGGCTACTTTTAAACTTTTCAGACACTTACACCAACTGCTCACAATGTGTGCCGAACTTTTACGTCATGATGACGTCATCACATGTCACGTGACGTCATCTTAAAGCGGCATTTTTCGAAGCCATATATCTACAAAAGTACAAGTCCGATTCAGTTGGAACGTAAGGTATGCCACCTGGTGTTATAGATGAAAATTGACAAGACGTTATGATCAAGTCATAACATGTCACGTGGTGTCATCTTAAAGGGGCACTCGCTAGATTATTGCCTATAGCATTTGTACACGTTTTCTTTCTTACCGGCACTTTGGGTACTTTTAAACTTGGCAGACACTTAGACTAACTGCTCACAATGTGTGCCGAACTTTTACCTCTTGATGACGTCATGACATGCCACGTGACGTCATCTTAAAGGGGCAGTTTTTGAAGCCATATATCTACAAAAGTACAAATTCGATTAAGTTGAAAAGTAATATCTAGGTAGCCCAGTAGGTTTATAGCTGAAAATTGACATGACATTATCATAATTGATGTCATCACATGTCACGTGACGTCATCTTAAAGGGGCAGTTTTTGAAGCCATATATAAACAAAATTACAAGTTCGATTAAGTTGAAAAGTAATATCTAGGTAGCCCAGTAGGTTTATAGCTGAAAATTGACATGACATTATCATGATGTCATCACATGTCACGTGACGTCATCTTAAAGGGGCAGTTTTTGAAGCCATATCTACAAAAGTACAAGCTCGATTAAGTTGAAATGTAATATCTAAGTAGGCCAGCAGGTTTATAGATGAAAATTGACATGACGTTATGATGACTTCATCACATGTCACCTGACGTCATCTTAAAGGGGCAGTTTTTGAAGCCACATATAAACAAAAGTACAAGTTCGATTAAGTTGAAATGTAATATCCAGGCAGATCTGCAGGTTCATAGATGAAAATTGACATGACATTATGATGACTTCATCACATGTCACGTGAAGTCATCTTAAAGGGGCAGTTTTTGAAGCCATCTATCTACAAAAGTACAAGTTCGATTAAGTTGAAACGTGGTATCTAACATGAATTTTAAACAATTTTTGATAATTCTTGTAATATATTTTTAGGTCATACACACTTAAATATAAATGTGAAAAATGTGTGACGTCTGATGACGTAATCATGGTCATCAACTCCTTGTATGCTCACATTTCCAAAACGATTATGAATAAGCCTACGTGATTGCATGACCTGTCGTAGACGACCATGAATGTAAAACGAGATTTTTTGATCCACCATTGAAATCTCAAACATTAAGAATCAAACTACCAAAAACCCCCCAAACGAAACAGCCCTGTGTTTGTCCACAAACACCAAAGCTCTAGTTTTTTTTTTTTTTTTTTTTTTTTTTTTTCTTTTTCAGACTTTTGCCCATAGCGTTTGTACACGATTTCTTTCTACCAGGGACTTTGGCTACTTTTATGCAGCCGATTGCCTTTAAACTTAACAGACACTTAGACCAACTACTCAGGATGCATGCCGAACTTTTACGTCATGATGACGTCATCACGTGATTTTTTATGAATTTTTGAATTTTGAAAATCGTAACATTCATTAAATTATATCTAGCGAACAAAACAAGATATTTTCAAAATTCTTTTTCTTATAGCTTTGGTATGTCTCAAAGATATGCCCTAAATTGCGAAAATTGTGTGACGTCATGATGACGTCATCAAAAATATGTTTTTTTTTTAACGCATGTAAGGGTCAATCCGATTACAAAAATGTATACATTGTATTTTTCTGTACCCAATTCCAAAATTTCATGATCGTGGCTCACTCAAGTAAGAAATGACAGCCATTTCAAAATTTAGACCAAATTCAATATAACACAAAGGAATTCTGGGACGGGCTGATAACCATGGCTATTATGAGCTTGCTGTTTATAAAAGGGGTTGATTTCTAGTCTTTTTTCAAGTCGCTGAATTTTTGAAGTATTAAAATCGTAACATTCTTTTCAATATATCTAGCGAACAAAACAAGATATTTTCAAAATTATTTTTGTTACAGCTTTGGTATGTCTCAAAGATATGCCCTAAATGGCGAAAATTGTGTGACGTCATGATGACGTCATCAACAATATTTTTTTTTTTAAACGCATGTAAGGGTCAATCTGATTACAAAAATGTATACATTGAATTTTCCTGTACCTAATTCCAAAATTTCGTGATCGTGGCTCACTCAAGTAAGAAATAGGAGCCATTTCAAAATTTAGACCAAATTCAATATAACACAAAGGAATTCTGGGAAGGGCTGATAACCATGGCTTAAATGTGCATGCTGTTTATAAAAAGGGTTGATTTGTAGTCTTTTTTCAAGTCGCTGAATTCTTGAAGTTTTATAATCGTAACATTCTTTTCACTATATCTAGCTAACAAAACAAGATATTTTCAAAATTCTTTTTGTTATAGCTTTGGTATGTCTCAAAGATATGCCCTAAAAAGCGAAAATTGTGTGACGTCATGATGACGTCATAAAAAAATTCTTTTTTCAAGTCGATAGAATATTGCCCATAGCATTTGTAAATGTTTACTTTCTTACCGGCCACATTGGCTACTTTTAAACTTGGCAGACACTTACCCCAACTGCTCACAATGTGTGCCGAACTTTTACGTCCTGATGACGTCATCACATGTCACGTGACGTCATCTTAAAGGGGCATTTTTCGAAGCCATATATCTACAAAAGTACAAGTCCGATTCAGTTGGAACGTAAGGTATGCCACCTGGTGTTATAGATGAAAATTGACATGACGTTATGATCAAGTCATAACATGTCACGTGGTGTCATCTTAAAGGGGCACTCGCTAGATTATTGCCTATAGCATTTGTACACGTTTTCTTTCTTACCGGCACTTTGGGTACTTTTAAACTTGGCAGACACTTAGACTAACTGCTCACAATGTGTGCCGAACTTTTACCTCTTGATGACGTCATGACATGCCACGTGACGTCATCTTAAAGGGGCAGTTTTTGAAGCCATATATCTACAAAAGTACAAATTCGATTAAGTTGAAAAGTAATATCTAGGTAGCCCAGTAGGTTTATAGCTGAAAATTGACATGACATTATCATAATTGATGTCATCACATGTCACGTGACGTCATCTTAAAGGGGCAGTTTTTGAAGCCATATGTCTACAAAAGCACAAGTCCGATTAAGTTCAAAAGTAATATCTAGGTAGCCCACTAGGTTTATAGATAACAATTGAATTGACGTTATGATGACGTCATCACATGTCACGTGACGTCATCTTAAAGGGGCAGTTTTTGAAGCCATATATAAACAAAATTACAAGTTCGATTAAGTTGAAAAGTAATATCTAGGTAGCCCAGTAGGTTTATAGCTGAAAATTGACATGACATTATCATGATGTCATCACATGTCACGTGACGTCATCTTAAAGGGGCAGTTTTTGAAGCCATATCTACAAAAGTACAAGCTCGATTAAGTTGAAATGTAATATCTAAGTAGGCCAGCAGGTTTATAGATGAAAATTGACATGACGTTATGATGACTTCATCACATGTCACCTGACGTCATCTTAAAGGGGCAGTTTTTGAAGCCACATATAAACAAAAGTACAAGTTCGATTAAGTTGAAATGTAATATCCAGGCAGATCTGCAGGTTCATAGATGAAAATTGACATGACATTATGATGACTTCATCACATGTCACGTGACGTCATCTTAAAGGGGCAGTTTTTGAAGCCATCTATCTACAAAAGTACAAGTTCGATTAAGTTGAAACGTGGTATCTAACATGAATTTTAAACAATTTTTGATAATTCTTGTAATATATTTTTAGGTCATACACACTTAAATATAAATGTGAAAAATGTGTGACGTCTGATGACGTAATCATGGTCATCAACTCCTTGTATGCTCACATTTCCAAAACGATTATGAATAAGCCTACGTGATTGCATGACCTGTCGTAGACGACCATGAATGTAAAACGAGATTTTTTGATCCACCATTGAAATCTCAAAAATTAAGAATCAAACTACCAAAAACCCCCCAAACGAAACAGCCCTGTGTTTGTCCACAAACACCAAAGCTCTAGTTTTTTTTTTTTTTTTTTTTTTTTTTTTTTTTTTTTTTTTTTTCTTTTTCAGACTTTTTGCCCATAGACTTTGTACACGTTTTCGTTCTGCCAGGCACTTTGGCTACTTTTATGCAGCCGATTGCCTTTAAACTTAACAGACACTTAGACCAACTGCTCAGGATGCATGCCGATCTTTTACGTCATGGTGACGTCATCACGTGATTTTTTATGAATTTTTGAATTTTGAAAATCGTAACATTCATTAAATTATATCTAGCGAACAAAACAAGATATTTTCAAAATTCTTTTTCTTATAGCTTTGGTATGTCTCAAAGATATGCCTTAAAAAGCGAAAATTGTGTGACGTCATGATGACGTCATCAAAAATGCTTTTTTTTTTTAACGCATGTAAGGGTCAATCTGATTACAAAAATGTATATATTGAATTTTGCTGTACCCAATTCCAAAATTTCATGATCGTGGCTCACTCAAGTAAGAAATAACAGCCATTTCAAAATTTAGACCAAATTCAATATAACACAAAGGAATTCTGGGACGGGCTGATAACCATGGCTATTATGAGCTTGCTGTTTATAAAAGGGGTTGATTTCTAGTCTTTTTTCAAGTCGCTGAATTTTTGAAGTATTAAAATCGTAACATTCTTTTCAATATATCTAGCGAACAAAACAAGATATTTTCAAAATTCTTTTTGTTATAGCTTTGGTATGTTTCAAAGATATGCCCTAAAAGGCGAAAATTGTGTGACGTCATGATGACGTCATCAAAAATATGTGTTTTTTTTAACGCATGTAAGGGTCAATCCGATTACAAAAATGTATACATTGTATTTTTCTGTACCCAATTCCAAAATTTCATGATCGTGGCTCACTCAAGTAAGAAATGACAGCCATTTCAAAATTTAGACCAAATTCAATATAACACAAAGGAATTCTGGGACGGGCTGATAACCATGGCTATTATGAGCTTGCTGTTTATAAAAGGGGTTGATTTCTAGTCTTTTTTCAAGTCGCTGAATTTTTGAAGTATTAAAATCGTAACATTCTTTTCAATATATCTAGCGAACAAAACAAGATATTTTCAAAATTCTTTTTGTTATAGCTTTGGTATGTTTCAAAGATATGCCCTAAAAGGCGAAAATTGTGTGACGTCATGATGACGTCATCAAAAATATGTGTTTTTTTTAACGCATGTAAGGGTCAATCCGATTACAAAAATGTATACATTGTATTTTTCTGTACCCAATTCCAAAATTTCATGATCGTGGCTCACTCAAGTAAGAAATGACAGCCATTTCAAAATTTAGACCAAATTCAATATAACACAAAGGAATTCTGGGACGGGCTGATAACCATGGCTATTATGAGCTTGCTGTTTATAAAAGGGGTTGATTTCTAGTCTTTTTTCAAGTCGCTGAATTTTTGAAGTTTTAAAATCGTAACATTCTTTTCAATATATCTAGCGAACAAAACAAGATATTTTCAAAATTCTTTTTGTTATAGCTTTGGTATGTTTCAAAGATATGCCCTAAAAGGCGAAAATTGTGTGACGTCATGATGACGTCATCAAAAATATGTGTTTTTTTTAACGCATGTAAGGGTCAATCCGATTACAAAAATGTATACATTGTATTTTTCTGTACCCAATTCCAAAATTTCATGATCGTGGCTCACTCAAGTAAGAAATGACAGCCATTTCAAAATTTAGACCAAATTCAATATAACACAAAGGAATTCTGGGACGGGCTGATAACCATGGCTATTATGAGCTTGCTGTTTATAAAAGGGGTTGATTTCTAGTCTTTTTTCAAGTCGCTGAATTCTTGAAGTTTTATAATCGTAACATTCTTTTCACTATATCTAGCGAACAAAACAAGATATTTTCAAAATTCTTTTTGTTATAGCTTTGGTATGTCTCAAAGATATGCCCTAAAAAGCGAAAATTGTGTGACGTCATGATGACGTCATAAAAAAATTCTTTTTTCAAGTCGATAGAATATTGCCCATAGCATTTGTAAACGTTTACTTTCTTACCGGCCACATTGGCTACTTTTAAACTTGGCAGACACTTACCCCAACTGCTCACAATGTGTGCCGAACCTTTACGTCATGATGACGTCATCACATGTCACGTGACGTCATCTTAAAGGGGCATTTTTCAAAGCCATATATCTACAAAAGTACAAGTCCGATTAAGTTGGAACGTAATATCTAGGTATGCCACCGGGTGTTATAGATGAACATTGACATGACGTTATGATCAAGTCATAACATGTCACGTGGTGTCATCTTAAAGGGGCACTCGCTAGATTATTGCCCTTAGCATTTGTAAACGTTTTCTTTCTTACTGGCCACTTTGGCTACTTTTAAACTTGGCAGACACTTACCCCAACTGCTCACAACGTGTGGCGAACTTTTACGTCATGATGATGTCATCACATGTCACGTGACGCCATCTTAAAGGGGCATTTTTTCGAAGCCATATATCTACAAAAGTACAAGTCCGATTAAGTTGAAACGTAATATCTAGGTATGCCACCGGGTGTTATAGATGGAAATTGACATGACGTTATGATGACGTCATCACATGTTACGTGACGTCATCTTAAAGGGGCAGTTTTTGAAGCCATATATATTAAGAAGTACATGTCCGATTAAGTTGAAAAGTAATATCTAGGTAGCCCAATAGGTTTATAGATGAAAATTGACATGACATTATTATGTCATCACATGTCACATGACGTCATCTTAAAGGTGCAGTTTTTGAAGCCATATATAAACAAAAGTACAAGTCCGATTAAGTTCAAAAGTAATATCTAGGTAGCCCAGTAGGTATTTTAAATAACAAAATTATTGATGTCATGATTACGTCATCACTCGTTTCGTGTCATTATCTTAAAGGGGCATTTTTCTCAAAGCCATATATCTTCAAAAGTACAGGTCCGATTTATTTGAAATGTAATATATAGTCGGGTAGGCAAGCAGGTTTATAGATGAAAATTGACGTGACGTTATGATGACGTCATCACATGTCACGTCACGTTATCTTAAAGGGGCAGTTTTTAAAGCCATACATTGTATATCTACAAAAGTACAAGTTCGATTATTTTAAATGTAATATCTAGGTAGGTCAGCAAGTTTACAGATGAAAATGTACATTACGTTATGATGACGTCATCACAAGTGACTATTACAAACAACTTTAATTATTTTCAAAGTCTAACAAAGAAAACTGGCAGCAGCGCGATTGTTTGACAAACTTAAATTATTGTATTCTCATTTCACATCCAAAAAATAAAAAAACAAAAACGAAACAGCCCTGTGTTTGTCCACAAACACCTCCCATTGGCTCTAGTTTTTGGCTGTTTCGAAAGTTTTTCGAAACAGCCCTTGTTTTCGTTAAGATTTTTTTTTTTTTCTTTTTTTTTTTTTTTCTTTTTTTTTTTTTTCTTTTTCAGACTTTTGCCCATAGCGTTTGTACACGATTTCTTTCTGCCAGGGACTTTGGCTAGTTTTATGCAGCCGATTGCCTTTAAACTTAACAGACACTTAGACCAACTGCTCAGAATGTATACCGAACTTTTACGTCATGATGACGTCATCACGTGATTTTTTATGAATTTTTGAATTTTGAAAATCGTAACATTCATTAAATTATATCTAGCGAACAAAACAAGATATTTTCAAAATTCTTTTTCTTATAGCTTTGGTATGTCTCAAAGATATGCCCTAAAAAGCGAAAACTGTGTGACGTCATGATGACGTCATCAAAAATGCTTTTTTTTTTTAACGCATGTAAGGGTCAATCTGATTACAAAAATGTATATATTGAATTTTGCTGTACCCAATTCCAAAGTTTCATGATCGTGGCTCACTCAAGTAAGAAATGACAGCCATTTCAAAATTTAGACCAAATTCAATATAACACAAAGGAATTCTGGGACGGGCTGATAACCATGGCTATTATGAGCTTGCTGTGTATAAAAGGGGTTGATTTCTAGTCTTTGTTCAAGTCGCTGAATTTTTGAAGTTTTAAAATCGTAACATTCTTTTCAATATATCTAGCGAACTAAACAAGACATTTTCAAAATTCTTTTTGTTATAGCTTTGGTATGTCTCAAAGATATGCCCTAAAAAGCGAAAATTGTGTGACGTCATGATGACGTCATCAAAAAATTCTTTTTTTCAAGTCGCTAGAATATTGCCCATAGCATTTGTAAACGTTTTCTTTCTTACCGGCCACTTTGGCTAATTTTAAACTTGGCAGACACTTACCCCAACTGCTCACAATGTGTGCCGAACTTTTACGTCATAATGACGTCATCACATGTCACGTGACGTCATCTTAAAGGGGCATTTTTCAAAGCCATATATCTACAAAAGTACAAGTTCGATTAAGTTAAAATGTAATTTCAAAGTGAACAAACAAACTGGCACGAGCGGGATTCGAACCTGCGACCTCCGGGTTACCGTACCGGCGCTCTACCAACTGAGCTATCTTGCCCTATGTTGGCGGTCTCCCAAATTGTCAGTATCTTTGTTCGGGTGGGCGCTAGTCAGAAGTCATAAACCCAGAATGCCGTATAGCCAGGGATCACACCCAATTTTACGATACAACCTGGGAAGCGACATTGTGGGGATCCACTCAATGAGGATACGACTTTTTACTTATATTCGTCAAACAATCCACAAGGGAAACTGACTAGGTAAATTTGAATATAATTTCAAAGTGAACAAAGAAACTGGCACGAGCGGGATTCGAACCTGCGACCTCCGGGTTACCGTACCGGCGCTCTACCAACTGAGCTATCTTGCCCTATGTTGGCGGTCTCCCAAATTGTCAGTATCTTTGTTCGGGTGGGCGCTAGTCAGAAGTCATAAACCCAGAATGCCGTATAGCCAGGGATCACACCCAATTTTACGATACAACCTGGGAAGCGACATTGTGGGGATCCACTCAATGAGGATACGACTTTTTACTTATATTCGTCAAACAATCCACAAGGGAAACTGACTAGGTAAATTTGAATATAATTTCAAAGTGAACAAAGAAACTGGCACGAGCGGGATTCGAACCTGCGACCTCCGGGTTACCGTACCGGCGCTCTACCAACTGAGCTATCTTGCCCTATGTTGGCGGTCTCCCAAATTGTCAGTATCTTTGTTCGGGTGGGCGCTAGTCAGAAGTCATAAACCCAGAATGCCGTATAGCCAGGGATCACACCCAATTTTACGATACAACCTGGGAAGCGACATTGTGGGGATCCACTCAATGAGGATACGACTTTTTACTTATATTCGTCAAACAATCCACAAGGGAAACTGACTAGGTAAATTTGAATATAATTTCAAAGTGAACAAAGAAACTGGCACGAGCGGGATTCGAACCTGCGACCTCCGGGTTACCGTACCGGCGCTCTACCAACTGAGCTATCTTGCCCTAGCTATGTTGGCGGTCTCCCAAATTGTCAGTATCTTTGTTCGGGTGGGCGCTAGTCAGAAGTCATAAACCCAGAATGCCGTATAGCCAGGGATCACACCCAATTTTACGATACAACCTGGGAAGCGACATTGTGGGGATCCACTCAATGAGGATACGACTTTTTACTTATATTCGTCAAACAATCCACAAGGGAAACTGACTAGGTAAATTTGAATATAATTTCAAAGTGAACAAAGAAACTGGCACGAGCGGGATTCGAACCTGCGACCTCCGGGTTACCGTACCGGCGCTCTACCAACTGAGCTATCTTGCCCTATGTTGGCGGTCTCCCAAATTGTCAGTATCTTTGTTCGGGTGGGCGCTAGTCAGAAGTCATAAACCCAGAATGCCGTATAGCCAGGGATCACACCCAATTTTACGATACAACCTGGGAAGCGACATTGTGGGGATCCACTCAATGAGGATACGACTTTTTACTTATATTCGTCAAACAATCCACAAGGGAAACTGACTAGGTAAATTTGAATATAATTTCAAAGTGAACAAAGAAACTGGCACGAGCGGGATTCGAACCTGCGACCTCCGGGTTACCGTACCGGCGCTCTACCAACTGAGCTATCTTGCCCTATGTTGGCGGTCTCCCAAATTGTCAGTATCTTTGTTCGGGTGGGCGCTAGTCAGAAGTCATAAACCCAGAATGCCGTATAGCCAGGGATCACACCCAATTTTACGATACAACCTGGGAAGCGACATTGTGGGGATCCACTCAATGAGGATACGACTTTTTACTTATATTCGTCAAACAATCCACAAGGGAAACTGACTAGGTAAATTTGAATATAATTTCAAAGTGAACAAAGAAACTGGCACGAGCGGGATTCGAACCTGCGACCTCCGGGTTACCGTACCGGCGCTCTACCAACTGAGCTATCTTGCCCTATGTTGGCGGTCTCCCAAATTGTCAGTATCTTTGTTCGGGTGGGCGCTAGTCAGAAGTCATAAACCCAGAATGCCGTATAGCCAGGGATCACACCCAATTTTACGATACAACCTGGGAAGCGACATTGTGGGGATCCACTCAATGAGGATACGACTTTTTACTTATATTCGTCAAACAATCCACAAGGGAAACTGACTAGGTAAATTTGAATATAATTTCAAAGTGAACAAAGAAACTGGCACGAGCGGGATTCGAACCTGCGACCTCCGGGTTACCGTACCGGCGCTCTACCAACTGAGCTATCTTGCCCTATGTTGGCGGTCTCCCAAATTGTCAGTATCTTTGTTCGGGTGGGCGCTAGTCAGAAGTCATAAACCCAGAATGCCGTATAGCCAGGGATCACACCCAATTTTACGATACAACCTGGGAAGCGACATTGTGGGGATCCACTCAATGAGGATACGACTTTTTACTTATATTCGTCAAACAATCCACAAGGGAAACTGACTAGGTAAATTTGAATATAATTTCAAAGTGAACAAAGAAACTGGCACGAGCGGGATTCGAACCTGCGACCTCCGGGTTACCGTACCGGCGCTCTACCAACTGAGCTATCTTGCCCTATGTTGGCGGTCTCCCAAATTGTCAGTATCTTTGTTCGGGTGGGCGCTAGTCAGAAGTCATAAACCCAGAATGCCGTATAGCCAGGGATCACACCCAATTTTACGATACAACCTGGGAAGCGACATTGTGGGGATCCACTCAATGAGGATACGACTTTAAGTTAAAATGTAATATCTAGGTATCCAAGTAGTTTTATAAATGCAAATTGACATGACGTTATGATGACGTCATCACTTGTGACGTCATCTTAAAGGGGCAGTTTTTGAAGGCGCATATCTACAGAAGTACATGTCCGATTAAGTTTAAAAGTAATATCTAGGTAGCCCAGTAGGTTTATAGATGAAAATTGACATGACATGATGTTGACGTCATCACATGTCACGTGACGTCATCTTAAAGGGGCAGTTTTTGAAGCCATATATAAACAAAAGTACAAGTCCGATTAAGTTGAAAAGTTATATCTAGGTAGGTCAGCAAGTTTATAGATGAAAATTTATGTGACGTTATGATGACGTCATCACATGTTACTACTACAAACAACTTTAATTAATTTCAAAATTAACAAAGAAAACTGGCAGCAGCGCGATTGTTTGACAAACTTAAATTATTGTATTCACATTTCACATCCAAACTAAAAAACCAAAAACGAAACAGCCCTGTGTTTTGTCCACAAACACCAACCTCATGCCTCTAGTTTTTTTGGCTTTTCCGACAACCAGTCGGAAAAGGCATTGTTTTTGTTCTGATTTTTTTTTTGGCTTTTCCGAAAACCTTCGGAAAAGGCATTGTTTTTGTTCTGATTTTTTTTTTTTTATTTCTTTTTCTTCTTCTTACTTTAGTTCCATCCCAAATCCCATAGACTTTGTACACGAATTTTATAGGTGGCACTTTGGTCACTAAACAATCTCAGATCTTAATCAAACTTAATACAAACATAGACCCTAACCTGAAATTGTATGCCGAAGAGTGACGTCATGATGACGTCATCACGTGATTTTTTATGATTTTTTGAATTCTTAAAATCGTAACATTCTTTTCAATATATCTAGCGAACAAAACAAGATAATTTCAAAATTCTTTTTGTTATAGCTTTGGTATGTCTCAAAGATATGCCCTAAAAAGCGAAAATTGTGTGACGTCATGATGACGTCATCAAAATTTTTTTTTTTTTTAAACGCATGTAAGTGTCAATCCGATTACAAAAATGTATACAATGAATTTTTCTGTACGTAATTCCAAAATTTCATGATCGTGGCTCACTCAAGTAAGAAATAACAGCCATTTCAAAATTTAGACCAAATTCAATATAACACAAAGGAATTCTGGGACGGGCAGATAACCATGGGTATTATGTGCTTGCTGTTTATAAAAGGGGTTGATTTCTAGTCTTTTTTCAAGTCGCTGAATTTTTGAAGTTTTAAAATCGTAACATTCTTTTCAATATATCTAGCGAACAAAACAAGATATTTTCAAAATTCTTTTTGTTATGGCTTTGGTATGTCTCAAAGATATGCCCTAAAAAGCGAAAATTGTGTGACGTCATGATGACGTCATCAAAAATGTGTTTTTTCTTAAACGCTTGTAAGGGTCAATCCGATTACAAAAATGTATACATTGAATTTATCTGTACCCAATTCCAAAATTTCATGATCGTGGCTCACTCAAGTAAGAAATAACAGCAATTTCAAAATTTAGACCAAATTCAATATAACACAAAGGAATTCTGGGAAGGGCGGATAACCATGGCTTAAATGTGCATGCTGTTTATAAAAAGGGTTGATTTCTAGTCTTTTTTCAAGTCGCTAGACTGTTGCCCATAGCATTTGTACACGTTTTCTTTCTTACCGTCCACTTTGGCTACTTTTAAACTAGGCAAACACTTACCCCAACTGCTCACAATGTGTGCCAAACTTTTACGTCATGATGACGTCAACACATGTCACGTGACGTCATCTTAAAGGGGCAGTTTTTGAAGCCATATATCTACAAAAGTACAAGTTCGATTAAGTTGAAACGTAATATCTAGGTATGCCACCGGGTGTTATAGATACAAATTGACATGACGTTATGATGACTTCATCACATGTCACGTGACGTCATCTTAAAGGTGATTTTTCAAGGGCCCATATCTAGAGAACCGTAGTTCGGATTGCCTTTAAACCTGGTATGTTGGTGGGCCACCACGTGTTATAGATGAAAATTGAGGTGACGTCATGATGACGTCACCATACGATTTTATAGTAATTTTAAAGTTTTTGAACCTTAAAGTTTCTTAAAGTCATATCTCATCAACAGAACATGCTAAATTCAAAATTCTTTTTGGAATAGATTTGTTAGCTCCTATATTCTTTCACATAAATGGAAAAAAATTGTGACGTCATCATGACGTCATCAAAAATGTACTTTTTTGAAACACATATAAGGGTACCTCCGATCGTCATAAAAATTGGTGGGTGGGTAGATAATACTACTAGCATGTCAAATCGAAAGTGAGGTCATGATGACGTCATCGGCTGATTTTATATGAATTTTGTTGTTCTATCCCAAATCCCTTAGACTTTGTACACGAATTTTGTAAGTGGCATTTTGGTCACTAAACAACATCAGATCTTAATGAGACTTAACACAAAGACCCTTAGCTGAAAATGTATGCCGAAGAGTGACGTCATGATGACGTCATCACGTGTCACGTGACGTCATCATAAAGGTGCATTTTTCAAGGGCCCATATCTAGAGAACCGTAGGTCCGATTGCCGTAAAACCTGGTATGTTGGTGGGCCACCACGTGTTATAGATGAAAATTAAGGTGACGTCATGATGACGTCATCATACGATTTTATAGTAATGTTTAAGTTTTTGAATCTTAAAGTTTCTTGAAGCCATATCTCAACAGAACATGCTAAATTCAAAATTCTGTTTGTAATAGCTTTGTTAGCTCCGATATTCTTTCACATAAATATGAAAAGTGTATGACGTCATCATGACGTCATCAAAAATGTGCTTTATAGAAACACATATAAGGGTAAGTCCGATCGTCATAAAAATTGGTGGGTAGGTAGACAGTGCCACTAGCATGTAAAATCCCAGGTGACGTCATGATAACATCATTGGTTAATTTTCTATGAATTTTTAAATGTTTCAAATTTCATTGTGCTATATAAATTGTATACTGTCGTTGATCAGATTGACTTCAACCTTGACATAGGCCACGTTGCAAATATATTGTCTTTGACAAGTGCCGTCGTGATGACGTCATCATGGGTCACATGACATCATCTTAAAGGTGCATATTTTAAGCTCCTATATCTAGAGAACTGTACTTAAGATTGCATCCATTCTTGGTATGCTGGTAGGCCAACTAGGATTACAGATACAAATTGATGTGACGTCACGATGACATGATCATACTATTTTATAGCTTTGTTTAATTTTTCCAACTTTAAGCCATATCTCTTTAACGAAACATGCAAATGTCGAAATTCCTTTTTTAAAACGTGTGTTTGGTCACATATACTTAAATATAAATGTGAACAACGTATGCAAAATTCGAAGTGATGTAATAAAGAAATGCGGAAAAGCCCTATGTTCTGTTCTTGTAACAGACATAGATCTCTAGTTTTTATTGGCTTTTCCGACAATCCGTCGGAAAAGGCTTTGTTTTTGTTCTAATTTTTTTTTTTTTATTTCTTCTTCTTCTTCTTCTTCTTCTTCTTCTTCTTCTTCTTACTTTAGTTCTATCCTAAATCCCATAGACTTTGTACACGAATTTTATGACAGCCACTTTGGTCACTAAACAATCTCAGATCTTAATTAAACTTAACACAAACATAGACCCATACCTGAAATTGTATGCCGAAGAGTGACGTCATAATGACGTCATCACGTGATTTTTTATGATTTTTTGAATTTTGAAAATCGTAACATTCTTTTCAATATATCTAGCGAACAAAACAAGATATTTTCAAAATTCTTTTTGTTATGGCTTTGGTATGTCTCAAAGATATGCCCTAAAAAGCGAAAATTGTGTGACGTCATGATGACTTCATCAAAAATGTGTTTTTTTGTTAACGCATGTAAGTGTCAATCCGATTACAAAAATGTATACATTGAATTTTTCTGTACCTAATTCCAAAATTTCATGATCGTGGCTCACTCAAGTAAGAAATAACAGCCATTTCAAAATTTAGACCAAATTCAATATAACACAAAGGAATTCTGGGACGGGCAGATAACCATGGGTATTATGTGCTTGCTGTTTATAAAAGGGGTTGATTTCTAGTCTTTTTTCAAGTCGCTGAATTTTTGAAGTTTTAAAATCGTAACATTCTTTTCAATATATCTAGCGAACAAAACAAGATATTTTCAAAATTCTTTTTGTTATAGCTTTGGTATGTTTCAAAGATATGCTCTAAAAAGCGAAAATTGTGTGACGTCATGATGACGTAATAAAATAAATCTGTTTTCAAGTCGCTTGAATAGTGCCCATAGCATTGTAAACGTGTTCTTTCTTACCGGCCACTTTGGCTACTTTTAAACTTGGCAGACACTTACCCCAACTGCTCACAGTGTGTGCCGACCTTTTACGTCATGATGACGTCATCACATGTCACGTGACGTCATCTTAAAGATGATTTTTCAAGGGCCCATATCTAGAGAGCCGTAGGTCCGATTGCCTTTAAACCCGGTATGTTGGTAGACCACCACGTGTTATAGATGAAAATTTACGTGACGTCATGATGACGTCATCATACGATTTTATAGTAATTTTAAAGTTTTTGAACATTAAAGTTTCTTAAAGCCATATCTCATCAACAGAACATGCTAAATCCAAAATTCTTTTTGGAATAGCTTTGTTAGCTCCTATATTCTTTCACATAAATGGGAAAATGTGTGACGTCATCATGACGTCATCAAAAATGTTCTTTTTTGAAACACATATAAGGGTACGTTCGATCGTCATAAAAATTGCTGGGTAGGTAGATAATGCTACTAGCATGTAAAATCCAAAGTGACGTCATGATGACGTCATCGGCTGATTTTCTATGAAATTTTTAGTTCTATCCCAAATCCCATAGACTTTGTAGACGAATTTTGTAAGTGGCACTTTGGTCACTAAACAACCACAGATGTTAATCAGGCTTAACACAAACAAAGACCCTAAGCTGAAAATGTATGCCGAAACGTGACGTCATGATGACGTCATCACGTGTCACGTGACGTCATCCTAAACGTGCATTTTTCAAGGGCCCATATCTAGAGAACCGTATGTCCGATTGCCTTTAAACCTGGTATGTTGGTGGGCCACCACGTGTTATAGATGAAAATTGAGGTGACGTCATGATGACGTCACCATACGATTTTATAGTAATTTTAAAGTTTTTGAACCGTCAAAGTTTCTTAAAGCCATATCTCATCAACAGAACATGCTAAATTCAAAATTCTTTTTGGAATAGCTTTGTTAGCTCCTATATTCTTTCACGTAAATGTGAAAATGTGTGACGTCATCATCACGTCATCAAAATGTTTTTTTTTAATAACATATATAAGAATAGGTCTGAGTATCATAAAAAAATTGTGGGAAGGTAGATAGTGCCAGTAGAATGTAACATCCGAAGTGAAGTCATGATGACGTCATCGGCTAATTGTCTATGAATGTTTCAGTTCTATCCAAAATCCCATAGACTTTGTACACGAATTTTGTACAAACCACTTTACTCACTATAAACATCAGATCTTAATCAAACTTAACACAAACATAGAACGTAACTTGAAGTTTTAGGGTGGAAAACAAAAAAAGAGGAAAAGCCTTGTGTTCTGTTTCAAACAGACACAAACCTCTAGTTTCTTTTTCTTCTTCTTACTTTAGTTCCATCCCAAATCCCATAGACTTTGTACACGAATTTTATAGGTGGCACTTTGGTCACTAAACAATCTCAGATCTTAATCAAACTTAATACAAACATAGACCCTAACCTGAAATTGTATGCCGAAGCGTGACGTCATGATGACGTCATCACGTGATTTTTTATGATTTTTTGAATTCTTAAAATCGTAACATTCTTTTCAATATATCTAGCGAACAAAACAAGATATTTTCAAAATTCTTTTTGTTATAGCTTTGGTATGTCTCAAAGATATGCCCAAAAAAGCAACAATTGTGTGACGTCATGATGACGTCATCAAAACAATTTTTTTTTTTTAACGCATGTAAGTGTCAATCCAATTACAAAAATGTATACATTGAATTTTTCTGTACCTAATTCCAAAATTTCATGATCGTGGCTCACTCAAGTAAGAAATAACAGCCATTTCAAAATTTAGACCAAATTCAATATAACACAAAGGAATTCTGGGACGGGCAGATAACCATGGCTATTATGAGCTTGCTGTTTATAAAAGGGGTTGATTTCTAGTCTTTTTTCAAGTCGCTGAATTTTTGAAGTATTAAAATCGTAACATTCTTTTCAATATATCTAGCGAACAAAACAAGATATTTTCAAAATTCTTTTTGTTATAGCTTTGGTATGTCTCAAAGATATGCCCTAAAAGGCGAAAATTGTGTGACGTCATGATGACGTCATCAAAAATATATATTTTTTTTAACGCATGTAAGGGTCAATCCGATTACAAAAATGTATACATTGTATTTTTCTGTACCCAATTCCAAAATTTCATGATCGTGGCTCACTCAAGTAAGAAATGACAGCCATTTCAAAATTTAGACCAAATTCAATATAACACAAAGGAATTCTGGGACGGGCTGATAAACCATGGCTATTATGAGCTTGCTGTTTATAAAAGGGGTTGATTTCTAGTCTTTTTTCAAGTCGCTGAATTTCTAAATTGTTTAAATCGTAACATTCTTTTCAATATATCTAGCGAACAAAACAAGATATTTTCAAAATTCTTTTTGTTATAGCTTTGGTATGTTTCAAAGATATGCCCTAAAAAGCGAAAATTGTGTGACGTCATGATGACGTAACAAAATAAATCTGTTTTCAAGTCGCTAGAATAGTGCCCATAGCATTGTAAACGTTTTCTTTCTTACCGGCCACTTTGGCTACTTTTAAACTTGGCAGACACTTACCCCAACTGCTCACAATGTGTGCCGACCTTTTACGTCATGATGACGTCATCACATGTCACGTGACGTCATCTTAAAGATGATTTTTCAAGGGCCCATATCTAGAGAGCCGTAGGTCCGATTGCCTTTAAACCCGGTATGTTGGTAGACCACCACGTGTTATAGATGAAAATTTACGTGACGTCATGATGACGTCATCATACGATTTTATAGTAATTTTAAAGTTTTTGAACATTAAAGTTTCTTAAAGCCATATCTCATCAACAGAACATGCTAAATCCAAAATTCTTTTTGGAATAGCTTTGTTAGCTCCTATATTCTTTCACATAAATGGGAAAATGTGTGACGTCATCATGACGTCATCAAAAATGTTCTTTTTTGAAACACATATAAGGGTACGTTCGATCGTCATAAAAATTGCTGGGTAGGTAGATAATGCTACTAGCATGTAAAATCCAAAGTGACGTCATGATGACGTCATCGGCTGATTTTCTATGAAATTTTTAGTTCTATCCCAAATCCCATAGACTTTGTAGACGAATTTTGTAAGTGGCACTTTGGTCACCAAACAACCTCAGATCTTAATCAGGCTTAACACAAACAAAGACCCTCAGCTGAAAATGTATGCCGAAACGTGACGTCATGATGACGTCATCACGTGTCACGTGACGTCATCCTAAACGTGCATTTTTCAAGGGCCCATATCTAGAGAACCGTATGTCCGATTGCCTTTAAACCTGGTATGTTGGTGGGCCACCACGTGTTATAGATGAAAATTGAGGTGACGTCATGATGACGTCACCATACGATTTTATAGTAATTTTAAAGTTTTTGAACCTTAAAATTTGTTAAAGCCATATCTTGTCAACAGAACATGCTAAATTCAAAATCCTTTTTGTAATAGTTTTGTTAGCTCCTATATTCTTTCACATAAATGTGAAAAATGTGTGACGTCATCATGACGTCATCAAAAATGTGCTTTTTTGAAACACATATAAGGGTACGTCCGATCGTCATAAAAATTAGTGGGTAGGTAGATAGTGCTAATAGCATGTACAATCCAAAGTGACGTCATGATGACGTCATCGGCTGATTTTCTATAAATTGTTTAGTTCTATCCCAAATCCCATAGACTGTACACGACATTTGTAAGAGCCACTTTGGTCACTAAACAATTTCAGATCTTAATCAGACTTAACACAAACATACACCCTAAGCTGAAATTGTATGCCGAAGAGTGGCGTCATGATGACGTCATCGTGTGTGTAAAGTGACATAAACTTCTCCGTTAAATTTTTTAGTTTGAATTTTAGGTCCTACTAACCTAAGGTCTTTATTACATTGTACATTTACCATACACATTCGCCGTATAAAAAATTACCCTATTTTGTATTTTGTCTTCTCTTGATAATAAACAAGATGATATCCAATGAAATAGTGAAAATAACGGAAAAGCCCTCTGTTCTGTTAACCAACAGACAGACAGAGCTCTAGTTTTTTTTTCTTTTTCAGACTTTTGCCCATAGCGTTTGTACACGATTTCTTTCTGCCAGGGACTTTGGCTAGTTTTATGCAGCCGATTGCCTTTAAACTTAACAGACACTTAGACCAACTGCTCAGAATGTATGCCGAACTTTTACGTCATGATGACGTCATCACGTGATTTTTTATGAATTTTTGAATTTTGAAAATCGTAACATTCATTAAATTATATCTAGCGAACAAAACAAGATATTTTCAAAATTCTTTTTCTTATAGCTTTGGTATGTCTCAAAGATATGCCCTAAAAAGCGAAAACTGTGTGACGTCATGATGACGTCATCAAAAATGCTTTTTTTTTTTAACGCATGTAAGGGTCAATCTGATTACAAAAATGTATATATTGAATTTTGCTGTACCCAATTCCAAAATTTCATGATCGTGGCTCACTCAAGTAAGAAATGACAGCCATTTCAAAATTTAGACCAAATTCAATATAACACAAAGGAATTCTGGGACGGGCTGATAACCATGGCTATTATGAGCTTGCTGTTTATAAAAGGGGTTGATTTCTAGTCTTTTTTCAAGTCGCTGAATTTTTGAAGTATTAAAATCGTAACATTCTTTTCAATATATCTAGCGAACAAAACAAGATATTTTCAAAATTATTTTTGTTATAGCTTTGGTATGTCTCAAAGATATGCCCTAAAAGGCGAAAATTGTGTGACGTCATGATGACTTCATCAAAAATATGTTTTTTTTTTAACGCATGTAAGGGTCAATCCGATTACAAAAATGTATACATTGTATTTTTCTGTACCCAATTCCAAAATTTCATGATCGTGGCTCACTCAAGTAAGAAATGACAGCCATTTCAAAATTTAGACCAAATTCAATATAACACAAAGGAATTCTGGGACGGGCTGATAACCATGGCTATTATGAGCTTGCTGTTTATAAAAGGGGTTGATTTCTAGTCTTTTTTCAAGTCGCTGAATTTTTTAAGTTTTAAAATCGTAACATTCTTTTCAATATATCTAGCGAACAAAACAAGATATTTTCAAAATTATTTTTGTTACAGCTTTGGTATGTCTCAAAGATATGCCCTAAATGGCGAAAATTGTGTGACGTCATGATGACGTCATCAACAATATTTTTTTTTTTAAACGCATGTAAGGGTCAATCTGATTACAAAAATGTATACATTGTATTTTTCTGTACCCAATTCCAAAATTTCATGATCGTGGCTCACTCAAGTAAGAAATAACAGCCATTTCAAAATTTAGACCAAATTCAATATAACACAAAGGAATTCTGGGACGGGCTGATAACCATGGCTATTATGAGCTTGCTGTTTATAAAAGGGGTTGATTTCTAGTCTTTTTTCAAGTCGCTGAATTTTTGAAGTATTAAAATCGTAACATTCTTTTCAATATATCTAGCGAACAAAACAAGATATTTTCAAAATTATTTTTGTTATAGCTTTGGTATGTCTCAAAGATATGCCCTAAAAAGCGAAAATTGTGTGACGTCATGATGACGTCATAAAAAAATTCTTTTTTCAAGTCGATAGAATATTGCCCATAGCATTTGTAAACGTTTACTTTCTTACCGGCCACATTGGCTACTTTTAAACTTGGCAGACACTTACCCCAACTGCTCACAATGTGTGCCGAACTTTTACGTCCTGATGACGTCATCACATGTCACGTGACGTCATCTTAAAGGGGCATTTTTCGAAGCCATATATCTACAAAAGTACAAGTCCGATTCAGTTGGAACGTAAGGTATGCCACCTGGTGTTATAGATGAAAATTGACATGACGTTATGATCAAGTCATAACATGTCACGTGGTGTCATCTTAAAGGGGCACTCGCTAGATTATTGCCTATAGCATTTGTACACGTTTTCTTTCTTACCGGCACTTTGGGTACTTTTAAACTTGACAGACACTTAGACTAACTGCTCACAATGTGTGCCGAACTTTTACCTCTTGATGACGTCATCACATGCCACGTGACGTCATCTTAAAGGGGCAGTTTTTGAAGCCATATATCTACAAAAGTACAAATTCGATTAAGTTGAAAAGTAATATCTAGGTAGCCCAGTAGGTTTATAGCTGAAAATTGACATGACATTATCATAATTGATGTCATCACATGTCACGTGACGTCATCTTAAAGGGGCAGTTTTTGAAGCCATATGTCTACAAAAGCACAAGTCCGATTAAGTTTAAAAGTAATATCTAGGTAGCCTAGTAGGTTTTTAGATAAAAATTGAATTGACGTTATGATGACGTCATCACATGTCACGTGACGTCATCTTAAAGGGGCAGTTTTTGAAGCCATATATAAACAAAATTACAAGTTCGATTAAGTTGAAAAGTAATATCTAGGTAGCCCAGTAGGTTTATAGCTGAAAATTGACATGACATTATCATGATGTCATCACATGTCACGTGATGTCATCTAAAAGGGGCAGTTTTTGAAGCCATATCTACAAAAGTACAAGCTCGATTAAGTTGAAATGTAATATCTAAGTAGGCCAGCAGGTTTATAGATGAAAATTGACATGACGTTATGATGACTTCATCACATGTCACCTGACGTCATCTTAAAGGGGCAGTTTTTGAAGCCACATATAAACAAAAGTACAAGTTCGATTAAGTTGAAATGTAATATCTAGGTACGTCTGCAAGTTTATAGATGAAAATTGACATGACATTATGATGATGTCATCACATGTCACGTGACGTCATCTTAAAGGTGGATTCTTCGAAGCCATATATCTACAGAATTACAAGTCCAATGAAATTGAAACGTGATATGTAGGTATGCTAGCAGGCGTTATTGACAAAAATTACATGACGTCATGATGACATCATTATACGATTTTCTAGTAATTTTTAAGTTTTTAAACCCAAAGCCATATCTCATCAAACCTACATGCTAATTTCAAAAAACAATTTGTAATACATTTGTTAGGTGATAGGTACTTACATATGAATGTGCAAAATGTGTGACATCACAATGACATCATCATGGTCACAAACTGCAAGTATGCTCACATTTCCAAAACAATTATGATTAAGGATACGTAATTGCTTGAATGTAAAACAAGATTTTGTTTCATCTACCATTGATATCTCATCAAGAATTAGAATCATACTCCCACAAAAAAAAAAAAAAAAAAAAAACACCCGAAACAGCCCTGTGTTTGTACACAAACACCAGTTTTTTTCTTTTTTGGCTTTTCCGACACTCCGTCGGAAAAGGCCTTGTTTTTGTTCTGATTTTTTTTTTTTTTGGCTTTTCCGAAATCCTTCGGAAAAGGCTTTGTTTTTGTTCTGATTTTTGGCTTTTCCGACACTCCGTCGGAAAAGGCCTTGTTTTTGTTCTGATTTTTGGCTTTTCCGACACTCCGTCGGAAAAGGCCTTGTTTTTGTTCTGATTTTTTTTTTTTTTCTGCTTCTTCTTCTTCCTCTTTTAGTTCTGACCAAAATCCCATAGACTTTGTACACGAATTTTCTCGGCGGCACTTTAGGTCTTAAAAAACTTCAGATCTTAACCAAACTTACCTCAAACATAGACCCTAAGCTGAAATAGTATGTCGAAGAGTGACGTCATGATGACGTCATCACGTGTCACGTGACGTCATCTTAAAGGTGCGTTTTTCAAGGGCCCATATCTAGAGAACGGTAGGTCCGATTTCCTTCAAACCTGATATGTTGGTAGGCTAGCTCGTGTTATAGATGAAATTTGAGGTGACGTCAAGATGACGTCATCATACGATTTTATAGTAATTTTTAAGTTTTTGAAATTCAAAGTTTCTTAAAGCCATATCTCATCAACAGAACATGCTAAATTCAAAATTCTTTTTGTAATAGCTTTGTTAGCTCCTATATTCTTTCACATACATTTGAAAAATGTGTGACGTCATCATGACGTCATCAAAAATGTGCATTTCTGAAACACACATAAGGGTACGTCCGATCGTCATAAAAATTAGTGGGTAGGTAGATAGTGCTACTAGCATGTAAAATCCGAGGTGACGTCATGATGACGTCATCGGCTGATTTTCTGTGAATTTTTTAGTTCTATCCCAAATCCCATAGACTTTGTACACGAATTTTGTAAGTGGCACTTTGGTCAATAAACAACCTCGGATCTTAATCAGACTTAACACAAACATAGACCCTCAGCTGAAAATGTAAGCCGAAACGTGACGTCATGATGACGTCATCACGTGTCATGTGACGTCATCTTAAATGTGCATTTTTCAAGGGCCTATATCTAGAGAACGGTAGGTCCGATTGCCTTCAAACCTGGTATGTTGGTATGGTAGCTCGTGTTATAGATGAAAATTAAGGTGACGTCATGATCACGTCATCATACGATTTTACAGTAATATTAAAGTTTTTGAACTTCAAAGTTTCTTAAAGCCATATCTCACCAACAGAACATGCTAAATTCAAAATTCTTTTTGTAATAGCTTTGTTAGCTCCTATATTCTTTCACATACATTTGAAAAATGTGTGACGTCATCATGACGTCATCAAAAATGTGCATTTCTGAAACACACATAAGGGTACTTCCGATCGTCATAAAAATTAGTGGGTAGGTAGATAGTGCTAATAGCATGTAAAATCCGAGGTGACGTCATGATGACGTCATCGGCTGATTTTCTGTGAATTTTTTAGTTCTATCCCAAATCCCATAGACTTTGTACACGAATTTTGTAAGTGGCACTTTGGTCACTAAACAACCTCGGATCTTAATCAGACTTAACACAAACATAGACCCTCAGCTGAAAATGTAAGCCGAAACGTGACGTCATGATGACGTCATCACGTGTCATGTGACGTCATCTTAAATGTGCATTTTTCTAGGGCCTATATCTAGAGAACGGTAGGTCCGATTGCCTTCAAACCTGGTATGTTGGTATGGTAGCTCGTGTTATAGATGAAAATTAAGGTGACGTCATGATCACGTCATCATACGATTTTACAGTAATATTAAAGTTTTTGAACTTCAAAGTTTCTTAAAGCCATATCTCACCAACAGAACATGCTAAATTCAAAATTCTTTTTGTAATAGCTTTGTTAGCTCCTATATTCTTTCACATACATTTGAAAAATGTGTGACGTCATCATGACGTCATCAAAAATGTGCATTTCTGAAACACACATAAGGGTACGTCCGATCGTCATAAAAATTAGTGGGTAGGTAGATAGTGCTAATAGCATGTAAAATCCGAGGTGACGTCATGATGACGTCATCGGCTGATTTTTTATGAATTTGTAAATGTTTCAAATTTCATTGTACTCTTAAAATTGTGCACTTCTTCAAATGCCATGAACTTCAAACTTGGCATATGCATTGACTATCTACTCGAGATGGGTGCCGAATCATGACGTCATGATGACGTCATCACATGTCACGTGACGTCATCTTAAATTTGCATTTTTGAAGGCCCTATATCTATTTTTTTTCTGCTTCTTATTTTAGTTCTATCCCAAATCCCATAGACTTTGTGCATAGATTTTCTGATCGGCACTTTTGTCATCAAACAACATCGAATCTTAGTCAGTTAGCATAGGTATAGACCCTGATGCAAAGTCGTGCCGCGAAGAGTGACGTCATAATGACGTCTTCGTGTGGCATGTAACATGAACTTAAAGGTCAAGTTTGGAGTACGAAATGTTAATCATAAAATAATCTCAGATCTTAAACTTAGCAAAGACATAGACCTTCTGATACTTTATGTTAAATAAAAAAGAAAAAAAGGAAAAGCCATGCGTATGTTTACAACAGACGCACATTTTTTGGCGTTTCCGCTACAGCAGGAAAGCCTTTGTTTTTGTTCTGTTCGCGCGATTGTGTAGTTTAGTACACTTTCGCCCAGGCATGAACACAATCTACTTGAAAATTGTTCGTTTTGCCACATTCAGAACAAAGGGCCACGTCGAAGAACATCTGCAGGGGTTTTTTGGAGTGAAATCGTTAGCTAAGAGGTAACAAAATACGTGATTGCGCAATACCCAGCTTTACACGGATATATAGCTGGTGGGAGAGTAGTTGACCGAGCCAAAACGTGACACAACGTAAGAAAATCGTATTTTCCGCCTTAAAAAACCTTTCCAAATCACAAAAGCACGTGTCATTGGGATTCAGAGAAGTCTACTTTAGTAACAAAAAAAGGCTTTTGGAATAATCAAATACTCCAGAAGCTAACATGAACACAATTAATACAGAAATCCTAAACTACACAATACCCACTATTTTGGTTTCTTCTTAAACACCAATTTTGTCTGCGGCACTTTGGTCACTAAACAACATCAGATCTTAAGCAAACTTAACCCAAACATAGACCCTAATCTGAAATTGTGTGCCGAAGAGTGATGTCACGATGACGTCATTATGTGTTACGTGATGTCATCTGAAAGGCTCATTTTTCAAGGGCCCATATCAAGAGAACCGTAAGTCCAATTGCATTCAAACCTGGTATGTTGGCTAAACAAGTACATGTTATAAATCAAAATTGAGGTGACGTCATAATGACGTCATCATCTGATTTTTATGGTAATTTCAAAATTTTAACGTTAAAGATTCTTAAAACCACATCTCATCAACAGAACATGTTCAATTCAAAATTCCTTTTGTAATAGCTTTGTTAGCTCGTACATTCTTTTATATAAATGCGAAAAATTACTGAAGTCATAATGACGTCATTAAAGGCATGATTTCTTGAAAGACATATGGATAGACCATGTCTAATCGTCACGAAACTTGGTGGTTAGGTAGATTTGTCACTAGTTTACAAAATTCGAAGTGACATCATAAAAACATATGGAAAAGCCCTATGTTCTTAATTTTTGGCTTTTCCGAAATCCTTCGGAAAAGGCTTTGTTTTTGTTCTGATTTTTTGGCTTTTCCGACACTCCGTCGGAAAAGGCCTTGTTTTTGTTCTGATTTTTTTTTTTTTGGCTTTTCCGACACTCCGTCGGAAAAGGCCTTGTTTTTGTTCTGATTTTTTTGGCTTTTCCGACACTCCGTCGGAAAAGGCCTTGTTTTTGTTCTGATTTTTTTTTTTTTGGCTTTTCCGAAATCCTTCGGAAAAGGCTTTGTTTTTGTTCTGATTTTTTTTTTTTTTCTTCTTCTTCTTCTTCTTTTAGTTCTGACCAAAAGCCCATAGACTTTGTACACGAATTTTCTCCGCGGCACTTTAGGTCTTAAAAAACTTCAGATCTTAACCAAACTTACCTCAAACATAGACCCTAAGCTGAAATAGTATGTCGAAGAGTGACGTCATGATGACGTCATCACGTGTCACGTGACGTCATCTTAAATGTGCGTTTTTCAAGGGCCCATATCTAGAGAACGGTAGGTCCGATTTCCTTCAAACCTGATATGTTGGTAGGCTAGCTCGTGTTATAGATGAAATTTGAGGTGACGTCAAGATGACGTCATCATACGATTTTATAGTAATTTTTAAGTTTTTGAAATTCAAAGTTTCTTAAAGCCATATCTCATCAACAGAACATGCTAAATTCAAAATTCTTTTTGTAATAGCTTTGTTAGCTCCTATATTCTTTCACATACATTTGAAAAATGTGTGACGTCATCATGACGTCATCAAAAATGTGCATTTCTGAAACACACATAAGGGTACGTCCGATCGTCATAAAAATTAGTGGGTAGGTAGATAGTGCTACTAGCATGTAAAATCCGAGGTGACGTCATGATGACGTCATCGGCTGATTTTCTGTGAATTTTTTAGTTCTATCCCAAATCCCATAGACTTTGTACACGAATTTTGTAAGTGGCACTTTGGTCACTAAACAACCTCGGATCTTAATCAGACTTAACACAAACATAGACCCTCAGCTGAAAATGTAAGCCGAAACGTGACGTCATGATGACGTCATCACGTGTCATGTGACGTCATCTTAAATGTGCATTTTTCAAGAGCCTATATCTAGAGAACGGTAGGTCCGATTGCCTTCAAACCTGGTATGTTGGTATGGTAGCTCGTGTTATAGATGAAAATTAAGGTGACGTCATGATGACGTCATCATACGATTTTACAGTAATATTAAAGTTTTTCAACTTCAAAGTTTCTTAAAGCCATATCTCACCAACAGAACATGCTAAATTCAAAATTCTTTTTGTAATAGCTTTGTTAGCTCCTATATTCTTTCACATACATTTGAAAAATGTGTGACGTCATCATGACGTCATCAAAAATGTGCATTTCTGAAACACACATAAGGGTACGTCCGATCGTCATAAAAATTGGTGGGTAGGTAGATAGTGCCACTAGCATGCAAAATCCGAGGTGACGTCATGATGACGTCATCGACTGATTTTTTATGAATTTGTAAATGTTTCAAATTTCATTGTACTCTTAAAATTGTGCACTTCTTCAAATGCCATGAACTTCAAACTTGGCATATGCATTGACTATCTACTCGAGATGGGTGCCGAATCATGACGTCATGATGACGTCATCACATGTCACGTGACGTCATCTTAAATTTGCATTTTTGAAGGCCCTATATCTATTTTTTTTCTGCTTCTTATTTTAGTTCTATCCCAAATCCCATAGACTTTGTGCATAGATTTTCTGATCGGCACTTTTGTCATCAAACAACATCGAATCTTAGTCAGAGTTAGCATAGGTATAGACCCTGATGCAAAGTCGTGCCGCGAAGAGTGACGTCATAATGACGTCTTCGTGTGGCATGTAACATGAACTTAAAGGTCAAGTTCGGAGTACGAAATGTTAATCATAAAATAATCTCAGATCTGAAACTTAGCAAAGACATAGACCTTCTGATACTTTATGTTAATAAATAAAAAAGAAAAAAAGGAAAAGCCATGCGTATGTTTACAACAGACGCACATTTTTTGGCGTTTCCGCTACAGCAGGAAAGCCTTTGTTTTTGTTCTGTTCGCGCGATTGTGTAGTTTAGTACACTTTCGCCCAGGCATGAACACAATCTACTTGAAAATTGTTCGTTTTGCCACATTCAGAACAAAGGGCCACGTCGAAGAACATCTGCAGGGGTTTTTTGGAGTGAAATCGTTAGCTAAGAGGTAACAAAATACGTGATTGCGCAATACCCAGCTTTACACGGATATATAGCTGGTGGGAGAGTAGTTGACCGAGCCAAAACGTGACACAACGTAAGAAAATCGTATTTTCCGCCTTAAAAAACCTTTCCAAATCACAAAAGCACGTGTCATTGGGATTCAGAGAAGTCTACTTTAGTAACAAAAAAAGGCTTTTGGAATAATCAAATACTCCAGAAGCTAACATGAACACAATTAATACAGAAATCCTAAACTACACAATACCCACTATTTTGGTTTCTTCTTAAACACGAATTTTGTCTGCGGCACTTTGGTCACTAAACAACATCAGATCTTAAGCAAACTTAACCCAAACATAGACCCTAATCTGAAATTGTGTGCCGAAGAGTGATGTCACGATGACGTCATTATGTGTTACGTGATGTCATCTTAAAGGCTCATTTTTCAAGGGCCCATATCAAGAGAACCGTAAGTCCAATTGCATTCAAACCTGGTATGTTGGCTAAACAAGTACATGTTATAAATCAAAATTGAGGTGACGTCATAATGACGTCATCATCTGATTTTTATGGTAATTTCAAAATTTTAACGTTAAAGATTCTTAAAACCACATCTCATTAACAGAACATGTTCAATTCCAAATTCCTTTTGTAATAGCTTTGTTAGCTCGTACATTCTTTTATATAAATGCGAAAAATTACTGAAGTCATAATGACGTCATTAAAGGCATGATTTCTTGAAAGACATATGGATAGACCATGTCTAATCGTCACGAAACTTGGTGGTTAGGTAGATTTGTCACTAGTTTACAAAATTCGAAGTGACATCATAAAAACATATGGACAAGCCCTATGTTCTTAAAAACATAGACCTCTAGTTTCTGCTTCTTCTTCTTCCTCTTTTAGTTCTGACCAAAATCCCATAGACTTTGTACACGAATTTTCTCGGCGGCACTTTAGGTCTTAAAAAACTTCAGATCTTAACCAAACTTACCTCAAACATAGACCCTAAGCTGAAATAGTATGTCGAAGAGTGACGTCATGATGACGTCATCACGTGTCACGTGACGTCATCTTAAAGGTGCGTTTTTCAAGGGCCCATATCTAGAGAACGGTAAGTCCGATTTCCTTCAAACCTGATATGTTGGTAGGCTAGCTCGTGTTATAGATGAAATTTGAGGTGACGTCAAGATGACGTCATCATACGATTTTATAGTAATTTTTAAGTTTTTGAAATTCAAAGTTTCTTAAAGCCATATCTCACCAACAGAACATGCTAAATTCAAAATTCTTTTTGTAATAGCTTTGTTAGCTCCTATATTCTTTCACATACATTTGAAAAATGTGTGACGTCATCATGACGTCATCAAAAATGTGCATTTCTGAAACACACATAAGGGTACATCCGATCGTCATAAAAATTAGTGGGTAGGTAGATAGTGCTACTAGCATGTAAAATCCGAGGTGACGTCATGATGACGTCATCGGCTGATTTTCTGTGAATTTTTTAGTTCTATCCCAAATCCCATAGACTTTGTACACGAATTTTGTAAGTGGCACTTTGGTCAATAAACAACCTCGGATCTTAATCAGACTTAACACAAACAGGGACCCTAAGCTGAAAATGTATGCCAAAACGTGACGTCATGATGACGTCATCACGTGCCATGTGACGTCATCTTAAAGGTGCATTTTGGAAGGGCCCATATCTAGAGAACGGTAGGTCCGATTGCCTTCAAACCAGGTATGTTGGTATGGTAGATCGTGTTATAGATGAAAATTGAGGTGACGTCATGATGACGTCATCATACGATTTTACAGTAATATTAAAGTTTTTGAACTTCAAAGTTTCTTAAAGCCATATCTCATCAACAGAACATGCTAAATTCAAAATTCTTTTTGTAATAGCTTTGTTAGCTCCTATATTCTTTCACATAAATGTGAAAAATGTGTGACGTCATCATGACGTCATCAAAAATATGCTTTTTTGAAACACATATAAGGGTAGGGACGATCGTTATAAAAATTAGTGTGCAGGTAGATAGTGCTACTAGCATGTTAAATCCGAGGTGACGTCATGATGACGTCATCGGCTGATTTTCTATGATTATTTTAGTTCTATCCCAAATCCCATAGACTTTGTACACGAATTTTGTAAGTGACACTTTGGTCACTAAGCAACATCAGATCTTAATCAGGCTTAACACAAACAGAGACCCTAAGCTGAAAATGTATGCCGAAACGTGACGTCATGATGACGTCATCACGTGTCATGTGACGTCATCTTAAAGGTGCATTTTTCAAGGGCCCATATCTAGAGAACGGTACGTCCGATTGCCTTCAAACCAGGTATGTTGGTATGGTAGCTCGTGTTATAGATAAAAATTGAGGTGACGTCATGATGACGTCATCATACAGTTTTACAGTAATATTAAAGTTTTTGAACTTCAAAGTTTCCTAAAGCCATATCTCATCAACAGAACACGCTAAATTCAAAATTATTTTTGTAATAGCTTTGTTAGCTCCTATATTCTTTCACATAAATGTGAAAAATGTGTGACGTCATCATGACGTCATCAAAAATATGCTTTTTTGAAACACATATAAGGGTAGGGACGATCGTCATAAAAATTAGTGTGCAGGTAGATAATGCTACTAGGATGTTAAATCCGAGGTGACGTCATGATGACGTCATCGGCTGATTTTCTATGAATTTTTAGTTCTATCCCAAATCCCATAGACTTTGTACACGAATTTTGTACGGGACACTTTGGTCACTAAACAACATCAGATCTTAATCAAACTTAACACAAACAGGGACCCTAAGCTGAAAATGTATGCCAAAACGTGACGTCATGATGACGTCATCACGTGTCATGTGACGTCATCTTAAAGGTGCATTTTGGAAGGGCCCATATCTAGAGAACGGTAGGTCCGATTGCCTTCAAACCAGGTATGTTGGTATGGTAGATCGTGTTATAGATGAAAATTGAGGTGACGTCATGATGACGTCATCATACGATTTTACAGTAATATTAAAGTTTTTGAACTTCAAAGTTTCTTAAAGCCATATCTCATCAACAGAACATGCTAAATTCAAAATTCTTTTTGTAATAGCTTTGTTAGCGCTTATATTCTTTCACATAAATGTGAAAAATGTGTGACGTCATCATGACGTCATCAAAAATATGCTTTTTTGAAACACATATAAGGGTAGGGACGATCGTCATAAAAATTAGTGTGTAGGTAGATAGTGCTACTAGCATGTTAAATCCGAGGTGACGTCATGATGACGTCATCGGCTGATTTTCTATGATTATTTTAGTTCTATCCCAAATCCCATAGACTTTGTACACGAATTTTGTACGGGACACTTTGGTCACTAAACAACATCAGATCTTAATCAGGCTTAACACAAACAGAGACCCTAAGCTGAAAATGTATGCCGAAACGTGACGTCATGATGACGTCATCACGTGTCATGTAACATGAACTTAAAGGTCAAGTATGGAGTACGAAATGTGAATCATAAAATAATCTCAGATCTTAAACATAGCAAAGACATAGACCTTCTGATAATTTATGTTAAAGAAAAAAATAAAACGGAAAAGCCATGCGTATGTTTACAACAGACGCAAAATTTTCGGCTTTTCCGCTACAGCAGCAAAGCCTTGGTTTTTGTTCTGTTCGCGCGATTGTGTAGTTTAGTACACTTTCGCCCAGGCATGAACACAATCTACTTGAAAATTGTTCGTTTTGCCACATTCAGAACAAAGGGCCACGTCTAAGAACATCTCCAGGTTTTTTTTTGAATGAAATCGTTAGCTCAGAGGTCAAAAACACATGATTGCACAATACCCAGCTTCACACGGATATATAACTGGTGGGAGAGTAGGAGCTGGTTCGAAATTGACCGAGCCAAAACATGACACAACGGGTGGAAAATCATATTTTCCGCCTTAAAAAACCTTTCCAAATCACAAAAGCACGTGTCATTGGGATTCAGAGAAGTCTACTTTAGTGACAAAAAAGGCTTTTGGAATAATCAAATACTCCAGGAGCTAACATGAACACAATTAATACACAAATCCTAAACTACACAATACCCACTTTTTTGGTTTCTTCTTAAACACGAATTTTGTCTACGGCACTTTAGTCACTAAACAACATCAGATCTTATTCAAACTTAATACAAACATAGACCCTAATCTGAAATTGTGTGCCGAAAAGTGACATCATGATGACGTCATTATGTGTCACGTGATGTCATCTTAAAGGCGCATTTTTCAAGGCCCATATTAAGAGAACCGTAAGTCCAATTGCATTCAAACCTGGTATGTTGCTGGACAAGTACGTTATAAATAAAAATTGAGGTGACGTCATAATGACGTCATCATATGATTTTTATAGTAATTTCAAAGTTTTAACATTAAAGATTCTTAAAACCATATCTCATCAACAGAACATATGTTAAATTCAAAATTCTTTTTGTAATAGCTTTGTTAGCTCGTACATTCTTTTATATAAATGCGAAAAATTTCTGAAGTCATAATGACGTCATCAAAGGCATGATTTCTTGAAAGGGTAGACCATGTCTAATCGTCATGAAACTTGGTGGTTAGGTAGATTTGTCACTAGTTTACAAAATTCGAAATAACATCATAAAAACATATGGAAAAGCCCTATGTTCTTAAAAACATAGACCTCTAGTTTTTTTTTCTGCTTCTTCTTCTTCCTCTTTTAGTTCTGACCAAAATCCCATAGACTTTGTACACGAATTTTCTCGGCGGCACTTTAGGTCTTAAAAAACTTCAGATCTTAACCAAACTTACCTCAAACATAGACCCTAAGCTGAAATAGTATGTCGAAGAGTGACGTCATGATGACGTCATCACGTGTCACGTGACGTCATCTTAAAGGTGCGTTTTTCAAGGGCCCATATCTAGAGAACGGTAAGTCCGATTTCCTTCAAACCTGATATGTTGGTAGGCTAGCTCGTGTTATAGATGAAATTTGAGGTGACGTCAAGATGACGTCATCATACGATTTTATAGTAATTTTTAAGTTTTTGAAATTCAAAGTTTCTTAAAGCCATATCTCACCAACAGAACATGCTAAATTCAAAATTCTTTTTGTAATAGCTTTGTTAGCTCCTATATTCTTTCACATACATTTGAAAAATGTGTGACGTCATCATGACGTCATCAAAAATGTGCATTTCTGAAACACACATAAGGGTACATCCGATCGTCATAAAAATTAGTGGGTAGGTAGATAGTGCTACTAGCATGTAAAATCCGAGGTGACGTCATGATGACGTCATCGGCTGATTTTCTGTGAATTTTTTAGTTCTATCCCAAATCCCATAGACTTTGTACACGAATTTTGTAAGTGGCACTTTGGTCAATAAACAACCTCGGATCTTAATCAGACTTAACACAAACAGGGACCCTAAGCTGAAAATGTATGCCAAAACGTGACGTCATGATGACGTCATCACGTGTCATGTGACGTCATCTTAAAGGTGCATTTTGGAAGGGCCCATATCTAGAGAACGGTAGGTCCGATTGCCTTCAAACCAGGTATGTTGGTATGGTAGATCGTGTTATAGATGAAAATTGAGGTGACGTCATGATGACGTCATCATACGATTTTACAGTAATATTAAAGTTTTTGAACTTCAAAGTTTCTTAAAGCCATATCTCATCAACAGAACATGCTAAATTCAAAATTCTTTTTGTAATAGCTTTGTTAGCTCCTATATTCTTTCACATAAATGTGAAAAATGTGTGACGTCATCATGACGTCATCAAAAATATGCTTTTTTGAAACACATATAAGGGTAGGGACGATCGTTATAAAAATTAGTGTGCAGGTAGATAGTGCTACTAGCATGTTAAATCCGAGGTGACGTCATGATGACGTCATCGGCTGATTTTCTATGATTATTTTAGTTCTATCCCAAATCCCATAGACTTTGTACACGAATTTTGTAAGTGACACTTTGGTCACTAAGCAACATCAGATCTTAATCAGGCTTAACACAAACAGAGACCCTAAGCTGAAAATGTATGCCGAAACGTGACGTCATGATGACGTCATCACGTGTCATGTGACGTCATCTTAAAGGTGCATTTTTCAAGGGCCCATATCTAGAGAACGGTACGTCCGATTGCCTTCAAACCAGGTATGTTGGTATGGTAGCTCGTGTTATAGATAAAAATTGAGGTGACGTCATGATGACGTCATCATACAGTTTTACAGTAATATTAAAGTTTTTGAACTTCAAAGTTTCCTAAAGCCATATCTCATCAACAGAACACGCTAAATTCAAAATTATTTTTGTAATAGCTTTGTTAGCTCCTATATTCTTTCACATAAATGTGAAAAATGTGTGACGTCATCATGACGTCATCAAAAATATGCTTTTTTGAAACACATATAAGGGTAGGGACGATCGTCATAAAAATTAGTGTGCAGGTAGATAATGCTACTAGGATGTTAAATCCGAGGTGACGTCATGATGACGTCATCGGCTGATTTTCTATGAATTGTTAGTTCTATCCCAAATCCCATAGACTTTGTACACGAATTTTGTACGGGACACTTTGGTCACTAAACAACATCAGATCTTAATCAAACTTAACACAAACAGGGACCCTAAGCTGAAAATGTATGCCAAAACGTGACGTCATGATGACGTCATCACGTGTCATGTGACGTCATTTTAAAGGTGCATTTTGGAAGGGCCCATATCTAGAGAACGGTAGGTCCGATTGCCTTCAAACCAGGTATGTTGGTATGGTAGATCGTGTTATAGATGAAAATTGAGGTGACGTCATGATGACGTCATCATACGATTTTACAGTAATATTAAAGTTTTTGAACTTCAAAGTTTCTTAAAGCCATATCTCATCAACAGAACATGCTAAATTCAAAATTCTTTTTGTAATAGCTTTGTTAGCTCCTATATTCTTTCACATAAATGTGAAAAATGTGTGACGTCATCATGACGTCATCAAAAATATGCTTTTTTGAAACACATATAAGGGTAGGGACGATCGTCATAAAAATTAGTGTGCAGGTAGATAATGCTACTAGGATGTAAAATCCGAGGTGACGTCATGATGACCTCATCGGCTGATTTTCTATGAATTTTTAGTTCTATCCCAAATCCCATAGACTTTGTACACGAATTTTGTACGGGACACTTTGGTCACTAAACAACATCAGATCTTAATCAAACTTAACACAAACAGGGACCCTAAGCTGAAAATGTATGCCAAAACGTGACGTCATGATGACGTCATCACGTGTCATGTGACGTCATCTTAAAGGTGCATTTTGGAAGGGCCCATATCTAGAGAACGGTAGGTCCGATTGCCTTCAAACCAGGTATGTTGGTATGGTAGATCGTGTTATAGATGAAAATTGAGGTGACGTCATGATGACGTCATCATACGATTTTACAGTAATATTAAAGTTTTTGAACTTCAAAGTTTCTTAAAGCCATATCTCATCAACAGAACATGCTAAATTCAAAATTCTTTTTGTAATAGCTTTGTTAGCTCCTATATTCTTTCACATAAATGTGAAAAATGTGTGACGTCATCATGACGTCATCAAAAATATGCTTTTTTGAAACACATATAAGGGTAGGGACGATCGTCATAAAAATTAGTGTGTAGGTAGATAGTGCTACTAGCATGTTAAATCCGAGGTGACGTCATGATGACGTCATCGGCTGATTTTCTATGATTATTTTAGTTCTATCCCAAATCCCATAGACTTTGTACACGAATTTTGTACGGGACACTTTGGTCACTAAACAACATCAGATCTTAATCAGGCTTAACACAAACAGAGACCCTAAGCTGAAAATGTATGCCGAAACGTGACGTCATGATGACGTCATCACGTGTCATGTAACATGAACTTAAAGGTCAAGTATGGAGTACGAAATGTGAATCATAAAATAATCTCAGATCTTAAACATAGCAAAGACATAGACCTTCTGATAATTTATGTTAAAGAAAAAAATAAAACGGAAAAGCCATGCGTATGTTTACAACAGACGCAAAATTTTCGGCTTTTCCGCTACAGCAGCAAAGCCTTGGTTTTTGTTCTGTTCGCGCGATTGTGTAGTTTAGTACACTTTCGCCCAGGCATGAACACAATCTACTTGAAAATTGTTCGTTTTGCCACATTCAGAACAAAGGGCCACGTCCAAGAACATCTCCAGGTTTTTTTTTGAATGAAATCGTTAGCTCAGAGGTCAAAAACACATGATTGCACAATACCCAGCTTCACACGGATATATAACTGGTGGGAGAGTAGGAGCTGGTTCGAAATTGACCGAGCCAAAACATGACACAACGGGTGGAAAATCATATTTTCCGCCTTAAAAAACCTTTCCAAATCACAAAAGCACGTGTCATTGGGATTCAGAGAAGTCTACTTTAGTGACAAAAAAGGCTTTTGGAATAATCAAATACTCCAGGAGCTAACATGAACACAATTAATACACAAATCCTAAACTACACAATACCCACTTTTTTGGTTTCTTCTTAAACACGAATTTTGTCTACGGCACTTTAGTCACTAAACAACATCAGATCTTATTCAAACTTAATACAAACATAGACCCTAATCTGAAATTGTGTGCCGAAAAGTGACATCATGATGACGTCATTATGTGTCACGTGATGTCATCTTAAAGGCGCATTTTTCAAGGCCCATATTAAGAGAACCGTAAGTCCAATTGCATTCAAACCTGGTATGTTGCTGGACAAGTACGTTATAAATAAAAATTGAGGTGACGTCATAATGACGTCATCATATGATTTTTATAGTAATTTCAAAGTTTTAACATTAAAGATTCTTAAAACCATATCTCATCAACAGAACATATGTTAAATTCAAAATTCTTTTTGTAATAGCTTTGTTAGCTCGTACATTCTTTTATATAAATGCGAAAAATTTCTGAAGTCATAATGACGTCATCAAAGGCATGATTTCTTGAAAGACATATAAGGGTAGACCATGTCTAATCGTCATGAAACTTGGTGGTTAGGTAGATTTGTCACTAGTTTACAAAATTCGAAATAACATCATAAAAACATATGGAAAAGCCCTATGTTCTTAAAAACATAGACCTCTAGTTTTTGGCTTTTCCGACACTCCGTCGGAAAAGGCCTTGTTTTTGTTCTGATTTTTTTTTTTTTTCTTCTTTTAGTTCTGACCAAAATCCCATAGACTTTGTACACGAATTTTCTCCGCGGCACTTTAGGTCTTAAAAAACCTCAGATCTTAACCAAACTTACCTCAAACATAGACCCTAAGCTGAAATAGTATGTCGAAGAGTGACGTCATGATGACGTCATCACGTGTCACGTGACGTCATCTTAAAGGTGCGTTTTTCAAGGGCCCATATCTAGAGAACGGTAAGTCCGATTTCCTTCAAACCTGATATGTTGGTAGGCTAGCTCGTGTTATAGATGAAATTTGAGGTGACGTCAAGATGACGTCATCATACGATTTTATAGTAATTTTTAAGTTTTTGAAATTCAAAGTTTCTTAAAGCCATATCTCATCAACAGAACATGCTAAATTCAAAATTCTTTTTGTAATAGCTTTGTTAGCTCCTATATTCTTTCACATACATTTGAAAAATGTGTGACGTCATCATGACGTCATCAAAAATGTGCATTTCTGAAACACACATAAGGGTACGTCCGATCGTCATAAAAATTAGTGGGTAGGTAGATAGTGCTACTAGCATGTAAAATCCGAGGTGACGTCATGATGACGTCATCGGCTGATTTTCTGTGAATTTTTTAGTTCTATCCCAAATCCCATAGACTTTGTACACGAATTTTGTAAGTGGCACTTTGGTCACTAAACAACCTCGGATCTTAATCAGACTTAACACAAACATAGACCCTCAGCTGAAAATGTAAGCCGAAACGTGACGTCATGATGACGTCATCACGTGTCATGTGACGTCATCTTAAATGTGCATTTTTCTAGGGCCTATATCTAGAGAACGGTAGGTCCGATTGCCTTCAAACCTGGTATGTTGGTATGGTAGCTCGTGTTATAGATGAAAATTAAGGTGACGTCATGATGACGTCATCATACGATTTTACAGTAATATTAAAGTTTTTGAACTTCAAAGTTTCTTCAAGCCATATCTCACCAACAGAACATGCTAAATTCAAAATTCTTTTTGTAATAGCTTTGTTAGCTCCTATATTCTTTCACATACATTTGAAAAATGTGTGACGTCATCATGACGTCATCAAAAATGTGCATTTCTGAAACACACATAAGGGTACGTCCGATCGTCATAAAAATTGGTGGGTAGGTAGATAGTGCCACTAGCATGCAAAATCCGAAGTGACGTCATGATGACGTCATCGACTGATTTTTTATGAATTTGTAAATGTTTCAAATTTCATTGTACTCTTAAAATTTTGCACTTCTTCAAATGCCATGAACTTCAAACTTGGCATATGCATTGACTATCTACTCGAGATGGGTGCCGAATCATGACGTCATGATGACGTCATCACATGTCACGTGACGTCATCTTAAATTTGCATTTTTGAAGGCCCTATATCTATTTTTTTTCTGCTTCTTATTTTAGTTCTATCCCAAATCCCATAGACTTTGTGCATAGATTTTCTGATCGGCACTTTTGTCATCAAACAACATCGAATCTTAGTCAGAGTTAGCATAGGTATAGACCCTGATGCAAAGTCGTGCCGCGAAGAGTGACGTCATAATGACGTCTTCGTGTGGCATGTAACATGAACTTAAAGGTCAAGTTTGGAGTACGAAATGTTAATCATAAAATAATCTCAGATCTTAAACTTAGCAAAGACATAGACCTTCTGATACTTTATGTTAAATAAAAAAGAAAAAAAGGAAAAGCCATGCGTATGTTTACAACAGACGCACATTTTTTGGCGTTTCCGCTACAGCAGGAAAGCCTTTGTTTTTGTTCTGTTCGCGCGATTGTGTAGTTTAGTACACTTTCGCCCAGGCATGAACACAATCTACTTGAAAATTGTTCGTTTTGCCACATTCAGAACAAAGGGCCACGTCGAAGAACATCTGCAGGGGTTTTTTGGAGTGAAATCGTTAGCTAAGAGGTAACAAAATACGTGATTCCGCAATACCCAGCTTTACACGGATATATAGCTGGTGGGAGAGTAGTTGACCGAGCCAAAACGTGACACAACGTAAGAAAATCGTATTTTCCGCCTTAAAAAACCTTTCCAAATCACAAAAGCACGTGTCATTGGGATTCAGAGAAGTCTACTTTAGTAACAAAAAAAGGCTTTTGGAATAATCAAATACTCCAGAAGCTAACATGAACACAATTAATACAGAAATCCTAAACTACACAATACCCACTATTTTGGTTTCTTCTTAAACACGAATTTTGTCTGCGGCACTTTGGTCACTAAACAACATCAGATCTTAAGCAAACTTAACCCAAACATAGACCCTAATCTGAAATTGTGTGCCGAAGAGTGATGTCACGATGACGTCATTATGTGTTACGTGATGTCATCTTAAAGGCTCATTTTTCAAGGGCCCATATCAAGAGAACCGTAAGTCCAATTGCATTCAAACCTGGTATGTTGGCTAAACAAGTACATGTTATAAATCAAAATTGAGGTGACGTCATAATGACGTCATCATCTGATTTTTATGGTAATTTCAAAATTTTAACGTTAAAGATTCTTAAAACCACATCTCATCAACAGAACATGTTCAATTCAAAATTCCTTTTGTAATAGCTTTGTTAGCTCGTACATTCTTTTATATAAATGCGAAAAATTACTGAAGTCATAATGACGTCATTAAAGGCATGATTTCTTGAAAGACATATGGATAGACCATGTCTAATCGTCACGAAACTTGGTGGTTAGGTAGATTTGTCACTAGTTTACAAAATTCGAAGTGACATCATAAAAACATATGGAAAAGCCCTATGTTCTTAAAAACATAGACCTCTAGTTTTTTTTCTTCTTCTTCTTTTAGTTCTGACCAAAAGCCCATAGACTTTGTACACGAATTTTCTCCGCGGCACTTTAGGTCTTAAAAAACTTCAGATCTTAACCAAACTTACCTCAAACATAGACCCTAAGCTGAAATAGTATGTCGAAGAGTGACGTCATGATGACGTCATCACGTGTCACGTGACGTCATCTTAAATGTGCGTTTTTCAAGGGCCCATATCTAGAGAACGGTAGGTCCGATTTCCTTCAAACCTGATATTTTGGTAGGCTAGCTCGTGTTATAGATGAAATTTGAGGTGACGTCAAGATGACGTCATCATACGATTTTATAGTAATTTTTAAGTTTTTGAAATTCAAAGTTTCTTAAAGCCATATCTCATCAACAGAACATGCTAAATTCAAAATTCTTTTTGTAATAGCTTTGTTAGCTCCTATATTCTTTCACATACATTTGAAAAATGTGTGACGTCATCATGACGTCATCAAAAATGTGCATTTCTGAAACACACATAAGGGTACGTCCGATCGTCATAAAAATTAGTGGGTAGGTAGATAGTGCTACTAGCATGTAAAATCCGAGGTGACGTCATGATGACGTCATCGGCTGATTTTCTGTGAATTTTTTAGTTCTATCCCAAATCCCATAGACTTTGTACACGAATTTTGTAAGTGGCACTTTGGTCACTAAACAACCTTGGATCTTAATCAGACTTAACACAAACATAGACCCTCAGCTGAAAATGTAAGCCGAAACGTGACGTCATGATGACGTCATCACGTGTCATGTGACGTCATCTTAAATGTGCATTTTTCAAGGGCCTATATCTAGAGAACGGTAGGTCCGATTGCCTTCAAACCTGGTATGTTATGGGAGCTCGTGTTATAGATGAAAATTAAGGTGACGTCATGATGACGTCATCATACGATTTTACAGTAATATTAAAGTTTTTCAACTTCAAAGTTTCTTAAAGCCATATCTCACCAACAGAACATGCTAAATTCAAAATTCTTTTTGTAATAGCTTTGTTAGCTCCTATATTCTTTCACATACATTTGAAAAATGTGTGACGTCATCATGACGTCATCAAAAATGTGCATTTCTGAAACACACATAAGGGTACGTCCGATCGTCATAAAAATTAGTGGGTAGGTAGATAGTGCTACTAGCATGTAAAATCCGAGGTGACGTCATGATGACGTCATCGGCTGATTTTCTGGGAATTTTTTAGTTCTATCCCAAATCCCATAGACTTTGTACACGAATTTTGTAAGTGGCACTTTGGTCACTAAACAACCTCGGATCTTAATCAGACTTAACACAAACATAGACCCTCAGCTGAAAATGTAAGCCGAAACGTGACGTCATGATGACGTCATCACGTGTCATGTGACGTCATCTTAAATGTGCATTTTTCTAGGGCCTATATCTAGAGAACAGTGGGTCCGATTGCCTTCAAACCTGGTATGTTGGTATGGTAGCTCGTGTTATAGATGAAAATTAAGGTGACGTCATGATCACGTCATCATACGATTTTACAGTAATATTAAAGTTTTTGAACTTCAAAGTTTCTTAAAGCCATATCTCACCAACAGAACATGCTAAATTCAAAATTCTTTTTGTAATAGCTTTGTTAGCTCCTATATTCTTTCACATACATTTGAAAAATGTGTGACGTCATCATGACGTCATCAAAAATGTGCATTTCTGAAACACACATAAGGGTACGTCCGATCGTCATAAAAATTAGTGGGTAGGTAGATAGTGCTAATAGCATGTAAAATCCGAGGTGACGTCATGATGACGTCATCGGCTGATTTTCTGTGAATTTTTTAGTTCTATCCCAAATCCCATAGACTTTGTACACGAATTTTGTAAGTGGCACTTTGGTCACTAAACAACCTCGGATCTTAATCAGACTTAACACAAACATAGACCCTCAGCTGAAAATGTAAGCCGAAACGTGACGTCATGATGACGTCATGACGTGTCATGTGACGTCATCTTAAATGTGCATTTTTCAAGGGCCTATATCTAGAGAACGGTAGGTCCGATTGCCTTCAAACCTGGTATGTTATGGGAGCTCGTGTTATAGATGAAAATTAAGGTGACGTCATGATGACGTCATCATACGATTTTACAGTAATATTAAAGTTTTTCAACTTCAAAGTTTCTTAAAGCCATATCTCACCAACAGAACATGCTAAATTCAAAATTCTTTTTGTAATAGCTTTGTTAGCTCCTATATTCTTTCACATACATTTGAAAAATGTGTGACGTCATCATGACGTCATCAAAAATGTGCATTTCTGAAACACACATAAGGGTACGTCCGATCGTCATAAAAATTGGTGGGTAGGTAGATAGTGCTAATAGCATGTAAAATCCGAGGTGACGTCATGATGACGTCATCGGCTGATTTTCTGTGAATTTTTTAGTTCTATCCCAAATCCCATAGACTTTGTACACGAATTTTGTAAGTGGCACTTTGGTCACTAAACAACCTCGGATCTTAATCAGACTTAACACAAACATAGACCCTCAGCTGAAAATGTAAGCCGAAACGTGACGTCATGATGACGTCATCACGTGTCATGTGACGTCATCTTAAATGTGCATTTTTCTAGGGCCTATATCTAGAGAACGGTAGGTCCGATTGCCTTCAAACCTGGTATGTTGGTATGGTAGCTCGTGTTATAGATGAAAATTAAGGTGACGTCATGATCACGTCATCATACGATTTTACAGTAATATTAAAGTTTTTGAACTTCAAAGTTTCTTAAAGCCATATCTCACCAACAGAACATGCTAAATTCAAAATTCTTTTTGTAATAGCTTTGTTAGCTCCTATATTCTTTCACATACATTTGAAAAATGTGTGACGTCATCATGACGTCATCAAAAATGTGCATTTCTGAAACACACATAAGGGTACGTCCGATCGTCATAAAAATTGGTGGGTAGGTAGATAGTGCCACTAGCATGCAAAATCCGAAGTGACGTCATGATGACGTCATCGGCTGATTTTTTATGAATTTGTAAATGTTTCAAATTTCATTGTACTCTTAAAATTTTGCACTTCTTCAAATGCCATGAACTTCAAACTTGGCATATGCATTGACTATCTACTCGAGATGGGTGCTGAATCATGACGTCATGATGACGTCATCACATGTCACGTGACGTCATCTTAAATTTGCATTTTTGAAGGCCCTATATCTATTTTTTTTCTGCTTCTTATTTTAGTTCTATCCCAAATCCCATAGACTTTGTGCATAGATTTTCTGATCGGCACTTTTGTCATCAAACAACATCGAATCTTAGTCAGAGTTAGCATAGGTATAGACCCTGATGCAAAGTCGTGCCGCGAAGAGTGACGTCATAATGACGTCTTCGTGTGGCATGTAACATGAACTTAAAGGTCAAGTTTGGAGTACGAAATGTTAATCATAAAATAATCTCAGATCTTAAACTTAGCAAAGACATAGACCTTCTGATACTTTATGTTAAATAAAAAAGAAAAAAAGGAAAAGCCATGCGTATGTTTACAACAGACGCACATTTTTTGGCGTTTCCGCTACAGCAGGAAAGCCTTTGTTTTTGTTCTGTTCGCGCGATTGTGTAGTTTAGTACACTTTCGCCCAGGCATGAACACAATCTACTTGAAAATTGTTCGTTTTGCCACATTCAGAACAAAGGGCCACGTCGAAGAACATCTGCAGGGGTTTTTTGGAGTGAAATCGTTAGCTAAGAGGTAACAAAATACGTGATTGTGCAATACCCAGCTTTACACGGATATATAGCTGGTGGGAGAGTAGTTGACCGAGCCAAAACGTGACACAACGTAAGAAAATCGTATTTTCCGCCTTAAAAAACCTTTCCAAATCACAAAAGCATGTGTCATTGGGATTCAGAGAAGTCTACTTTAGTAACAAAAAAAGGCTTTTGGAATAATCAAATACTCCAGAAGCTAACATGAACACAATTAATACAGAAATCCTAAACTACACAATACCCACTATTTTGGTTTCTTCTTAAACACGAATTTTGTCTGCGGCACTTTGGTCACTAAACAACATCAGATCTTAAGCAAACTTAACCCAAACATAGACCCTAATCTGAAATTGTGTGCCGAAGAGTGATGTCACGATGACGTCATTATGTGTTACGTGATGTCATCTTAAAGGCTCATTTTTCAAGGGCCCATATCAAGAGAACCGTAAGTCCAATTGCATTCAAACCTGGTATGTTGGCTAAACAAGTACATGTTATAAATCAAAATTGAGGTGACGTCATAATGACGTCATCATCTGATTTTTATGGTAATTTCAAAATTTTAACGTTAAAGATTCTTAAAACCACATCTCATCAACAGAACATGTTCAATTCAAAATTCCTTTTGTAATAGCTTTGTTAGCTCGTACATTCTTTTATATAAATGCGAAAAATTACTGAAGTCATAATGACGTCATTAAAGGCATGATTTCTTGAAAGACATATGGATAGACCATGTCTAATCGTCACGAAACTTGGTGGTTAGGTAGATTGTCACTAGTTTACAAAATTCGAAGTGACATCATAAAAACACATGGAAAAGCCCTATGTTCTTAAAAACATAGACCTCTAGTTTTTTTTGGCTGTTTCGAAAGTTTTTCGAAACAGCCCTTGTTTTCGTTAAGATTTTTGTTTTTTTTTTTTTTTTTTGGCTGTTTCGAAAGTTTTTCGAAACAGCCCTTGTTTTCGTTAAGATTTTTTTTTTTTTCTTTTTTTTTTTTTTTTTTTTTTTTTTTTCTTTTTCAGACTTTTTGCCCATAGCGTTTGTACACGTTTTCTTTCTGCCAGGCACTTTGGCTACTTTTATGCAGCCGATTGCCTTTAAATTTAACAGACACTTAGACCAACTGCTCAGGATGCATGCCGAACTTTTACGTCATGATGACGTCATCACGTAATTTTTTATGAATTTTTGAATTTTGAAAATCGTAACATTCATTAAATTATATCTAGCGAACCAAATAAGATATTTTCAAAATTCTTTTTCTTATGGCTTTGGTATGTCTCAAAGATATGCCCTAAATTGCGAAAATTGTGTGACGTCATGATGACGTCATCAAAAATGTGTTTTTTTGTTAACGCATGTAAGGGTCAATCCGATTACAAAAATGTATATATTGAATTTTCCTGTACCCAATTCCAAAATTTCATGATCGTGGCTCACTCAAGTATGAAATAGGAGCCATTTCAAAATTTAGACCAAATTCAATATAACACAAAGGAATTCTGGGAAGGGCTGATAACCATGGGTATTATGTGCTTGCTGTTTATAAAAGGGTTGATTTCTAGTCTTTTTTCAAGTCGCCAAATTTTTGAAGTATTAAAATCGTAACATTCTTTTCAATATATCTAGCGAACAAAACAAGATATTTTCAAAATTCTTTTTGTTACAGCTTTGGTATGTCTCAAAGATATGCCCTAAAAAGCGAAAATTGTGTGACGTCATGATGACGTCATCAACAAATCTTTTTTTTTTTAACGCATGTAAGGGTCAATCCGATTACAAAAATGTATACATTGTATTTTTCTGTACCCAATTCCAAAATTTCATGATCGTGGCTCACTCAAGTAAGAAATGACAGCCATTTCAAAATTTAGACCAAATTCAATATAACACAAAGGAATTCTGGGACGGGCTGATAACCATGGCTATTATGAGCTTGCTGTTTATAAACGGGGTTGATTTCTAGTCTTTTTTCAAGTCGCTGAATTTTTGAAGTTTTAAAATCGTAACATTCTTTTCAATATATCTAGCGAACAAAACAAGATATTTTCAAAATTATTTTTGTTACAGCTTTGGTATGTCTCAAAGATATGCCCTAAATGGCGAAAATTGTGTGACGTCATGATGACGTCATAAAAAAATTCTTTTTTTTAAGTCGCTAGAATATTGCCCATAGCATTTGTAAACTTTTTCTTTCTTACCGGCCACTTTGGCTACTTTTAAACTTGGCAGACACTTACCCCAACTGCTCACAATGTGTGCCGAACCTTTACGTCATGATGACGTCATCACATGTCACGTGACGTCATCTTAAAGGGGCATTTTTCGAAGCCATATCGTCACACAAAAAGTACAAGACCGATTAAGTTGGAACATAATATCTAGGTATGCCACCGGGTGTTATAGATGAACATTGACATGACGTTATGATCAAGTCATAACATGTCACGTGGTGTCATCTTAAAGGGGCACTCGCTAGATTATTGCCCATAGCATTTGTAAACGTTTTCTTTCTTACCGGCCAGTTTGGCTACTTTTAAACTTGGCAGACACTTACCCCAACTGCTCACAATATGTGCCGAACTTTTACGTCATGATGACGTCATCACATGCCACGTGACGTCATCTGAAAGGGGCATTTTTCGAAGCCATATTTTTACCGAAGTAGAAGTCAGATTAAGTTGAAAAGTAATATCTAGGTAGCCCAGTAGATTATCTTAAACAATTTTGTGTCAGGAATGCTTGTAGGCCGGCATGTGTTATATATGAAAATTGATGCGACGTTGTGGTGACGTCATCATATGATTTTAGAGTAATTGTTTTACTTTTGAATCTTTAAGCTATAAGGCCTATCTCATCAACTGAACATGCTAATTTCGAAATTCTTATTGTAATTCTTTTTGAAATAGGTTGTTTAGGTAAACAAGTTTTACGTTCTGTGATTTGGGAGGATTTAACATAATTTTCAAAAATAGTTGTTGTATTTTGTTCCACTCAAGTAAATGTTGTCTCAATCGTATTTTGGATTACCTTACTTTTAATTTCCAGTTTATAATTCCCAATGTATTAAAAAAAATGCGCTCTGTGATTTTCTACTGCTCAAATAAAGTTTGTTTCAGCCGTCTATTCTTTAAGGTGTGTTGCGTTAATTACTGGTTTTCCGTTTTCAAACACTACATGGGTTATGCTTCGCTCTCACCCACCGCTCTATGTGTGTGTTTGCCTTAAATTGTTAGTTAAGTTTGGTATACAGTGCTAGGCGCCACCGGACAAAATCCGTGAATGAATTTTTACCAGTAAACTCGTATGCTGCCCTCTACAGTTCACTAAACACAACCAGAGGAGTATTTTTTTAAGTACTACCGCCCTCTTGCGCTAAAAAGTTGACAGGTTTGTCAATTGTGGCAGAGAAACTTTTGACCAGTAAGATTATGTCGAACTTTCCTTGCATTTAACTGTACCTCCCTAGGGTGTGTGGAAAATCATATTACAATTGGAGAATTCAGGACTATTAGGGTTAATAAGACCGTATTTTCTTTCAATTATATACTGTAATAAAAATATACTAGTAAGACTTCATTAAATAACTCTCTTTATTCAAAGGTCTTGTTTTCAAAGAATTCTTTTTATTGCTTCCTACGTGCCACAATGTCAACATGCATTTTTATCAAGAACATATCACATAATATTAATAAAGATTCAAATTTGAGAGGCAAGTTACTCCAATACAAGCCTGAAAACAAAATGTTGAAGAGAAAAAGTTGTGTATTTAACAAGTGCATTCAGTGAAAAGCACAGAAACAATCATGCGTCTTATAACATTCTTTCCAAATTCTTATTGTAATTCTTTTTGAAATATGTTTTTTACGTCATAGGTAAACAAGTTTTGCGTTCTGTGATTTGGGAGGATTTAACATAATTTTCAAAAATAATTGTTGTATTTTGTTCCACTCAAGTAAATGTTGTCTCAATCGTCATTTGGATTACCTTACATTTAATTTCCAGTTTATAATTCCCAATGTATTAAAACAAATGCGTTCTGTGATTTTCTACTGCTCAAATAAAGTTTGTTTCAGCCGTGCATTCTTTAAGGTGTGTTGCGTTAATTTCTGGTTTTCCGTCTTCAAACACTACAGGGGGTATGCTTCGGTCTCACCCACCGCTCTATGTGTTTGTTTGCCTTAAATTGTTAGTTAAGTTTGGTATACAGTGCTAGGCGCCACCGGACAAAATCCGTGAATGAATTTTTACCAGTAAACTCGTATGCTGCCCTCTACAATTCACTAAACACAACCAGAGGAGTATTTTTGTAAGTACTACCGCCCTCTTGCGCTAAAAAGTTGACAGGTTTGTCAATTGTGGCAGAGAAACTTTTGACCAGCAAGATTATGTCGGACTTTCTTTGCATTTAACTGTACCTCCCTAGGGTGTGTGGAAAATCATATTAAAATTTGAGAATTCAGGACTATTAGGGTTAATAAGACCGTATTTTCTTTCAATTATATACTGTAATAAAAATATACCAGTAAGACTTCATTAAATAACTCTCTTCATTCAAAGGTCTTGTTTTCAAAGAATTCTTTTTATTGCTTCCTACGTGCCACAATGTCAACATGCATTTTTATCAAGAACATATCACATAATATTAATAAAGATTCAAATTTGAGAGGCAAGTTACTCCAATACAAGGCTGAAAACAAAATGTTGAAGAGAAAAAGTTGTATTTAACAAGTGCATTCAGTGAAAAGCACACAAACAATCAGGCGTCTTATAACATTCTTTTTGAATTACAGACATACATGATGACGTCATCACATGCCACGTGACGTCATCTTAAAGGGGCAGTTTTTGAAGCTATATATCTACAAAAGTACAAGTTCGATTAAGTTGAAAAGTAATATCTAGGTAGCCCAGTAGGTTTATAGCTGAAAATTGACATGACATTATCATGATTGATGTCATCACATGTCACGTGACGTCATCTTAAAGGGGCAGTTTTGAAGCCATATATCTACAAAAGTACAAATTCGATTAAGTTGAAATGTAATATCCAGGTAGGTCTGCAGGTTCATAGATGAAAATAAACATGACAATAGGACGACGTCATCACATGTCACGTGACGTCATCTTAAAGGGGCAGTTTTGGAAGCCATATATCAACAAAAGTACAAGTTCAATTAAGTTGAAACGTAATATCTAGGTAGGCCAGTAGGTTTATAGATGGAAATTGACATGACATTATCATGATGTCATCACATGTCACGTGATGTCATCTTAAAGGGGCATTCGCTAGACTATATTGCATTTGTACATGTTTTTTTCTTACTGGCACTTTGGGTACTTTTAAAATTGGCAGAATTGCTCAGAATGTGTGTCGAACTTTTATGTCATGATGACGTCATCACATGTCAACTTGACGTCATCTTAAAGGGGCATTTTTCGTAGCCATACATTGTGTATCTACACAAGTACAAGTCCGATTAAGTTGAAACGTAATATCTAAGTATGCTACACGGTGTGTTATAGATGAAAGTTGACATAACGTTATGATGACATCACATGTCACGTGATGTCATCTTAAAGGAGCATTCGCTAGACTATTGCCCATAGCATTTGTACACTTTTTTCTTATTGGCACTTTGGGTACTTTTCAAATTGGCAGACACTTAGACCAACTGCTCAGAATGTGTGTCGAACTTTTACGTCATGATGACATCATCACATGTCACGTGACGTCATCTTAAAGAGGCATTTTTCAAAGCCATATATCTACAAAAGTACAAGTCCGATTAAGTTGAAACATGTATCTAGGTATGCCACCGGGTGTTATAGGTGAACATTGACTTGACGTTATGAAGTGATCACATGTCACGTGATGTCATTTTAAAGGGGCATTCGCTACACTATTCCCCATAACATTTGTACTCGATTTCTTTCTTTAAACCAATCCTTCACACATCCAATAACGTTAATTATTGTATAAACATTTGACTAACTAACACAATAAAAAAAACACGAAACAGCCCTGTGTTTGTCCACGGGACAAACACATAACATGTCTAGTTTTTTTTTTTTTTTCTTTTTCAGACTTTTTGCCCATAGCATTTGTACACGATTTCTTTCTGCCAGGCACTTTGGCTACTTTTATGCAGCCGATTGCCTTTAAACTTAACAGACACTTAGACCAACTGCTCAGAATGTATGCCGAACTTTTACGTCATGATGACGTCATCACGTGATTTTTTATGAATTTTTGAATTTTGAAAATCGTAACATTCATTAAATTATATCTAGCGAACAAAACAAGATATTTTCAAAATTCTTTTTCTTATAGCTTTGGTATGTCTCAAAGATATGCCTTAAAAAGCGAAAATTGTGTGACGTCATGATGACGTCATCAAAAATGCTTCTTTTTTTTAACGCATGTAAGGGTCAATCTGATTACAAAAATGTATATATTGAATTTTGCTGTACCCAATTCCAAAATTTCATGATCGTGGCTCACTCAAGTAAGAAATGACAGCCATTTCAAAATTTAGACCAAATTCAATATAACACAAAGGAATTCTGGGACGGGCTGATAACCATGGCTATTATGAGCTTGCTGTTTATAAAAGGGGTTGATTTCTAGTCTTTTTTCAAGTCGCTGAATTTTTGAAGTTTAAAAATCGTAACATTCTTTTCAATATATCTAGCGAACAAAACAAGATATTTTCAAAATTATTTTTGTTACAGCTTTGGTATGTCTCAAAGATATGCCCTAAAAAGCGAAAATTGTGTGACGTCATGATGACGTCATAAAAAAATTCTTTTTTCAAGTCGATAGAATATTGCCCATAGCATTTGTAAACGTTTACTTTCTTACCGGCCACATTGGCTACTTTTAAACTTGGCAGACACTTACCCCAACTGCTCACAATGTGTGCCGAACTTTTACGTCCTGATGACGTCATCACATGTCACGTGACGTCATCTTAAAGGGGCATTTTTCGAAGCCATATATCTACAAAAGTACAAGTCCGATTCAGTTGGAACGTAAGGTATGCCACCTGGTGTTATAGATGAAAATTGACATGACGTTATGATCAAGTCATAACATGTCACGTGGTGTCATCTTAAAGGGGCACTCGCTAGATTATTGCCTATAGCATTTGTACATGTTTTCTTTCTTACCGGCACTTTGGGTACTTTTAAACTTGGCAGACACTTAGACTAACTGCTCACAATGTGTGCCGAACTTTTACCTCTTGATGACGTCATGACATGCCACGTGACGTCATCTTAAAGGGGCAGTTTTTGAAGCCATATATCTACAAAAGTACAAATTCGATTAAGTTGAAAAGTAATATCTAGGTAGCCCAGTAGGTTTATAGCTGAAAATTGACATGACATTATCATAATTGATGTCATCACATGTCACGTGACGTCATCTTAAAGGGGCAGTTTTTGAAGCCATGTCTACAAAAGCACAAGTCCGATTAAGTTCAAAAGTAATATCTAGGTAGCCCAGTAGGTTTATAGATAAAAATTGAATTGACGTTATGATGACGTCATCACATGTCACGTGACGTCATCTTAAAGGGGCAGTTTTTGAAGCCATATATAAACAAAATTACAAGTTCGATTAAGTTGAAAAGTAATATCTAGGTAGCCCAGTAGGTTTATAGCTGAAAATTGACATGACATTATCATGATGTCATCACATGTCACGTGACGTCATCTTAAAGGGGCAGTTTTTGAAGCCATATCTACAAAAGTACAAGCTCGATTAAGTTGAAATGTAATATCTAAGTAGGCCAGCAGATTTATAGATGAAAATTGACATGACGTTATGATGACTTCATCACATGTTACCTGACGTCATCTTAAAGGGGCAGTTTTTGAAGCCACATATAAACAAAAGTACAAGTTCGATTAAGTTGAAATGTAATATCCAGGCAGATCTGCAGGTTCATAGATGAAAATTGACATGACATTATGATGACTTCATCACATGTCACGTGACGTCATCTTAAAGGGGCAGTTTTTGAAGCCATCTATCTACAAAAGTACAAGTTCGATTAAATTGAAACGTGGTATCTAACATGAATTTTTAAAAATTTTTGATAATTCTTGTAATATATTTTTAGGTCATACACACTTAAATATAAATGTGAAAAATGTGTGACGTCTGATGACGTAATCATGGTCATCAACTCCTTGTATGCTCACATTTCCAAAACGATTATGAATAAGCCTACGTGATTGCATGACCTGTCGTAGACGACCATGAATGTAAAACGAGATTTTTTGATCCACCATTGAAATCTCAAAAATTAAGAATCAAACTACCAAAAACCCCCCAAACGAAACAGCCCTGTGTTTGTCCACAAACACCAAAGCTCTAGTTTTTTTTTTTTCTTTTTCAGACTTTTTGCCCATAGCGTTTGTACACGATTTCTTTCTGCCAGGCACTTTGGCTACTTTTATGCAGCCGATTGCCTTTAAACTTAACAGACACTCAGACCAACTGCTCAGAATGCATGCCGAACTTTTACGTCATGATGACGTCATCACGTGATTTTTTATGAATTTTTAAATTTTGAAAATCGTAACATTCATTAAATTATATCTAGCGAACAAAACAAGATATTTTCAAAATTCTTTTTCTTATAGCTTTGGTATGTCTCAAAGATATGCCTTAAAAAGCGAAAATTGTGTGACGTCATGATGACGTCATCAAAAATGCTTTTTTTTTTTAACGCATGTAAGGGTCAATCTGATTACAAAAATGTATATATTGAATTTTGCTGTACCCAATTCCAAAATTTCATGATCGTGGCTCACTCAAGTAAGAAATAACAGCCATTTCAAAATTTAGACCAAATTCAATATAACACAAAGGAATTCTGGGACGGGCAGATAACCATGGCTATTATGTGCTTGCTGTTTATAAAAGGGGTTGATTTCTAGTCTTTTTTCAAGTCGCTAAATTTTTGAAGTTTTAAAATCGTAACATTCTTTTCAATATATCTAGCGAACAAAACAAGATATTTTCAAAATTATTTTTGTTACAGCTTTGGTATGTCTCAAAGATATGCCCTAAAAAGCGAAAATTGTGTGACGTCATGATGACGTCATCAACAAATCTTTTTTTTTTTAACGCATGTAAGGGTCAATCCGATTAGAAAAATGTATATATTGAATTTTCCTGTACCTAATTCCAAAATTTCATGATCGTGGCTCACTCAAGTAAGAAATAGGAGCCATTTCAAAATTTAGACCAAATTCAATATAACACAAAGGAATTCTGGGAAGGGCTGATAACCATGGCTTAAATGTGCATGCTGTTTATAAAAAGGGTTGATTTGTAGTCTTTTTTCAAGTCGCTGAATTTTTTAAGTTTTAGAATTGTAACATTCTTTTCAATATATCTAGCGAACAAAACAAGATATTTTCAAAATTCTTTTTGTTATAGCTTTGGTATGTCTCAAAGATATGCCATAAAAAGCGAAAATTGTGTGACGTCATGATGACGTCATAAAAAAAATTATTTTTTCAAGTCGCTAGAATATTGCACATAGCATTTGTAAACGTTTTCTTTCTTACCGGCCACTTTGGCTACTTTTAAACTTGGCAGACACTTACACCAACTGCTCACAATGTTTGCCGAACTTTTACGTCATGATGACGTCATCACATGTCACGTGACGTCATCTTAAAGGGGCATTTTTTCGAAGCCATATATCTACAAAAGTACAAGTCCGATTAAGTTGAAACGTAATATCTAGGTATGCCAACGGGTGTTATAGATGAACATTGACATGATGTTATGATGACGTCATCACATGTCACGTGACGTCATCTTAAAGGGGCAGTTTTCGAAGCCATATATCTACAAAAGTACAAGTCCGATTCAGTTGGAACGTAAGGTATGCCACCTGGTGTTATAGATGAAAATTGACATGACGTTATGATCAAGTCATAACATGTCACGTGGTGTCATCTTAAAGGGGCACTCGCTAGATTATTGCCTATAGCATTTGTACACGTTTTCTTTCTTACCGGCACTTTGGGTACTTTTAAACTTGGCAGACACTTAGACTAACTGCTCAAAATGTGTGCCGAACTTTTACCTCTTGATGACGTCATGACATGCCACGTGACGTCATCTTAAAGGGGCAGTTTTTGAAGCCATATATCTACAAAAGTACAAATTCGATTAAGTTGAAAAGTAATATCTAGGTAGCCCAGTAGGTTTATAGCTGAAAATTGACATGACATTATCATAATTGATGTCATCACATGTCACGTGACGTCATCTTAAAGGGGCAGTTTTTGAAGCCATATATAAACAAAATTACAATTTCGATTAAGTTGAAAAGTAATATCTAGGTAGCCCAGTAAGTTTATAGCTGAAAATTGACATGACATTATCATGATGTCATCACATGTCACGTGACGTCATCTTAAAGGGGCAGTTTTTTTAAGCCATATCTACAAAAGTACAAGCTCGATTAAGTTGAAATGTAATATCTAAGTAGGCCAGCAGGTTTATAGATGAAAATTGACATGACGTTATGATGACTTCATCACATGTCACCTGACGTCATCTTAAAGGGGCAGTTTTTGAAGCCACATATAAACAAAAGTACAAGTTCGATTAAGTTGAAATGTAATATCTAGGTACGTCTGCAAGTTTATAGATGAAAATTGACATGACATTATGATGATGTCATCACATGTCACGTGACGTCATCTTAAAGGTGGATTCTTCGAAGCCATATATCTACAGAATTACAAGTCCAATGAAATTGAAACGTGATATGTAGGTATGCTAGCAGGCGTTATTGACAAAAATTACATGACGTCATGATGACATCATTATACGATTTTCTATTAATTTTTAAGTTTTTAAACCCCAAAGCCATATCTCATCAAACCTACATGCTAATTTCAAAAAACAATTTGTAATACATTTGTTAGGTGATAGGTACTTACATATGAATGTGCAAAATGTGTGACATCACAATGACATCATCATGGTCACAAACTGCAAGTATGCTCACATTTCCAAAACAATTATGATTAAGGATACGTAATTGCTTGAATGTAAAACAAGATTTTGTTTCATCTACCATTGATATCTCATCAAGAATTAGAATCATACTACCACAAAAAAAACAAAAACACCCGAAACAGCCCTGTGTTTGTACACAAACACCAGTTTCTAGTTTATTTATTGTAATCTTTACCGAGGGTAGTCCATTTCAGTTTAGTAAACTGCTTTCCAAAGGAGCCCTCACCGAGGGTAAGAGTGTAAATTGGACCCCTCCCCCCTGTACGCATGATGTACGCAATGTCAACCATCCCCCCCCCCCCCCCCCCCCCTTTTTCTTTACTTTTTCGACATTCTTCCCCGACTTTCCGGGGGAGCCAATCAGCGATTGAGTTTGACCTTGACAAATGAATTATTCATAACTTGGCGAGCATGCACGATTAAATAGGACGCGGTGCGGTCATCACCTGTACCCTCTGGGTGCGTTTTTTTGTGTATGTGTGTGTTGTGTTAATTTTGTCTGGAAATTTGAAGTTCACCGCGCCCGGGCCCAACGCGTCGACCGTTGTATTGTTTTGGATGAAGGATTGCGCGATCCGCGTGACCCACTGATCTCTACTACGCTAGTAGAGATCAGCCCTTACAAAAAAGTTCTATAGAATTCTATAGAGTGTGTTATAGAGCTCTATACGGTTCTATAGAGGCAATGGTTTTCTATAGAATATTTAAGGCTGTCTATAGAGATTTTTAAAAAATATATAAATTTCTATAGAACAAATCTTCCAGTTCTATAGAATGGTTTCTATAGAAATTAGACATATCAATTTGTTTGTTGAAAGTATGTACATTTATATAGTAAACCACAATATGTTTCTAATTTCTATAGAAACATAGAATTGTATAGAATACTTCAATAAGAAGACTGTCTATAGAGATTTTTAAAAAAATCTATAGATTTCTATAGAGCACTGATTAAACAAATTCCTGTCAGTCTTCTATAGAATTCTATGTTTCTATAGAAATTATAGACACATTAATTTGTTTGTAGAAAGTATGTACATATTTAAAGTAACCCACAATATGCCCCTAATTTCTATAGAAACATAGAATTATATAGAACACTCCATATGATTTTATTTTTCGGTAGAAATTAAAGATGAGTATAACTATATAATACTTTAACAAATCTTTTTTTTTCAATCAAATTTACTAACAAGATCAAGGCTGAGGACTATGATTTTTAAAGAAGCGATTATAAGCATTTTCAAAGTATTCATTTGTTTTCCCTTACCGAACTGTGGTGTCTGTACACCACATCATAATTCGGTGCAGGTTTGGTACATAATATGTACCTCTCTGGGTGTACACCATGCAACACTGAATATATGCAACAGCACATACATGCATGGAGGAAATTCCTTCCTCCATGATACATGTAAGTACACCACACAGCTAGCCCAAAAGTTTACTAAGCCAAACAGGAAGTTGATGTGTACACAGACCCTGTACAGACCAAAGCCTACATGTACTGTTACATCATCAAGAGTATCATGTTACTTAGACTCTAGTCACATGACAAGGTGACCTTGCTGCTTGCATACCAGAGATAAACGGTCAGTGTGGGAAATTTGAAATCTGCACTACAGTCAGTTGAATGTCAGTGCAGCTAGCAGTGCAGTATGGGCTTGATGGCAGAAATTGTATAAAACTGGGTCAAAATCGTGGATATTTGCATGGCATTTACATGTACGCCTGTGGACATAATTCACTGCTCATGTACACACTCAACCTGTACATGACATGTAAAAAATACACTGGTGATTGCTGGATGGATGGACAAGTCTTTGGACATGATCGATCACACGTACAAGATACAAGCAACATGTTGAACCATAGAGGAAGGAATGGTTGAACCATGTCGTCACGCTGATCACAAGCTGTTTGTATGCGGTAAGTCTACAATTGTTACTATAGTAGGAGGTGACATTCCCTTTTTTGGCTTACACAATCTTATTTTGACTAATATTCTGTAAAGATTGTCCCCATTGTTGCTTGTATGTTAGTGATAACAAAACAGTTGTTTATTAGCCAGTTAGCTGTCTAAATTTCAAATGAAAAGGGAAAATAAAATGTATATGACAAAGGGGAAAATATTGGGGGAGGGGGACGTGTCCCCCCCCCCCCCCCCCCCCCGGATTGCCCGTGCTTTAAGTCCATTTTTAACTTTAAATTTGTGCCTATTGATCGCCACAAAATTATTTCATACATTTTTATCTGTGTAATAGGCCTACGGTTCAGTATTTGGGGCTCATATCCCCATATTTTTGCGTCGGGAGCCAATGTCGTCCCCCGCTGTTTCGTCTCTTTGCGGCTGTTTGTTGGAGGTGAATTCGCCCCGTGTGTTCAAGCTCGTTAGCATCGAACTGTGTTTGCCCGCACCATTTGGAGTCATCCTCATCCATTGCATATGCAGAGCTACCCAAGTCGTCCAAGTCTTCGCCCATTACAGAGCTGCCTAAGTCGTCTGAGTCCTCGCTCAAGTCCTCTCCCGTAAGATCTTACGAGTTACATGTATATTATATAAGATCTTTTCTTAATTGTACACTTGAAAATGAATAAAACTGCTGCAAACTGCTGACTGACTGAATGGACCTGAAATATACAAATACAAAAATTAGCTGGCCTGACGTTTCGAATTTAAGCAAGTTCTTTCTCAAAGGCAAATGACAGAGTACAAGAAACAAACTTGTAGGGAACACACATGCCAGCTATTTTTTTAATTGTACACTTGTTAAACCTTTTTGAATGCAGTATAAGTCTACAATTGTTACTATAGTAGGAGGTGACATTCCTTTTTTTTTGGCTTACACAATCATATTTTGACTAATATTCTGTAAAGATTGTACCCATTGTTGCTTTGTACGTTAGTGATACCAAAACAGTTGTTAGCCAGCTGTCTAAATTTCAAATAAAAAGGGAAAATAAAATGTATATGACAAAGGAGAATCTTTTTGTTTTTTTGGGGGGACACACTGCCATAGCCGTCAACTCCAAAAATATTGGGGGGGGGGGGGGTTTCCCCCATGATTGCCCCCCATGATTGCCCATGCTTTAAGTCCATCAGAAAGTCCATTTAACCCTCAAAAATAGTTTTATTTTATAACTTTTAATTTTTGTCTATTGATCGCCACAAAATTATTTCATGAATTTTCATCTGTGTCCGGAGTAAACCGAGTTTCACTAGTCCGTGTGTATTTTAGATTTTCGGAAGTATGAGTTAAATTTTTCGCCAGGACATTTCTCTTTACGTCAGGTGATTTATCAGTTTCCACAAATGTATATACTAGTAAAAGTTTCACAAAGGCCGTCTTCAGGGCTGATTTTCTGAAGAGATCAATGTAAATTTTCCAAGTGCGCCAACAGGGGTGATTGTTCACTATTAATATTTTAACAACCAAAATGTAGTTTCCCCCCTTAAATCTCAGTTAAATTTCAGAGATTTTTGGTGGGATCTTTTATCATTGTTAAAGATTCATGTGTTTTAGGCTCTTTTATCTTTCATACTGTAATCATTCTTGGTCGTCTCCTTGCATTTGTTTATAAAATACAAAACTATTCAAGCCTTCTTTAATTTACTTGTTTTGTATCCGTCCAAAGTTTTTTAAATTCCTTTTTGCCTACCATTTTTTAAATATAAAAACAATGATGTATGTGGAATTATTTAGTTTCCTATTTAATTAATGTTGATCGCATATCAGGTGCTTATACATGTATTTATAAATTTTTCATTAATTCCCTGTGTGAAATTATTCATGTACAGTATTAGATTTGGAAAAATTCAGGACGTTTTGGCCATGGCCTATGCTGGAAATAAATGCAGTGAAAAGTACACAGCAAAAAAGTATTGATCTCCAATTATATTAATTTTGAAGGATGAAGTGTATCACGTTGATATTTAATTAAAATGTTTAGAAAAGTTACCAAGTTTGTAAATATTTATGACATTTTATAAAAATGGAGTCATCTTTCTATATAATTCTATTAGATGTTTTATAGAAAAGTGGTCATATTTCTATAGAATTCTATTAGATGTTTTATAGAAAAGTGGTCCTATTTCTATAGAATTCTACTAGATGTTTTATAGAAAAGTGGTCCTATTTCTATAGAACTCTACTAGATGTTTTATAGAAAAGTGGTCCTAGTTCTATAGAATTCTATTTGATGTTTTATAGAAAAGTGGTCATATTTCTATAGAATTCTATTAGCTGTTTTATAGAAAAGTGGTCATATTTCTATAGAATTCTACTAGCTGTTTTATAGAAAAGTGGTAATTTTTCTATAGAATTCTATAAAAACTATAGAGGATCTCTAAAGAAATTATATACAAATCTATAGAAAAATTCTGTAGAATCTTATAGACATTCTATAGAATTATCTTTTATAGAATTGTAAAATTTCTATAGAATTCTATAAAATGTCTTATAGAGAAGTGGCCCATTTTCTAAAGAAACTCTACAGAAACTCTAAAGAAACTCTACAGAAACTCTAAAGAAACTCTAAAGAAACTCTATAAAGGAATTCTATAGAATATCATATAGAAATTCTACAGAATTTTTTTTTATAGATTTCTATAGAACTTTTTTGTAAGGGAGTGGCGTGACCCAGTCTGTCATGTCTGTGGGAAATATTTTTTAAAGGAACCATGCTTCATAAATTGACCGGATCATTTATATATATTAAATGTAAATTAAAAGCCAAACTGGTTCAAGCAAAGTTTTAGTGTGATTATTTGCCGCTCAAAAATTGACCCCCCCTTTTTGAAATTTGTCGAGACTCAAATTGAGGGCGCTGTTCGTGACGTAGACCGAGGCACCGAAATTCATGGGTCGACTCGATAGTCTGGACCCGGACCGTATACACACACTAGGTCTACACGTGCAATTTCGTAAGTTGCAACAACTAGCATCGAACTTACCCTGATTTTCTCCCTTTTAGCGAAGGCTCCTCGGGGAATGGGCCGTTTAACTGCTTTCGCCTTTATCTTACTCACATCTGGGAACTTTGTTGGGATGGCAGTGGACTTGAGCATATTTGTAATGGTCATCCCAAAGGATTTGAAAATACCAGTATCGAAACACGACGGCTCAAAGTGGTAGCTACATCACGCTGAAAAGCTGCTGGGGCCGGACCTCTTTGCTCTTGTCACCTTTACTTTCGCCGTCCAAATTCTCCGATATTTCGTTTCAGTTGGAAATAAACGAAGGCTTACGCCACCCGTCGTTGTTTTGCTGCACCCAGCAGCCACACACCTTGTCGGCATGGCCGAAAAACACTATATTTTGCTTAGATTTTGGACGAAGAATTTTCGCCGTACAATGTACACACAATGCATACCCGTGATGAATGGGTAATGTGCCTCGATCTACGTCACACACTTATTTTAATGAGGGTCCCACTCGGGGGGCGGAGTAGCTTGGACAAACTTTTTCAAAAATTGTTTTCTCATATTTAATCTGGGAAAAAATGTCTCTGGACAAAAAATATCATTGTCAAGATAATACTTTATTGTTTTAAGCAGGAATAATGCAATATAAATCCTAAATCATGTTTCCTTTAAGTTGACGTGGCACGACGTACGTGTCGTTAAAATCCGCGAAGTATCTGTAGTGCAGCTGATTTCTGAAGTGCAGCTGAAGTTTATTTAGACATTAAATAAAGTGTAGGCCTATACGAAATATTTGTGCGGATGATGAGTGAACATGTGAGGTATATTTTAATACTTCCGAATGTAAATTTAGAACTATAACCTTTGATGACAGCCAGTGTGTTTACGTGCTTACTATTCCACATGTAATAGAAAAAATACATGCAGTAGTCGGTGTATATTGGTTAAAAGAACTACATCACAATTGATTTATTGATCATTTTCAATGTTTTTTTAAATAACAATTTGTATACAAAGAAAAACATATCAGAAAGGATTAACAAACGGTGATACATACGGCGTACATAATAGCCCAACTTTTATACAAAATTGTCGACAAGAAGAAGTGTTGATAAGTGAAGGCAAAAACATAGATTTCGGGGTTGTAGGGATGGGGAATATATCTCCACCCACACACTTTATGACAAGATCACCCTTAGACAATAAAACCAGACAGAAGAAAACAATTAAAATAGACCAGGAGGTATTATAAATTTCAAATGGAAATTACAGTAAAATTGTCGGAAAGAGGGTTAAATGTGGGTTTGTGTATGGACCATAATTAATACATGTGTAGACAGCGTAGTGTCCAACCCCCCCCCCCCCCCCCCCCCCCTTCGAAATTGTCAGTTGGTTGGTTTTGGAATTTCATGATAAACCCCCCCCCCCCCCCCCCCCCCCTTTGCCGGTCTCCACACATGTCATAGTCAAATCATGGAGGCGCGCTTGAGTGAAGGTAACAATTTATGAGAAGGTATTACCCGATGACATGTACATTATATATTGTGCATGTACACTGTATAAGCTAGAACACTGGTGTATAAACATGTGAGGTGATAAACTTAAAAAAGACTTCAGATATGGAGGACGTCCCAGCCAGTTTGTATAAGTAAATGTATTATACATTTTTTTTAAATGCCACATGTACATGTAATGTCGATTTTTTTACACTGACCGGTACATCTGCCAATATAATTTTTCAGGATGGAAATTGAAAATACATGAAAAAAGATGTAACAAATGGTGTGTTTCATATTTCTGATGAACTATGTGGCAGTTCTAACCTTCAATGGTAAAGTATATGTTAACATAAATGTAAATTTACAATAATGGTTTAAAATCTTTACAGAAATACATTTTATCCAGTGAAAAATTATGTTTACCTCAAGAATTAAAATAAATGAGTGAAGTTAACCATCTACTTTGATTTTAAATCCACTGCATTTAAGTGGTTTGCTGGGCTTGCTATTTCAGACTTCTCTTCTTCATGTTCACTTTTTTAAATATTAGTATACATGGATTACTATACACATGTAGGAATGTAATGTATTTATTGGAGGAATTTTTATTGGGAGAAATATAAATAATTAAGACAATGATGAATTTAAGCTCCACCTTGAAGACAAAGTGAGTAAAAACGTTTTTCAGTCAAAAGTTGACCAAAGAGCCCCATAGAAAGAAGCCCAATTTTCCCATAGGCTACTGCAGCAAGAATAAGAACACAATTTTCATGCACTGTGTTTACACTGTGCACAAAAAAACCGCTGAAAAGTTTACCCCAAAAATCTGTCTGTTGCTTACTTTACATCCTCAACTTGTGTGCACCAAGCACAGGATCGATCGAATCTGTCCCAATTTCAGGAAAAAAAGTGAACAAATCCCTGTAAGTTCCAGACTGAAGCAATATGAATTTACAAGAAGCAACAAGACCCAGTACAAAGGTCAGGCATGGGACAATCACTTCACAGGGCTGTTGATTATGATTAATCTCAACAGCCCTGTGAAGTGATTGGCTTTATATGTCTGACCTTTGTACTGGGTAATATTGCTTCTTGAGATTCAAAATGCTTCAGTTTGGAACAGGGATTTTTTCACTTTATTTTCTAAAACTGGGACAGATTCGACCGATCCTTTGCTTGGTGCACACAATTAGGTGTGGATGTAAAATACTAGCAAAAGACAGATTTTTTGGGTAAACTTTGCAGCAGTTTTTGTGTGCACAGTGTAAACACAGTGCATGAAAATTGTGTAGTATATTCTTGCTGTAGTGGCCTATGTGAAAATAGTAAGTTATTAGTAAAACATGTGTTTCCTCCAGTGCGCAAGCGCGATTATTTGTTTGACCCGCCTGTAAATTATGCATAAGCAGGTCGCGCGCGCGCCCATGCGAAATAGCCAAGACGTTCTTAGCGATTTGGCCTTGGCGTGTCAGTAAGGTGTTGCAGGTCGCTGTCGGCCGGCCGTTTGCGCGCTATAGGTCGCGCCGCTAAGGACGTCTTGAATGGGAATGGTTTATTTCAACGGTTTATTATGGGTGCATACGACCAATTAGAACGGGAGCCCAGGGGTCAGCCAAAGCAAGTTTGAGCGGCGACTATTTGTCAACCACTAGTAGATTTTCCACAGTAACCTGTACACTAAATACATATTGGGTACCAGGCAAAATCGACTAGTAGTTGAAAAATAGTCGAAGCTCGAACTTGCCCCTAGCTGTAAAGTTAACCAATTTCCATGTACATGTATAATCAATGATCCACATGCATGCTGATGTAAGGAAATGGACGTCTGCCGAGCACACTGTGGTGCATGGGTGTGGTCAGAAGGACCATGACAAAAATTAGGGCCTCCAAAATTGGGCTAGCCTAGCTGGTGAGTTAACCTGATGAAACCTACTGGAAAATGTTCGGCATAGTCCCAGGTATCATGAATGGCCACTGCCAGACATTTGGTGGAGTGTGCCCGCCAGACGGAAAAAAAACTCTGTACAGGAGGGGGCGTGGTCGTAACCCTCAACGTTCCCTTTCGCTGATACAGTTGCAACACGACGATATAGGAAAATGTATAACCAGTTTCTATAGATGCCTTGACGCTTGTAGAAAATAAAAATGTAACTTAAGAGTAATTTAAAATCGGACTAATTAACTTAAGAGCGGCGCGAATAGTGCGGAGGGGGCGGGGCCGCCACCCCCTTTCAAGTACATTTTCCCTTATATCATCGCAATAAATTATTTTAATCCAGTCCAATTTTCCTGGCATAAAACACACCATTCTAATGCATCAAATGTCCATTTCCCGAAACAAATAGGCTATTGACCATGTTTAATGTGTCTAGTACATTATACAATGATGTGTTGCGGCCGGAGCTTAGTTTTTCAAAACGAGGTACAGACAATAACAACTTTTCCTTTGTTCTTTATGCTTTGAAATACACTTTTGGACACAAGATAAAACATTCTTACATTATAATACTTGTTATTTTTACCCTTTTGTGGGCGTGGTCTAAATATGTAAAGCAGGTGCGAATAAGAGCACGCTGATTCAAACAAGAAAATAATATTTTCTTGCAAAACAGTTTCTGCATTGTTAACTGTGTTAATAGTGCACTGCAAAGATGATTTTGAAAAAATGATTGTGTAAATCAATAACATTATATCGTTTTAAACTTAAACAGGTTTTTTTCAATGAAAAATGACAGTAGTGTACATGGTATAAGAAAAAACACGTTGGGGACACACGTACATGTAGGAATGGATGGAGAAACATAAGAGATAAAGAGCAAAGAGGGGAGAGGCACATCAAAGTACGGAAGCTTAAAGTGACCATCCGAGTTTCCGCGTTTCTCTGATTGATTTTCACGGAAAGATGGAATACTGAGATATTTCAGACGTCTTTCCACGATAATCGTATCTCGGAAAGGCGTCTTTCCATGATATCGATATCGGAAACTTCTTTCCACGATCAGGGGCGGATCTAGAGGGGGTTGTGGGGGTTGCAACTTCCCCCCCCCCCCCCCCCCCCCCCTCTTGGGCTGCTGAGCAAAGTTGTGATAAGCAATGCTAAACCACATCCTTGTTACCAGTATACCGCTGGTCCATACATTGTACACTGTACACTGTACCGGTATAGGCGGGTACAACCCCTCCCTAAATGAAAGGCTAGATCCGCCCCTGACGATAATCGTATCTCGGAAAGACGTCTTTCCAAGATACGATATCGTGGAAAGAAGTCCCTCCGAGGTACGATGTTTTTGGAAAGACGTTTTCCCCAGATACAATATCATGGAAAGACGTCTTTCTGAGATACCATATCGTGGAAAGACGTCTGAAATATCTCAGTATTTCATCTTTCTGTGAAAATCTATCAGAGAAACGCGGAAACGTGGATGGTCATTTTAAGCTTCCGTATTAAAGGGAGTAAGGAGTGGGGAAGTGACACTGACAGCAAGAATGTGAGTTGGGAAGGATGAGGGCACAGGAGAGGCAAAAGAGAGGCCCGGAGGTGGTTAACAGGCAACGGAGGGAATAGAGGAAAGGGAAAAACATGAAAGAAGGAAAGAAACCAGGGACGGATCCAGGAATTATTGTGACATACCAGTTTTGGAGTATAGGCGTCCCGTAACCTACGATACCTGATTATTCGAGCTGAAGTCCCCACCATGGATGCCCCTCTTCCCACCCAGCATGGTACATTTAAGTGCAGAAGTTCCAAATTATTGGTTTGCCAGAATCACATACAGGAGTCTGACACCATTCAGAGGACTTATTGCCTCCTTTAATGTCTTCCCTTAACCCTTGCCACACTTATACCATCTCCTATAGAGTACCGAAGTGATGACGTCAATCAATGCAATGTTTAGAACCAGAATACATTCTAAACTGCATTTGTTTGGAACCAGTTGTCGCGCCAACTGACGTCAGACTTCGGTACTCTATTAATCCTACTTCTTGCCACTTCTTGCCAACTTATCTCCCACCCATCTCTTTCATCCTCGCCCAAACAAAACTCTTTTGTTCCTTGCGGGTCATTTCCATCCATTTGATGTTCACCTGTCGATCTCTCCTCTAGTCCTTAATCTCTCTTTTATATGCCTCGCACGTTATTCATGTAAATACAATTTTGAGTTTTGCCCTTCATTTTATAAATATAGTATTTAACACTGTGTAGGCCTACAGGTTCTGTATATACTTCCGAGGACAAGAGGGAAAAGAAAATACAAAGAATTTGTTCAGTCCTCACAAGTCTAGTCTTTTGTTGAAATCGGTCCTCGGAAGTAAAAATACGTGCTTAGTCTATGGGGTTGGGTTATATTAAAGGAACAATAGGAAACACAAAGCATTGTCCTCGGAAGCAGTGGCGCACCCAAGGGGAGGAGGCTGGGGGGGGGGGGGGGGGACTTGAGCCCCCCCCCCCCCGCCCAGGTTGTCAATTTTTGTGTTTGTTTATTATTATTATTATTATTATTATTAATATTATTATTATTATAATGACAAAAGTACTCTTAAGGAGACACTTTGTCATCATTTTTTATACCTTTGGGAGACAAGTGGAATTAGGGAGACATTTCAGTGTCTCCCTAAGTACTAAGGAGTGAGAATGTTATCGTCGCAAGTGAGTTATATCGATAGAGGATGGTCCAAAACGAAAATATACCAAAATTCGTGGGGGTAGGACAAGGGATATTTGGGTTAGGTTACATTAATAAAGTTGAAAAAAATTTGTACACGCGTCTATGGCCAAGTCTCCCAAATGACCCATCTTCGGTAATTTTTATTTTTATTATTATTATTATTTCTATTATTATTGTTTTTTTTAGTCCTAGGAATTGACCGTGGTGATATGTATGTGGCTAGCTATGGGGGTGTAAATGGCGCCACCAGCGTCAAAAGAGTCCATGCCCAGTCCGATCCCCACCTAGTCTTGGTTCAAGACGACAGTGATCGATAATGGATCGTGTAGCGTCGCCATTCGTTCCATGCAGTGCGCCCTCTGACGGTACGATTAGAATACCTCATGGGCTCGCACTGGTTGGTCTAATCGTACCGTCAGAGGGCGCACTGTACGGAACGAATAAACGCGACGCTACACGATCCATTATCGATCACTGTCGTCTTGAACCAAGACTAATCCCCACCGTACAGCGCCGCGCCGGTCGATCACCCCGTGTTTCCAATCAAACTAATGAGAGGGCGCTCTTTGTTAGTGACTGAAGGGCCCGCAGAATTTTCTGAAGTGAAGTGTCAGACTCATGAGGAATTCCTCCATGGTCAGAGATATTAACCTGGATAACGCATACTATTAATAGCTTTTCAGTTGTTAGATCTGCTGGTATATGAGGTTATTATTTGTTTGGAGGGCGAAAACACCGAGCTCAAACTTAACTTGTCTTTAGTTTAAGCGGACTAATGCACCTTGCGGGGCCGAGTGACGGTCCATCAACAAACACACGGTAAGTTTAGTACGACTACGAGCGAGTCCAGCGCGGCGTTCGGCCATTTTTTCGCCTTCCTATCTATCACCACACTAAATTTGTCTTTTTCGATTGATGATTTCTCATACAAAAACTGCTCGAAAGTAGAAAAACGATATACCAAAATAAAGAGGAAACCGTGCTTGTTTAATTGATGCAATTTAATTGGAGACTTATGTAAAATTTGAAGGAGAAAATATCTGATGATTTTTTTAGAGAGCGCACTTTGTGACTTTTGGCGATTGTGTAGTGTAGGGCCCCTCTTTAGTTTTGATGAAATTAGAGTCAAGGGTATTTTGTTCTCATTCCAAAATGACTTTTTCAACCTAAAGCAGACTTCTCTTAATTCTATTGACATCGTTTTTTGTAATGTTGAACAGTTTATTTCAGTAGAAAATGCAATTTTCTTACGCGCTTTTAATAATACAGCAGTTGCTATGCAAATGAACGCGGTTTTGCGTGTTTACTGTGCGTCGCGGTGATCGCCATCTTGATTTTTGCGTTGCGCTTTGTCGTCCTCATCGCCGCTTTACCCCAAGATTTCCCTCAAAACTAAAACCCTGCCCTTTATCTACGGCATACCTGTTGGTTTGTAATGTCGCTATAAACTACATGTAGTTTGGCAATTCCAATAACCTAAATTTCTAAAAGTGGATTTTTGTTCCCTTATGGGCTCCGTGGGTTGTCGGTCACTTTGCCCTCAACCACTTCGCCCTCAACCACTTCGCCCAAACCCCACTTCGCCCAAACCCCACTTCGCCCAAACCCCACTTCGCCCAATTACCCCCAAACTGCCAAACCCCACTTCGCCCAATTACCTCTTCGCCCAAACGCCACTTCTCCCAAAAACCACTTCGCCCAATTACTACTTCGCCCAAAAACCACTTCGCCCATAAACCACTTCGCCCAAAAACCACTTCGCCCAAAAACCACTTACCAGTGTTTTTATCAGTTCTAACTGAATGTTACTGAAAAGTGAATGTTACTGAGACTTTTTGAGAAAAATGACACCGCCACTGCCCTGGAAGAGTTTTAAGCCAAAAAAGGATAGGGCCTATCCGTGTTTTTCGAAAGTACAAAATGACTTTCGCGTTGTTTTTTTCCGCCCTCCCGTACGGTTAAGCAGGAATCACGACAATACTGGAATAAGTCAAAACCTTATTGTATATATGCAGATTTTATTTATTTGTGTGGGTACTTGTATGCGTGTAAATATTAGTCGTGTTTGTAATATAGGTTTTCCTGGCGGGCAATTTGCCGTTTTCGTTTATTTGGTCATTCAAATTATGGTGCATTCAAGACTTTATTTGTGTTCTTAAATTGAGTTTTGTGACATCCTTTTTGTGACCATGCTTTTCTTTTCTTATTAGTAATATGCCTTATATATGGGCAATTATTTTCATCAAGTGGTCATTCATATTATTACGATTTTTAAAATTGATATATTTTCTAAGAGGTTTCTATAAAAATTGCGTGAAATATATAATGTAATTTGTTACAAACATATATAATGTAACATAGATCTTAACTGATGTATGTAACGAACTAATAAAATGAAAATAAGGCATACGGATCGGGCATGGGCGAAGTGGTTTTTGGGCGAAGTGGTAATTGGGCGAAGTAGTAATTGGGCGAAGTGGTTTTTGGGCGAAGTGGCGTTTGGGCGAAGGGGTAATTGGGCGAAGTGGTGTTTGGGCGAGGTGGTTGAGGGCGAAGTGGTTGAGGGCGATGTGGTTTTTGGGCGAAGTGACTGTAAAGCGGCTCCATGCATCACCAAAAGAGGGCGCTGTCCACATAGCAACCGCACTTCCATGGGGAGTACGTCGCTGGTATTACGCACTGCGCTCCTCGTTCATTTGATACTCGTATACCAGTGGGATTGCTTTGTCTGTTTGCTGACTCTCGATAATTGCTTTTTCAATAAAAAGATCATAGCGGGAACCAGACACTTAAATTGAAGTCAGGTAAGATGGCGTCGATATTGACCCCCCAACTCGCCTTTTCTTTCCGCTGAGGGGGTAGTTGTGCACGGAGCCCATAGGGAACAGGGCCCTACACTACACAATTGCCAAAATTTCTCACGGGCGTGGCCATTTTTAATTTTTTTGCACGTGATCGGTGTTCTCATATTTCCTTTTTCCACGCGAGATTTGGGGTGAGGTAATTTTTTCTTGTAAGATTTGGATGCGGCATGAAACAAGCTTTCTGGTGGTGAACTAACCATGCATGACAAACCCGCCAAGAATGTATACATTTTCAAAGTGAACAAAGAAACTAGCAGGAGCGAGATTCGAACCTGCGACCTCCAGGCTACCGTACCGGCGCTCTACCAACTGAGCTACATTGTATCTTGCCCTATATGTTGGCGGTCTTCCAAATTGTCAGTATCTTTGTTAGGGTGGGCGCTAGTCAGAAGTCATAAACCCAGAATGCCGTATAGCCAGGGATCACACCTAATTTTACGATACAACCTGGGAAGCGACATTGTGGGGATCACTCAATGAGGATACGACTTTTTATCTTATAATTCGTCAAACAATCCACAAGGGAAACTGACTAAGTAAATTTGAATACATTTTCAAAGTGAACAAAGAAACTGACAATTTGGGAGACCGCCAACATAGGGCAAGATAGCTCAGTTGGTAGAGCGCCGGTACGGTAACCCGCAGGTTGCAGGTTCGAATCCCGCTCCTGCCAGTTTCTTTGTTTACGGAAAGATTTTACTTTAACACCCCCCACCAAAATCGGTCAGGAACAGCAAAATCTTGGAAAATAATTAACCCTCCTTGATAACAGCTATCTAAATGTATGGCACAACCTGTTATTTCAAGATTTATGTCAGCAGAATGTGTAAAATTGAGGCAGAAATTAACATGTACATGTATTGTCAACACTTTGAGTGACCATACACTGTGCCAAGAACACCTAATACAGAAAACACAAGCTTTCTTCCCCTATATTGCATGGAGATTTCCCAAATAGATTCTCAAATTTATAGGTTGTGCTAAGTGTTTATACAATTCTGAACACAGATGGATGGTTATTTTCCAAAATTTGCTATTCCTGACCGATTTTTGTGGGGGGTATTAAAGTAAAATCTGTCCTTGTTTACTTTGAATATGTATTCAAATTTACCTAGTCAGTTTCCCTTGTGGATTGTTTGACGAAAGAAAGTATACATTGTACATGTAGGAATGTACAATTGTACCACTGGCCCCCTTATTACAGAATCACCCATACCAGTACGTAGTTGACCTACTGCAGCTGAAGCATTAAAACACTCTTCATTGTTATCTGTTGCCAAGGCAATTCAAGTTCATTGATTTCTTCTTCGCTTTTAATTGCCTCGATGTACACATACATACATGTAAATACATGTACACGTGTACAATGTAGTAATTACTGCTGAGTGTACTGTACATACATGTATGATATACATGTACACGTCATCAGCAAGGGATAATCAATCAGGGTTGCAGCTATAATTTTTTTAGTACTGGCTGTTTTCGGGCTGGATGGTGTTTTCGGGCTGGATGGTGTTTTCGGGCTGGATGGTGTTTTCGGGCTGGATGGTGTTTTCGGGCTGGATGGTGTTTTCGGGCTGGATGGTGTTTTCGGGCTGGATGGTGTTTTCGGGCTGGATGGTGTTTTCGGGCTGGATGGTGTTTTCGGGCTGGATGGTTGATGAGCCAGTCAGCTGCAAGAATGAGCAGCGCACACTTGCGGGCCAACCGAGTACATGTATACATTTGCATAGTAGCTTTTAAGTTGGCCCGATAGCTACATGTACATGTATAGCCACCGCCTGCCCAGTTGGATGCTTGCACGCCCTTGTCGAGACTTCAAAATCACCATGTACATCATCATCATCATCAGCCTGTTTTACATGAAAATAAAAAATATGCATGAAGTAATTATAAAGAAGGTATTTTTTTGCGTCACTGGTGTGAGCACTGCTTTTTTTTGTTTTTTGTAAGAGTTGGCTGCTATTTTTAAATGGGTTTCAATCAAATTTTACAATCATTTAAGTAAATTTTAAACTTAAAATGAATGATTAATCCAGTGCAAATTTATGTGCAAGCTTTAACAATACCAGACATCAGTTGTTATGTATTGAGTAAATAAAGTTATTCTGAAGACTTGCATATGTTCATGTGCGTGGATACATTTTTGTTATCAGCTGTTTAACATGCCTTTTGTTTTGAAATTTCACAAAATAACTAGGCCTACTGGTATTTTCTGTGTTTTATTTTTTTATTTTTTTTATCCAGGGATTGGAAACTGCCTGAAGAAAAGCAAATTGTGAATGACACCGCCCATACAGAAGAGTAAGTCTTATGACTAAACATGATCAGATATCTTGTCTTGTTTCAGTGTGAGGGGCTAGTTCTTCCACACTTTCCTAAGTACATGTAGCCCACACCCCGAGTGCCCTTTGGGCTTGTGATGTGCGATTTGCGTAAAAAGAAAATTTGTATGTACATGTACTGTGCGTGAACAAACATTTACAATGTACTGTGTGCAAGTTTGTGGACAACCAAAGCAATCGCCATTCTCTCTGAAAACAACTCCAAATGTTTGGTACATGGTTATTCCATGAAATTGAGACACACACACATTTTGGCATTCTTTGATGATGTAATTGTTTTTCTTGTTTAAACTAAACTGACTTTAATGATGATTATGGTATGAACTTGAAGAGTAAAAGGAAGGCTTTTGAATGATACAAAACATGAGGGCATTATATGTGATATATTTATGTTTTGTCACCATGTGTGATGGTGTCCCGGGCTAAATTATGGGGGAATTTTGCGACATAAAAACTCACAAAGTACAAATAGGGTTCAGAGGTTTAAAAAATTAACAATTTTTTTTCTTGTACATGAGAAGTTAGGAAAAACTGCATGTAACTTACCAACAACAAATCATATTTTCAGTATCTCTTACATCTTTTCTGTTATATGGCTAACAAATCTGTGGTTAAGGAGGTAACGGATGGTGTCCCACTCTGTTAAATGTTGTTACATCCTGCCTGCATGTCTAGCTTTCTTACTTTTTATCAAATAAAGTCTGAATTAAATTTCTTTTCTTTTGTGTGATTACTGTTTTAATAAGATTAACTTGTAGAGTCAATATATTGGACTGCCTTTTCAAAATTGGGGGAAAATTGACTCGGATGTAACGGTGGTGTCCCACGTTACATCCTAACAATTTTGGGAACTTTCTTCCATAATTTATCTGTAAGCAGTATGTGAAATGTCCATGCAACATGATAACAAAGACTTGGAGAGCCTCTTTTTAAAAACATAAAAAGGACCCCCTAAATTGGTGTCATGTGTTAGTTTTCCACCCTTGATGGAGTGATGTCCCATGTTACATCCTTGCAGGCTTGCCAAATCAATTATTACATCAAATGTTTTAGCCAACTGTATTTGATGGGTATGTAAAAGGATAACATTTTCTAACTACATACAGATTTGGATGCTTTAACATGATTATTTATGAATTATGAGTAACATAAACTAAGATGTAACCAGGACACCGTGTCCCTTGTTACATCGGTGATTTATCCATGGGAGTTCATGTGAAACTCGAGAGAGAGGACCCTAAACTAAATATTTATGTCACAATGAATCTAACCTACATGTGTGTATGATGAAATAATTGTATAGAATCACATGTAGTGTAACAAATTTATTTTACACCAATTTGAATTGTTTACCAATATGTCACACATTGTGTCTCAACTTCATGGAATGACCCACATGTACAATGTAAAAATGAAGTAAATTTGTGTAGTCTAATAAATTGCTTTATAATGCATACTAGTGTTGACAGCAGTGCCACTTATCACTGAGTTTCCCTAATGGTTGCCCTATTTATCAGTGTTGTAGTCATCAACACTAGGCAGTCCAAGACCAAGACCGAGACCGACAGTCTGAGACCAAGACCAAGACCAGACTTGTAAATAAAGGCATGTGAATCATCTTTGTATGTTGATCTAAAACTGTGGGGGTTAAGCTTAGGGTATGGGGTATGACCATAGAGCTGTGTTTAGTTTGACAGGAATGGTCTTGGAGTGTACGTATGTACTTTAGCATTGTTGTTGGTTTTTACTTTGTGTTCTTCAATAAAGTTTTTACTTTTCGGCCTAATTTGAATTTCACAACATTCACAGTGCATGCAGTGCACTTCAGCACTTTTCAGACACTGGTGTACCTATGTAAAGCCTTCAAATGTATTTTATTTCTCGGGAAAACATTTACAGAGGTGCCCCTGGCCCTCGGTCTCAAGAAAATGTCATTCCATCCTGGAACCCATGGTGATTTTATTGCAGCAGTATACCCAACAGTATACATTTGTACAATCATGTTACAGAAATACAGGCCTATAATTTAGATCGTTTCTGACAAAATCTTATGTGATTGGCAAGCAGATGAGATGTGCAATTGTTTGGACATTTAACAGGCTTCTTTAAAAATTGAAACAAACATTGACAAGCATGCAAGGAAGAAAATACTTAGGCCTTATTAAATTCATCGGGTGATGAAGCTGCACATGTTTGATGAAGGCAGACGTTATTCCTGCCTTATCGTGATACTGGTTCTTTACGGGCAAAAACACACACTGCGACATGTTTTTTGCTTCTAATTTTGGCATCGACGCATTCCTTGTGGTACTTGTAATAGACCGTGTAAGTCTCGCGCATAAAGGTCACGATTAACCTTCCGGGCACCTCCGAGCCGCCGGCTATATGACTTTTATTGATTTTTTTTATTTAAATCAATTTTTTTAAATTTTTTACCATCGTACCATTGGCATAATGTTTTATCAAGGTTTTTTAACAATTTGATTATCTTTTACTTTGTATTGCTCTTTTTCTTTGTGAAGCGCTTAGAGACCGCTGTATAAAGCGCTATATAAGCATTCTTATTATTGGCTGTTTCGGAAGTTTTCCGAAACAGCCCTTGTTTTCGTTAAGATTTATTTATTTATTTATTTTTTTTTTTTTGGCTGTTTCGGAAACTTTTCCGAAACAGCCCTTGTTTTCGTTAAGATTTTTTTTTTTTTCTTTTTTTTTTTTTTTTTTTTTTTTTTTTTCTTTTTTTTTTTCTTTTTCAGCCAAATGCCCATAGCATTTGTGCACGTTTTCTTTCTAACCGGCATTTTGGCCACTTTTAAGCAGCCGATTGGCTTTAAACTTGGCAGACACTTAGACCAACTGCTCAGAATGTCTGCCGAACTTTTACGTAATGATGACGTCATCACGTGATTTTTTATGAATTTTTGAATTTTGAAAATCGTAACATTCTTTTCAATATATCTAACGAACAAAACAAGATATTTTGAAAATTCTTTTTGTTATAGCTTTGGTATGTCTCAAAGATATGCCCTAAAAGGCGAAAATTGTGTGAGGTCATGATGACGTCGTCAAAAATTTTTTTTTTTTAAACGCATGTAAGGGTCAATCTGATTACAAAAATGTATACATTGAATTTTTCTGTACCTAATTCCAAAATTTCATGATCGTGGCTCACTCAAGTAAGAAATAACAGCCATTTCAAAATTTAGACCAAATTCAATATAACACAAAGGAATTCTGGGAAGGGCAGGTAACCATGGCTTAAATGTGCATGCTGTTTATAAAAAGGGTTGATTTATAGTCTTTTTTCAAGTCGCTAAATTATAAAACAATTTTAATCGTAACATTCTTTTCAATATATCTACCGAACAAAACAAGATATTTTCAAAATGCTTTTTGTTATAGCTTTGGTATGTCTCAAAGATATGCCCTAAAAAGCGAAAATTGTGTGACGTCATGATGACGTCATAAAAAAATTTGTTTTTCAAGTCGCTAGAATATTGCCCATAGCATTTGTAAACGTTTTCTTTCTTACCGGCCACTTTGGCTACTTTTAAACTTGGCAGACACTTACCCCAACTGCTCACAATGTGTAACGAACGTTTACGTCATGATGACGTCATCACATGTCACGTGACGTCATCTTAAAGGGGCAGTTGTTGAAGCTATATAAACAAAAGTATCAGTCCGATTAAGTTGAAAAGTAATATCTAGGTAGCCCAGTACATATAGGTTTATATATGAAAAGTGACTTGACATTATGATGATGTCATCACATGTCACGTGACGTCATCTTAAAGGGGCTGTTTATGAAGCCATATATAGACAAAAGTATAAGTCCGATTAAGTTGAAAAGTAATATCTAGTTTCTTTTTTTTTTTCTTTTTCAGCCAAATGCCCATAGCATTTGTACACGTTTTCTTTCTTACCGGCACTTTGGCTACTTTTATGCTGCCGATTGGCTTTAAACTTGGCAGACACTTAGACTAACTGCTCAGAATGTATGCCGAACATTTACGTCATGATGACGTCATCACGTGATTTTTTATGAATTTTTGAAATTTCAAAATCGTAAAATTCTTTTCAATATATCTAGCGAACAAAACAAGATATTTTTGAAATTCTTTTTGTTATAGCTTTGGTATGTCTCAAAGATATGCCCTAAAAAGCGAAAATTGTGTGACGTCATGATGACGTCATCAAAAATGTGTTTTTTTGTTAACGCATGTAAGGGTCAATCCGATTACAAAAATGTATACATTGAATTTTTCTGTACGTAATTCCTAAATTTCATGATCGTGGCTCACTCAAGTAAGAAATAACAGCCATTTCAAAATTTGGACCAAATTCAATATAACACAAAGGAATTCTGGGAAGGGCAGATAACCATGGCTTAAATGTGCTTGCTGTTTATAAAAGGGGTTGATTCCTAGTCTTTTTTCAAGTCGCTGAATTTTTTAAGTTTTAAAATCGTAACATTCTTTTCAATATATCTAGTAAACAAAACATGATATTTTCAAAATTATTTTTGTGATAGCTTTGGTATGTCTCAAAGATATGCCCTAAAAGGGCAAAAATGTGTGACGTCATGATGACGTCATCAAAAATGTGATTTTTTAAAACACATATAAGGATAGGTCCGATCGTCATGAAAAGTGGTGGGTAGGTAGATACTGTCACTAGCATGCAAAATCTAAAATGAGGTCATGATGACGTCATTACGTGACTTTTTATGAATTTTTAAAATTTTAAAATCGTAACATTTTTTTCAATATATCTAGCGAACAAAACAATATATTTTCAAAATTCTTTTTGTTATAGCTTTGGTATGTCTCAAAGATATCCCCTAAAAGGGAGAAAATGTGTGACGTCATGATGACGTCATCAAATATTTTTTTTTTAAACGCATGTAAGGGTCAATCCGATTACAAAAATGTATATATTGAATTTTCCTCTCCCTAATTCCAAAATTTCATGATCGTGGCTCACTCAAGTAAGAAATAACAGCCATTTGAAAATTTAGACCAAATTCAATATAACACAAAGGAATTCTGGGAAGGGCAGATAACCATGGCTTAAATGTGCATGCTGTTTATAAAAAGGTTGATTTGTAGTCTTTGTTCAAGTCGCTGAATTTTAAAATTGTGTAAATCGTAACATTCTTTTCAATATATCTAGCGAACAAAACAAGACATTTTCAAAATTCTTTTTGTAATAGCTTTGGTATGTCTCACAGATATGCCCTAAAAAGCGACAATTGTGTGACGTCATGATGACGTCATCAAACAATTCTTTTTTTCAAGTCGCTAGAATATTGCCCATAGCATTTGTAAACGTTTTCTTTCTTACCGGCCACTTTGGCTAATTTTAAACTTGGCAGACACTTACCCCAACTGCTCACAATGTGTGCCGAACTTTTACGTCATAATGACGTCATCACATGTCACATGACGTCATCTTAAAGGGGCATTTTTTGAAGCCATATATCTACAAAAGTACAAGTTCGATTAAGTTAAAATGTAATATCTAGGTATCCCAGTAGTTTTATAAATGAAAATTGACATGACGTTATGATGACATCATCACATGTGACGTCATCTTAAAGGGGCAGTTTTTGAAGGCGCATATCTACAGAAGTACATGTCCGATTAAGTTTAAAAGTAATATCTAGGTAGCTTAGTAGGTTTATAGATGAAAATTGACATGACATGATGATGACGTCATCACATGTCACGTGACGTCATCTTAAAGGGGCAGTTTTTGAAGCCATATATAAAGAAAAGTACAAGTCCGATTAAGTTGAAAAGTTATATCTAGGAAGGTCAGCAAGTTTATAGATGAACATTTATGTGACGTTATGATGACGTCATCACATGTTACTACTACAAACAACTTTAATTAATTTCAAAATTAACAAAGAAAACTGGCAGCAGCGCGATTGTTTGACAAACTTAAATTATTGTATTCACATTTCACATCCAAACTAAAAAAACAAAAACGAAACAGCCCTGTGTTTGTCCACAAACACCATTCTCATGCCTCTAGTTTTCTTTTTTTTTTCTTTTTCAGACTTTTGCCCATAGCGTTTGTACACGATTTCTTTCTGCCAGGCACTTTGGCTACTTTTATGCAGCCGATTGCCTTTAAACTTAACAGACACTTAGACCAACTGCTCAGAATGTATGCCGAACTTTTACGTCTTGATGACGTCATCACGTGATTTTTTATGAATTTTTGAATTTTGAAAATCGTAACATTCATTAAATTATATCTAGCGAACAAAACAAGATATTTTCAAAATTCTTTTTCTTATAGCTTTGGTATGTCTCAAAGATATGCCTTAAAAAGCGAAAATTGTGTGACGTCATGATGACGTCATCAAAAATGCTTTTTTTTTTTAACGCATGTAAGGGTCAATCTGATTACAAAAATGTATATATTGAATTTTGCTGTACCCAATTCCAAAATTTCATGATCGTGGCTCACTCAAGTAAGAAATGACAGCCATTTCAAAATTTAGACCAAATTCAATATAACACAAAGGAATTCTGGGACGGACTGATAACCATGGCTATTATGAGCTTGCTGTTTATAAAAGGGGTTGATTTCTAGTCTTTTTTCAAGTCGCTGAATTTTTGAAGTTTTAAAATCGTAACATTCTTTTCAATATATCTAGCGAACAAAACAAGATATTTTCAAAATTATTTTTGTTACAGCTTTGGTATGTCTCAAAGATATGCCCTAAATGGCGAAAATTGTGTGACGTCATGATGACGTCATCAACAATATTTTTTTTTTTAAACGCATGTAAGGGTCAATCTGATTACAAAAATGTATACATTGAATTTTCCTGTACCTAATTCCAAAATTTCGTGATCGTGGCTCACTCAAGTAAGAAATAGGAGCCATTTCAAAATGTAGACCAAATTCAATATAACACACAGGAATTCTGGGAAGGGCTGATAACCATGGCTTAAATGTGCATGCTGTTTATAAAAAGGGTTGATTTGTAGTCTTTTTTCAAGTCGCTGAATTCTTGAAGTTTTATAATCGTAACATTCTTTTCACTATACATGTATCTAGCGAACAAAACAAGACATTTTCAAAATTCTTTTTGTTATAGCTTTGGTATGTCTCAAAGATATGCCCTAAAAAGCGAAAATTGTGTGACGTCATGATGACGTCATAAATAAATTATTTTTTCAAGTCGATAGAATATTGCCCATAGCATTTGTAAACGTTTACTTTCTTACCGGCCACATTGGCTACTTTTAAACTTGGCAGACACTTACCCCAACTGCTCACAATGTGTGCCGAACTTTTACGTCCTGATGACGTCATCACATGTCACGTGACGTCATCTTAAAGGGGCATTTTTCGAAGCCATATATCTACAAAAGTACAAGTCCGATTCAGTTGGAACGTAAGGTATGCCACCTGGTGTTATAGATGAAAATTGACATGACGTTATGATCAAGTCATAACATGTCACGTGGTGTCATCTTAAAGGGGCACTCGCTAGATTATTGCCTATAGCATTTGTACACGTTTTCTTTCTTACCGGCACTTTGGGTACTTTTAAACTTGGCAGACACTTAGACTAACTGCTCACAATGTGTGCCGAACTTTTACCTCTTGATGACGTCATGACATGCCACGTGACGTCATCTTAAAGGGGCAGTTTTTGAAGCCATATATCTACAAAAGTACAAATTCGATTAAGTTGAAAAGTAATATCTAGGTAGCCCAGTAGGTTTATAGCTGAAAATTGACATGACATTATCATAATTGATGTCATCACATGTCACGTGACGTCATCTTAAAGGGGCAGTTTTTGAAGCCATATGTCTACAAAAGCACAAGTCCGATTAAGTTCAAAAGTAATATCTAGCTAGCCCAGTAGGTTTATAGATAAAAATTGAATTGACGTTATGATGACGTCATCACATGTCACGTGACGTCATCTTAAAGGGGCAGTTTTTGAAGCCATATATAAACAAAATTACAAGTTCGATTAAGTTGAAAAGTAATATCTAGGTAGCCCAGTAGGTTTATAGCTGAAAATTGACATGACATTATCATGATGTCATCACATGTCACGTGACGTCATCTTAAAGGGGCAGTTTTTGAAGCCATATCTACAAAAGTACAAGCTTGATTAAGTTGAAATGTAATATCTAAGTAGGCCAGCAGGTTTATAGATGAAAATTGACATGACGTTATGATGACTTCATCACATGTCACCTGACGTCATCTTAAAGGGGCAGTTTTTGAAGCCACATATAAACAAAAGTACAAGTTCGATTAAGTTGAAATGTAATATCCAGGCAGATCTGCAGGTTCATAGATGAAAATTGACATGACATTATGATGACTTCATCACATGTCACGTGACGTCATCTTAAAGGGGCAGTTTTTGAAGCCATCTATCTACAAAAGTACAAGTTCGATTAAGTTGAAACGTGGTATCTAACATGAATTTTAAACAATTTTTGATAATTCTTGTAATATATTTTTAGGTCATACACACTTAAATATAAATGTGAAAAATGTGTGACGTCTGATGACGTAATCATGGTCATCAACTCCTTGTATGCTCACATTTCCAAAACGATTATGAATAAGCCTACGTGATTGCATGACCTGTCGTAGACGACCATGAATGTAAAACGAGATTTTTTGATCCACCATTGAAATCTCAAAAATTAAGAATCAAACTACCAAAAACCCCCCAAACGAAACAGCCCTGTGTTTGTCCACAAACACCAAAGCTCTAGTTATTATTATTATTATTGTTATTATTATTATTATTATAAAACATTTGTTTCAAATAAGTCAATTTAAATGACCATCATTGAAAGTCAAGTATAACCACACACAATTGTTCATGAAATCAGTACCGAAATCCCTTTCATTTATCATATTCTTTTCTAGAATACAAAGTTTGTCTTAAAATCTCTGTTACAGCATCACCACCATACTGCACATTTCTCATCCAAGTTGATAACAGGAACCCCCCTCCTCTCTATACACCACCATGGTGGAATAAAACTATTTAATGGAGCCACCATATGCCATATTTTTTTAATGCACTGTCCTTATTTTAATCCCGTAAAAGTTTTTACGATTTTTGCGGTGGAAATATTCGGCGTCATTTTGCATTTGCAGCTGTAGAATGGGAACCAGACAATGGAACTTTCAATGGACACAGCACCATTGAAGATTTAGGCCTGTGTTAAAATAGACGGTTTAGCATGTTTAGAAGAGACGATGAGGCAAAATTTACAATTTTGGAAAAAGTAAATATTTATTAAAAATCATTAAAAGTCCCAACACAAAATTTTTGTATTGTCATTTTTATACAACTCGGCAGAAAGTCCTTAATGCCTGATGAACTGGATAAAAATCGCCACTCGGTGGGGGGGGGGAAGTGGGGGGAGGGTCGGAGCAGGGGGTCGGGTCGGGGGGTGTCAGATCAGGTGGGGGGGGGTCTGATCAGGTCGGGGGAAGGGGGGTCAGATCAGGTCGGGGGGGGGGGGAGGGGGGGTCAGATCAGGTCGGGGGGGGGGGTCAGATCAGGTCGGGGGGGGGGGGGGGTATCAATTGATAGGCACATTACATGCATTGAGTTATTTAAACCTATTATGTAGGGCCTAAGAGAGGAATACTATATCATACATGCAGGTAGTACATTACACACACAATGTACTTTAGAATCATATGCATTGTACACAAGATAAATGTAGTACATGTATGTAAACTGTTTCAGGAAACAGCCTTTTTTTTATACATCCCTTTAGAGTGAGTATAAGCAATTTAAAGTTAATGACAGTCAGGTTTGAATAACAGAAATTGTTTTTACATTAAAAAAGTAACAAATTAAAAAATGATCAAAATGTGATTTATATTAGTGATTTTTTTGAATTTTTTCCAGTGATTTAAATCATGATTTAAATCAATGATTTAAATCGAGTGATTTAAATCAAACAACTCTGTTGAACGGCCATAATTATGGATGATAAATTCAAAATTAATTTTACAATATATGAAAACATGCACGACTGTCTAAATTATTAAAGAAAAGAAGGAAAAAATGTTTGACCTGAGCGTCAGGTTGCATTGTGATAGGCTCGCACCCCTGTACTGCATGCGCGCGCTGTGGACGTAAAGGCTGGTTTATAGTCAGTCGCGCGATGGTCGCCGCGACTAAAAATTGACGTGCGATCCTATCACGCAGGGTTTATAGTGGACGCGGAAGCACCAGCGACTAGTCGCTGAAAGATGCTACAGAGTTCAATCAATTGAACGTTGACATGCTCGCTGACCTCACTTTTTTCAATGGGCCAATAGAATTGCCTGATCGGTAAGAAACGATGAATATGCAAATATGGCACACGGCATAACAAATAAATATCACTATTAATTAGCATCGAAAAACGTCCTGTATTTTTTGTATGCGTTATTAATTAACAAGAAGATTGGTGGCTTGCTTGCCAAGCAACATCAACGCAGACAGAGACGCTTCAGACGTCCCAGGCCCCAGTCTACACCACCAACCCCTTCCAATACTGTAGTTAACCTTTCTTCCTCATCCATATCTGACGCTGAACATAAACTTCTCTCAAAGGGTCTCAATTTTTTTCCTACTCCCCACACTGTGAACCAGGTAGAGCTCAGCCAAGATCTCACGGAATACTACCGTAGGATCCGTCTCCGAGAGTTCTTCCTTGATTCTAACCGATGTGACCCAGAACCATTCCGTGTCAAAAGTACCTGGGTACCCCCCAAGAATCGTGTACCAGCCCTGGAGACTTATGTTCAAGTTGTCATAGTTCCCAAGTCACTAAACTAACCCTGATAACTTTGTCCACAGAACTCATGACAATCTCCCCAGAGAGAAGCGCTTGGCATTGAATGCCTTGCGCTCCCGTACTGATATCATCATCAAGCCGGCGGACAAAGGTTCAGCTGTGGTCATCATGGATCTTCATCAGTACATTGACGAGGCCCACCGCCAGTTGAACAATCATACTAACTACATCTGGCTTGACTCTGACCCCACAGGTACATTCTCTCAAGAGATACAACAGGTGCTTGACGATATGCGATCACGTGACCAGCTGTCCAAGAAAGTTCATATTTTTCTCTCTCCCTCTGACTGCAGGACTGCCAGATTTTATCTCCTTCCAAAGATTCACAAGGCTGGCAACCCCGGTAGGCCCATTGTCTCTGGTAATGGTTTACCCACAGAACGTATCTCCCTGTTTATTGACAGTTTTCTCAAACCCCTCGTTCCACAGATGCCATCATACATCCATGACACCCCAGACTTCCTGCGCAAGCTTGAAGGAATCAAGAACAAGATTCCCAGCACAGCCATCATTGGGACTTTTGACGTCTCATCCCTGTACACCAACATCCCCCACGAGGAAGGTATTCGTGCTTGTTCCTCGGCCCTGGCCAAGGCAGGACACACAACCCCACCCATCAGTGATATTGGCACCCTCATGAGACTTGTACTAACCAAGAACAATTTTTCCTTCCTAGGTAAACACTATCTACAGGTTCATGGTACAGCCATGGGCACTCGCATGGCTCCCTCCTTTGCATGCCTCTTCATGGGCGACCTCGAAGAGCGCATGCTTGCCTCAGCACCATGTCGCCCCTGGGTATGGTGGAGATACAATGTACATTGACGATGAATATTTTATCTGGACCAGTGATCAAGACAGTCTGGAGACTTTCATTAATCACATTAATTGCTTCCACAGGACCATCAAGTTTACATTAGAGTATTCAGTGCATCAGACCAACTTCCTGGATGTCACCATCCGCAAGGAAGACAACTCGGTAACCACTGATCTGTATTCTAAACCCACAGACACCCACCAGTACCTCCACTACTCCAGCTGTCACCCCAGGCATTGCAAGACAGACAGGCATAGCATTAAGCCAGGCACTTAGACTCAGAAGGATTTGTTCTAATAATTATGACTTTTCCCATCATGTACAGGTACTGAAGAATAACTTGGTTGCCAGGGGCCACAGCTCCTGCCAAGTTCAACGTGCTATCGCCAGAGCAAAATCTATCACCAGAGATTTGGCTCTCAAGGAAAAGACGCACAGCACTAATGCCGACCCCAAGATTCCCTTGGTCACCCACCTTTTATCCTAGTCTCCCTTCGTAAAATAACTAATAACAACCATCATATCCTTCATACTTCAGATCGCCTTGCCCGTGCCGTCCCTGACAACCCAGTATTGGCTTATAGGCGCCCCCGCAATCTACGAGACCTGATTGTTCAAGCCGAGGTCCCCACCTTGGCTGCATCCCCTCCCACATAGCATGGTGCTTTTAAGTGCGATTCCAAGTGTGTTGTTTGCCATACTCACATGCAGGAGTCTGACTCATTTTCTGGCCATTCATCTGGCACTACCGTAATTTTCGGAATATAGGCCGCGCGGAGTATAAGCCGCAGCACGCAAAAATCTGTAAATTAAGATTTAAAGTTGGCGTATTAGCCGCACCGGTGTATAAGCCGCACCGCGGCGCTGACGACGTCCAACCAGGCACAAGTCATCATGTTGCATGCTGAAGCGCTAGTCGGACTCCCTATTAATTATCGCGGCAACTCTTATTATCGCGGCATCGGAAATTACTCCTTTTTTTGCGTTGCCAACCGTATGGCGATTGTTCATCCAGTTCATCAGGCATTAAGGACTTCCTGCTAAGTTGTATAAACATGACGATTATAAAATGTTGTGTCGGGACTTTTAATGATTTTTAATAAATTCACGTTTTCCAAAACTTTTTTGCCTCACCGTGTCTGCTAAAAAGTACCGTCTTTATTTTAACATAAATCTTCAATGGTGGTCTGTCCATGGAAGTTCTATTGTCTGGTTCCCATTCTACAGCTACATGTACAAATGCAAAATGACCGCCAAATCGTAAAAACTTACGGTAGCAAAATGACGGTGCGGTAAAAAAATAAAACGCGTAACGGTAACGACGCATCGTGTAAAGTGAATGGCGCCCCCAATCGTCAATCAGTAGACTTGTCTCAGTGAATTTTGTCGCCTTCCGGGGGGGACAGGGTGTTAAGAAATATCCTGCAGGCCTAATCGTCTTTAATCAACTTGAACTTGACAGGGAAAATATCGTACTTTATTCAGGGGATGTTTTGGTCAAACATTACCATGAATAAAAAGTTGAGATCATTGTAAAAACCACTTCCAGTACCGCGATAATACAGAGTCTGTACTCCGCCGAGCAACGACGAGCATGTCTATTTTCACCGGCATCGCGAAGCAAATTCCCTTATGCATCATGTATGAGCACGTGTCGCTAGTCGTTGTTTTGATTGGCCAAAGTAGATTTTGTTGCACGCTTACATGTACGTGCTGGCAACCATTCATAAATTTGGGGGCCTTGCTAATTCATGCAAAGGGATGTTTATTGGTTTCGGCCGCGATTTCAGTATAAAAGTGATTTTTCTTTAAATTTGATATAAAGCAAATACGCCTGGAAGCAAGTACATGTAACTTCTTTTTCAAACACAAATATGATTTTTATTTCCCACATTATCATTTACTCCACTTGACAATGTTTTCGGAAATTCAACAACATCCCTCGTAGCATATTTGGTGCAATCCAAAACTAGGCACGCTCATTGATCTGAAGAAAATAATTCGTTTTCCTGTAAACGAAAGATGATTTTTGTCTGGATTTTTCTCCACTTCAGGGAACATACGAGGACGAAATTAAATCGCCAGAATGACAATTGATAAATAATAAATATATATGCAGATAGATGAATATATTTTACTGAAAGATTTCAGCGGATTGCAATGGATTGTAATATTTCGGTAAAAATTCTCCTAATGTGAAAATGAACGTCGCATGGTGCTCGCGCGCGATTTTGTTACTACGGACAATACTGGTACCCGCGCCCCGGAAGTAAGTGACTTTTCCGCAAAGATGTGGCGACAAAACATTATTGCAACAATATTTTGTTTACTTTAGAGGACGCTGGAAATGGAAGTTGTGTACGTATTAAAGCCTACAATTATTGCAGGCTTTAATACGTACACAACTTGCATTTTTTTGTCACATTCGCAGACCGCAGATGCGGTAGATTAAGCCTCAAAGCGGTGGAGGTATGTGTTTATCATGATCCCTAATACTAATAATAGTTGACTAGCGCTTCGTTTAGTCCCAGAATTTTGACATTTTGACATCGAATATAATCGATGTTGGACCTCCGATGTATCGATTATTGAAAATTCTGATAGCCGGACCCTACATTAACCAGTGAAATAATAAACAACATGGATTACACAACGATAAAACAGACAAAAACGAACAGACGCACCACACGATTTGTGAGGTGTGAACGGTACTTACGGTACATTTGCAAGTCTATTCGGTCCCTCTGGACTGGTTTCCTTTATTTCCAACACGCTGAGGCGCGGCTTCTGTGACTGATTTTATTCTTCAAATGTTGCCGTATAAGCCGCCCGGAGTATAAGCCGCAGGAACATTTTTCAGCGTGAGAATCAACGTATAAGCCGCGGCCTATATTCCGAAAATTACGGTACTCACAGAACCAATGGCAACATTACTTGCAACACCTCTAATGTCATCTCATTTCTTGCAGGGTTTGTGGAATCCAGTATGTCGGGGAGACCAAGAACACACTCAAAAAGCATTTCTATGGCCATCAATCGACTGTGTGAACACCAAGAAAATGGACACCCCTGTTGGTCATCACTTTAACCTGCCTAACCATTCCATTTCTGATATGATTCTACAGGGCATAGAATCACTTGGCCACTGCAAGGACTCAGTTCGCCTTAGCAGAGAGAAAGTGTGGATGAAACGCCTTCGGACTATTCAACCACATGGTCTCAACATCCAGGAAGGGAATGGTTAACTGTAAATTTTCCCCATTGTCATCTGTTTACAGATAATCCTCCTGACAAACCCTCTTGGGGTATCTTGCCCACTTGGCCACTTGGGGGTTGTCTTTCCATTTCCGGTTTATCCTTGCCACTTCCCTTTGTTGCTTCTCTTGCCCTATTACCACCTTCTACCCCCCCCCCCCCCCCCCTTCACCACACTCCTTTGTCCCATTTCCCCAGCTTCATCCCTCTCATCTTAATCCCTCCCCTCCTTCATTCTTACCCTAACCACACTTCTTTGTTCCTTTCTTCCTGGCTGTCCTTTCCCCTCCCTTTGATGTTTACCCACTGCCAGGCTCCTTTGCATCCCTCTTTTGTGTTTCTCCACCCACCCCTGTGTTCCCTACATGTTTGTTTCTTGTACTCTGTCATTTGCCTTTGGGAAAGAACTTGCTTTTAAAAGTTTGAAACGTCAGGCCAGCAAATTTTTTGATTTATATAATATTTATTGTTATAAAAACAGCTGGGACTGATGACACTAATCGCACATAAAAAAAACTGCTAACTCCGAAAAATTATATAATTATTGCAGGTAAAATAATTTTACGTTCAGCAGTGGCGATGCGTGATCGTCACACGTCGCATTCGAATTCCAGACGCGCTGCGCTGCGCCTATGCTGCGCGTGTGTTTAAAAACTATAAACTGCACAAAAAAGGTTTAGTGTCCAGCGACCATCAGCGTTGGGCGATTTTCATCGCCTTAAGTGAACGTACAAACATGCGACGACCGCTATTAAGAACAATGGGGAATGACGTATGGACGACTAGACTTTTTCGTTCTCCTTTTCCCTAATTTGATATATTGTTCACAATTTGTAAATTGAAATGAAAAATAATATTTTGCTAAAAGTTGTTATCTACCTTTCAGTAAAAAAAACAGCATCAAACAAAATTATTTCAAGAAAACTACTCGCTTTACACGTTGAAGCTCCTATTATAGGTGCCCGGAAGTTCGATTTCTCGTAAACTCTCGTACGTTCTCGGGGTCAACTTACAAACTCTATTGTATGTGTTGGGCGCAATCGGTTGATGTGCGCAATACATGTAGGTCGATCGTGACGCTATGGGCCGATCGTGCTGCCACCAGACGAACACATTTTCTTTCTAATTCGTCAAACAATCCACAAGGGAAACTGACTAGGTAAATTTGAATACATTTTCAAAGTGAACAAAGAAACTGGCAGGAGAGGGATTCGAACTTGCGACCTTCGGGTTACCGTACCGGCGCTCTACCAACTGAGCTATCTTGCCCTACAATGTATGTTGGCGGTCTCCCAAATTGTCAGTATCTTTGTTCGGGTGGGCGCTAGTCAGAAGTCATAAACCCAGAATGCCGTATAGCCAGGGATCACATTGGGAAGCGACATTGTGGGGATCACTCAATGAGGATACGACTTTTCACTTACATATAGTTCGTCAAACAATCCAATTCATGGCTCTAGAGGATTTTTTTTAAAGTCTAAGATATCCGTCAGAATCGACTGATATCGCAGCACGATCGACCGATCGCGCACATCGACTGATCGCGCCCTATGCATACTGTATGATCGCCGAATTGGCAGACATGATTCAACTGTATAATGCGTATATCGATGAACTGGAAAAAGCGACAATCGGACACACTCACGCTTCCCACACGTCAACGTACGTACTCTATCCTAGAATGGTGCCTTGCTAGTCAAGTTCGAGATTGACCAAAACATACAATACGCGTCTTGTTACCGGACCACGCAATATGTGACTACGGGGAACCGGTGCCCTGCCAACCAATCATGCATTCAATATGCGTCTGTCGGATAACCAGTTGCAATACATGTGGCTACGGCCATTCATCCATGTATGCGTACATGTATGCATGATCACACAAATGCACAAGGTAATTTTGTATGGTCGCTTGTCAAAGCCAGCCATAGCCAAATCGAACGTACTAGTCAGGTATATATACATGTATATTACAGTAGAACGATGAAGAATGTTTGTGAATGGAACGTTAACAGCGGTACGTGTTCTCGCGGGATTTCGATTTCATTAGGCAACTGCAAGATTTTTTCAGGTGCAAAAAGGTGCAAAGTGCATTTTTAAATTGGTCTTGTGGTGGTCTCGCTCAAAAATTCCGAGAACAGCAGGTGCGAGACCAAGACCAAGACCAGTGGTCCTTCCGAGACCATAGCATGTTCGAGACCAAGAACAAGTTCAAACTGGTCTCGAGACTGGTCTTGAGACCAAGACCAGTCTTGACGACTACAAGACTGCTATTTATAAGCATGCTGAGGTCATGAATACACATGTATCATACATTGTAACTCCCACTATCACAAGCTGGGATCCCAAAGATGCAGGATACTTTGTCGTGGAAGGTGATAGCTTTTGAAATTTTATTTACACACAGGCTGTACATGAACATGTAATCTTCTCAAACATTTCCGGAATAATTTTTTGGGAACGTGTTACGTTCCTGGCACTTTCCTACCGGAACCTGTAAAAGGCTGTTGCCGGGTAAGCATCTGCATGCACAGACCACTGTTTCCATACAGGATCGAGTGGTGTTCTCAAGCTATTTGTTTTGTAATTAACAGTGGGTGTTGATCCCGAGTGGAACATTCTACATTTACAAAATGTACATGCATTGCCACGATTTCATGTACATGCTAATGAACTTCTCATCCATACCAACTCAAAAATCTTTTTTTACGTCGTTGTGCACAAATGTCAATTGATATTTAAGAAAGACCTAACTTTTCGTTTTGGCTAATACTTCCTGGATTCATCCTGTTCAGCCAATGAAAACAGTTTTTTTGGACAAGTTTGTAGCATATAACATGTACAATGTACATGTACATGTGTATACATGCCAAGATCATGCATTTCATGGCCAAACAACACATTTTTCGCTTTCACTTTTGAGTCAATGTTGACAGCCCTATGATGACATGTTGGTACATGTACAAATGTATGTGCTTTGTGATGTCTACAAATAATTCCAGTGTTCTTTGGTAAAACAATTTTGTTGGGGTAAAATTTTGTTATTTTAACCCTAACTTCACCTAAAGCTACAAAATACTACTACATACATGTACATGTAGTAGTAAAATGTAGTATGCAGTACACCTACAGGTTGTACTTGTGTACAATGCCTGTAGTAGTTTTTAGTATTGGTACGTGTACAAATGTACTTGTAGTAATATGCAGTACTAATAAGGTTGCTCAGTTTAGAGGAATAAATCTAAGGCGGAAACACAGTATGAATTCCTGGTTTTCAGAGATGATACATTATTTATCTTAGCCATCCAATTCATTGACACAAATATAATTTACCCAGTAACTTACATGTAGTTAAAGGGTCACTGAAATAGAAAACAAAACTCACAGAAATGGAAGAATACATCGTTTAGAGTTGTAATCAATAAATATTTAATTGAACTTTTACATTTTTATTGTAATACAAACCATTTTAATTGCAAAATTTCGAGCTGGTTGCCCCGCTCCTTAAAAATACCAATTACACTATTAGCCTGGATGTCAGAGCCATGACGTCATCAGCACAGAACGAGTGGAAGGCCGGAGAAACATGCATGCACGATGTGTATAGCGCGTGTACGACCAAACAGAGAAACATGCCAAAATCATCAGAAGTTTCAGAAGAAAATTTGTCCCTATCTGACTCAGAAAAGAATGAACATATGGGGATAAAGTCGGTATCATTGTTCTCTACATGTATGAACCAGGAGTCCAGAGAAAAGACAGCAATAACAGAGATTGAGGACAGCACAATTCGTGTCATGCACAACGCGTAGGGCCCCCCTATCGATCGATAGAGAAGGGGGAGAAGTTCCCAGTGGCGGATCTACGGGGGGGGTTTTGGGGGTTTAAACCCCCCCCCCCCCCCTTGGGCTGAAAATAAAAAAAAAACCAGTGTCGGGTGTCGAAAAATCGGCACGCTGGGGTGTGTAGGCCAATCACCTCAGGTAAACCCCCCCCTTGGGTAAAACCTAGATCCGCCCCTGGTTCCCACTTCCCAATCAAATTTCCTAATCAAAGTTCCCAGGCAGCAGCAAAGAAAAATCTTTTTGCTGAAATGACATTCATTTTTAGCTTTAGGATTATCGAGATCCCAAACTGGGAGTAGAAATCGCCAGCAGTGAATTGATCGGAAATATCCACAAGATGCCAGAAATGTCATGCATTGTAGCTAGGGCTAGTTTGGACTAGTACGTACATTGTACATTGTACATGTACAAGCATGGCGACGCCACCCGACAGTTTGCCAGGCTGCTCGAAAAGTGGTAGTAAAATAGCTTAAATGAGCCAAACAAATCACAATTAACCCTATAACCCCCTAGACCCTTTTTGCTAGGAATCATCCAAAATCCTCCGATTACCCTGCCCAAAAAAATGCATTATCCTCAATCCTCCAAAATGCTCATGTGCTTTAAACACCGTTCATCCTCAATCCTCCAAATTCCTCTGCTTGAAACACCATTCATCCTCAATCCTCCAAAATCCTCTATTTTAAAAAATACCATTCATCCTCAATCCTCCAAAATCCTCCAAAACTGCAAGGAGGATTTTGGAGGATTGAGGTGGGTTAGGGTTAGGATAAAAAACAACAGTGTTGTTTTTTTTTAGTAACAAACACATTTATTAGGACCAACATTGTTTTCTATTTCAGTGACCCTTTATTAACTGTATTTTGTAGAATTTGAAGTACATTGTACATGTAGTATTTTGTAGTTACATGTATACATGTAGACTGCTGTCATTACACACCAATTCATCAGTCACAGAGAGACTCAGTGCTACAAAATACTAAGTAGTATTCTGTAGTACTGATCAGTTCTTTATAAATACCAAAGTAATGCCTTGGTTTGTTGAGATGAAATATTTTCAGCCCATCTCTGAATGTAAATTTTCCGTGATGCAAATTTTGTGTCTGCTGATTTAGCAGCAAGATGAGCAGGAAATTAAAATGAATTTCATACATGTACTTACTATTAACCCTAACCCTCAATCCTCCAAAATCCTCTGTGCACTTTTGCAGGATTTTTGATTTTTCACCTCTGTCTTCTTATCAATCTGATCTTTTCCCTTGACGGATTTACTCTGTAAATCATTATTATTCCTTTTCTTTCTCTAGTCCTGTCTTGTTCTCCGTCTTTAAATATGGCCTCTTCTCTTATCCAGGTCATCCTCAAATAATGATGAGGACGTTGAACCCAAGACAGATGCATATCTCCATGGCAACCAGTCAGCATCATCATCCTACGGAGAAAGGGGAATAAAAAGACGTAGATTCATGTCACATCCTCACGTTCAGAGGAAGCGGAGGAGTTACTGGCCTTCACGGTAAGACAGAACCGACAAAGGGGACACAATGAACCACTTAAACCTACGGGATTTGTACATGCATATTCTGTACATACATGTACAGTAGTACATGTATATACATGTATGCCTTCTGACGTGTCAGCCCTCCATAAAGTTTGTTTTGGGCTGTTGACAATTCTATTTGCACCCTTGTGAAAAAAAATTAAATCTTCCTACATGTACATTTTATATTCTGGACCAAAAAAGGGTGCTGTTATTTAAGATTGTACCATACACGTACACCAAAGTAAACTAGCACTTTAATTTGTTAGGTATAGAGAGACTGGGATTGCGGGTAACACCATGTGAAATATATCTCTTCTAGGAAATAGTGTGGTTCTGAAAAGAAACGGGATGAGTGTGTAACTCGACGTTTCAGACAGCGTGCTCTGTCCGTCCTCGGGAGTGTGAGTGAGTGTTAGTGAGATACCTTGTTAGGTATCATTACATTTCCAAAATGTCTAAATTAGAGCAGCAAATCCAGGTTCTGGTGGGGGGGGGGGGGGGAGAGGGGTGCAGTTGTGTCTCTCCTTCTCCCCCATGGCCGTGCCACTGAGTTTGAGTAACATTGTGAATTTATTGTACTGCAACAAAAGAGTGTGCCCCAAGAATGATGTTGATACAGCACCCATAGTATCCTATAGGTCAAACATGGCCTATAAATGCAAAACAAATACATTTTTGTACCTCAGGATCTAAACTCATCATACCAGATTTTGCTGGAAGACCCAACTGCAGGCATTTTCTGTTAGATTTTGTTTAGTTTGAACAGTGAACAGTAATTCTCTGTATTGTTTGGTGGGATTCATCATGAAACATATAATTACAATATTGAAGAATTGAAAATGTACATGTGTACTTTGTATACTTAACCTTATTACATGTACCTACCTGAATCCATCAAACTCCATACCCAGTTTTGGAGGATTTCAGTGGATTCAGGATACCTCCATATTGAAAACTGGGGGATTTTGATGGTTGAGGATTGTAAGCCTATAGCGGTACTGCAGGATTTGGATTCATGCATATGTACCTCCATATTGAGCAGTCACCGAAACCAACTTTTTGTGCATGACAAAATACTACATGTACATGTAGGTGGATTTTGGCAGATTCAGGATACTTTCTAGTAAAGTTACCTAAGGGGTTAGGGTTAACAGTGGTTTCTCAAATGACTAGTGGTATAATAATACATCAAAGCATCTGCTCATTTGTTAAAACACTGAACAATTTCTAGTTCCTTCTACATGTGACAGAGAAAAAGGAAAGATACCTGAATGTTTGTGTTGTCATTTTGTTTTTTCAGAACAGTCATCAGCAAAAACCACATTGTTCGGAGGTAAGTTATTATATTTTGGATTATCATTTCAAGCCATCTATTTGTAAGTTACAGATAAGACACACGTTTTAAAGAAAGTGCTTCTATCTGTGTACAACATAATTTCAACTTGGTACATGTACATACTAGGGCTGACGATATTGATTTTTTTCATAGTCGATTTTTTTACCTCGCGATATCGCCGATATGGCAATAAAATCGTCAACAAATTTCAGCATGATTGAAATGTCGCAAAAGTTCGTTCATAACTACATAATCGTCGGACGTGTTTGTCGCCAGTCATTGTTTGAGGCCGTTCTTAGGCCAGCCATCAATATTGAGAAACTGCGTAGTCTAAAGGCCTTTTCACATTAGAGCGCCGAACCCCGGGGCAAACTCGCCCCGGGGCGGCCCTGGGGCCGGCATGGCATTTTCACCCCCGAGTTCAACCTCGCGTCGTTTTCACTCGTTTCGCGCAAACCTACCTCAGCCAACCCCGGTGCGAGCTCGCCCCGGGGTTGGGCATTAGCGTTTCACACTAGTTTGTATTTAATAGATTTTGCATCTTATCGCAGATTTACTGACAGCTCAAGTTGTCCATTATTATAAACTTAGACTTTAAACCGACAAAAATTGCAATTAAGCAATTAATAGGCGCATTATTTACACTATAAATAAAAAGTTTGAAAGGATGATGTCACTTTGACTTGAACCTCGCTTACAAGGAAATTAATTTTAGCGAATTTGCTGGTAACAAGAAGTATCACTGATTTTTTAAGGGAAAATAGGGATTCCGAAAAAAATCGCCGATTTTAAAAACGATATCGGCGATATCTCGATTTTTCGATTTAAAAAAACATGTAGCCGATTTTGATTTTTGGGCGGCGCATATCGCATCATCGCGATTTTATCGTCGTATCGCCAAGCACTAGTACATACATGTACATGTACATTGGTAAATGTACGAGGTGCGATCAAAAAGTTCCGAGACTGTTCCTGTTGCGAACGAACGGAGCACATATATAGCAGGTGTACATGTAAGCAATAATTTTCGTGAGTAAGTATTCCAAGTAACATCGCTTGATGAACATCAGCATCTGTGTTACCCGCATTTTGTTAGGGCCAATTACTTTCCATTTTAGAAAAGTGCAAATTCTGTTTTCATATATGAAGTTCAAGCTAAAGGGTCGTCGTTTTGACACTGGGAGAGATCCAGTGAGAATCGCAGATGGTGCTTGACACACTTACGGAACGGGATTTCTGGGGAGCGTTCCAAGCGTGGCTAAAACATTTGATGTAATAATTGATTTGGCAAGCCTGCAAGGATGTAACATGGGACACAATGAAATAACCCACATGTAGAATGTTGAAAATGAAATACATGTACACCAACAGGCCGTTATCCATCAAGGGTGGGAAAACTAACACAACTTCGCTAAAAACAAACGCCGTTATACCGAACATTTGGCTATAACACATCATTGGCTTTTCCGAAATTTTTCAGGAAAAGCCTTTGTTTTTGTTCTGATTTTTTCGTTTTTTGCTGCTTCATATTTTAGTTCTATCCCAAATCCCATAGACTTTGTGCATAGATTTTCTGATCGGTACTTTGGTGATCAAACAACATCGGATCTTAGTCAGAGTTAGCACAGACATAGACCCTAATGCAAAGTCGTGTCTTGAAGTGTGACGTCATGATGATGTCATCACGTGTCACGTGACGTCATCTTAAAGGTGCATTTTTTAAGGGCCCATGTCTAAAGAACCGTAGGTCCGATTGCCTTTAAACCTGGTATGTTGGTAAGCCAGCACGTGTTATAGATGAAAATTCAGGTGACATCATGATGACGTCATCATACAATTTCATAGTAATTTTAAAGTTTTTGAACCTTAAAGTTTGTTAAAGCATATCTTATCAACAGAACAGGCTAAATTCAAAATTCTTTTTGTAATAGCTTTGTTAGCTCCTATATTCTGTCGCATAAATGTGAAAAATGTCTGACGTCATCTGTTGTAGTCTAGTACATTTCCATGAGTACGAGTACGAGTACTTTTGCACGAGTACGAGTATGAGTACGAGTACTTCACCCCGGTCTCGAGAGCAGTTTTTCCTGGTCTCGGTCTCGGTCTCGGTACCCTGTGGTCTCGGTCTCGGTATTTCGCTGGTCTCGGTATCGAGACCACCAATATTTTATACAAACAGTACATATGCAGAATCGATTACAGCACGCTCGACTCGGCTCGAGATGTATAATTGTGCAGTATATGACAACTTCTTGTTTACAGAATTGCTTACAGTACGCTCTACTCGACTAAAGATTTATAAACCTGCAGTACATGACATGATGACAACCTTGTTTCTTTGCCGTGTACGCGTGCCCAAACGTACATGTAGCGCATTAGCTCCATGTATGGGAAGTTGGGAACGACATGCTCAAATACACGAACTACGTGTACATGTATTACAATCAGCGGCGGGTACTCTATACCCCGTAAAGCCATCGCGGTCGTTTCTACAGCTGGACATTGTTTTTTCGAGTCAAGATGTCGAGTAAATCTGCCGTTGTACGGTTCGGTTATAAAAACCACAGAGAGTACATGGACGCCAAAGCTGGCAACAAAAAACACTTCGCAGTGTGTAAATTCTGTCCCGGAGGAAATCAAATTTCAGAGAGATCCGGAACAAGTTCGGCATTTACGAGGCACCTGAGCAGGGCTCACAAAGCAAAGTAAGTAAACTTGTACTAGCATGACTAGACCTGGATCTAATTATTATTACTGACGTGACTGAATGATAGCAGTTTTAGGAAAGATTTTACTTTGATGTTCTCCTCCAAAATGTGCCTGGAACAGAAAAGAAATCTGATGAAATCTAGTTTGTTTGTGAATTGTTATTAGCAGAGTACATTGTAGGCCTAGCCTAGCACTTATAAGTTATTACTATATTTTTTACTATATTTTCGGACTAAACTTGACATAGGCCTAACCCTTAGTTATAGAATCGCTCCTATTTTTAGAAAATATTTTCTTCTAATAAAGGTATGATGAGTACATAAAGTCTAGTAAGGATAAATATTTTAATAGTTTTATTTTTATATTTTAGATTTTATTAATGGATAACCGAACCGATAGTAATGTAAACATGTAACCGGAGAAATGGTCAGTTAACCGTGTAACCACAGCCTTATTTCTTGATGTCAATAAATACGGTTTACTTGTACATGTACATACATGTATACTCCTTTGCACATAATGCATTTATATGGAAATTTGTGATCTTTTTGCATTCTTTTATTATGTAAATGACATACAAGGTCTCGAGGTCTCGGGCCATTAGGTCTCGGTCTTCCAGGTGTTGGTCTCGGTCTTGGTCTCGGACCATCAGGTCTCGGTCTTGGTCTCGGTCTCGGACTTTGGGGTCTCGACTACAACACTGACAAATAAGCTATGGGTTTTACATGTAACATGGACACCGGTGTCTATATGTGAAATCCACAAAAATAAAAATTTTATGCCTCATATCTAATGAACAGGTCTGATTTTCATATCTTTCCATTAGAGATATCCTTAACTAATTCATAAAATGCAGACATGTTCAAGGCAAATCAATGGAAATATGTCACAAAATGTGTTTAACGGTTTCGAATCACGGACACCATTTTGTTTCATTCACAGAATGACCCGTACATGTAGGCCTACATGTATATCTACCAGCTTTCTTTGAAGAATCGCAAGTTTCATATCCAAATAAGACATGTACTTATAAGTTTATAAAATCAGTAACAATTAGACAAATTAATAAAAGCAGAGAGAATATAATTACATTTTAAGGTACTGGTTTCACATGTAACAGGACACCAAATTTGGAGAAAATGTCACACACACATTTTGACTATGTACATGTACATTGTACACATGTATATCTTCATCGAGTGTGAAAAAACAATCCAACGAATCCTTTATTGGACTAGTGCAACTACTAATTGCAAGTGTGCATGAACAACTTATCCAGATCAGGGAAAACTGATAAAGGTAGAAAATTTGTTTGTTAGGGTTTAAATATTGCCCTTTTTGGCAAAATGTCACACTTTATGTACCCAACTTCATGGAATGACCCACATGCATGACTATCCGTAGTACATGTAGTATAGCATGGTACACTCTATCCAGTATACATGTAGTCGGTGTTTGTTTTACCATACAGACCTGTTACTGCATAAATTTGGGGTCCAAAAGTGTGACTTTTTTTTGAGTAATTTGAATTGACTTCATCACATTATTTGTTTACTTGTTTGGCAGGTACATGCTTTACATATGGAGGCATTATAAAAATAATGTGTCCTGAATTGCAAAATCTTGTACTCACTCTGTAACACCCCAAATTTACGGAATGACCCATATACACATGTACATCTACGTACATCTTCATCAGGGGGCAAGTGCAAAATTCAATGCATGTACTGTTATTGGTTCGACATGTGTTTTACAGTTCTCTTCTTTTTTCAACTTTGTTAACCACTTGCGTACGGATGATGCCATATGGCGTAAAAAAAGGTGCAACCAGGCTGGATGACGCCATTAATTTGCTGCCGTTTGTGGAGTTTCAATCCATTGTTGGATTATTGTTTATGATACGCTTGACTGCACAAACACATTGTAGCGGTTCGCTTGGCTGCCAGAACCGCTGCAACACCCCGACGTTTCCCATAAAAAAAACGTACTCAATGGGTTAATATTTAGAGATACATGTGTATTCTACGTTGTGTCCTTAAGTTCTGTTGACGTGCCAGACTATTAAGATTAAACTACTTTCCGTTTGGGAAAACGTACATCATGTATACATCTACACGTACATGTACAAATGTACATATTATCAGCTTGACTTAATACACATGTGTATGTTGTGCAGAAACCAGTGAAATGCACACATAATACAGTGTACATGTACATTGCAATTGAAAGTTAACCTCAAAATGAGAATTTCCACGTATGTAGTCGAGTCCATCACGAGTCCCTGCAAGTCCATCACAAGCCCCCCAGTCCTAATTCAAATCACAAGCTATTCAAATGAGCTTTGACAAATGCATTCCTTTGTCATTGTTCATCTAGTTACTTGTGACCGGCTTTATGAAAGGACTTCTTCCTGGACTTGCAAAAGGACTTGTGAAATAAGGACTTGCAGGGACTCGACTACAACTCTGGGAATTTCTCTTCACACCTTTTCTCTTCCCAGGGAATTAATTTTCATTTCATAAAAATGTGAAAAAAAATTCCTAAAGTGGAAAAACATTTTCATACCTTTTCACAAAAGTGGGAAAACATTTTCACGCCTTTTCACACAATTGGGGAAAACACTTTCACACCTTTTCTCAAAGTGGGAAAATAATTTCTCACTTGGATTCACAGGGGGAAAAGTTGTGTGGGAAATGTTAAATGTGAATGGGAATTCTATTTGATGTTACAGAACAGAGATTTTTCTCTTTTTGCCCTCTCCCGACGTACGTAATGTATGAAGCACTGTATACTCAGTGCTTTCCGAGAGCCTGTGTGAAAAAATTCACAGGTTTACTCGGGCGGGATTCGAACCCACGACTTCCTGCTTACTATTGTAGACGTCTTAACCACTCGACCACCGAGCTTGCCGGGGTCGGCTGGCCGATTCGAATCCACTGCAGCAACGGGTACCGCGTAATCAATGTGAAGATGGAATTTTTGCGTCGATAATGATGTAATTTAGAACAGAGATTTTACTCTTTTTGCCCTATCCCGACGTAATGTAAATGCACTGTATACTCGGAGCTTTCCAAAAGACTGTGTGAAAAAATAATTTTCACAAAATTTCCCATTTCCATTTACAGTTTTAACTTTCAATTGCAATGTACTGTATTGTGCCGACCCTTGTCACCCCCTTTTTGGCTTGGCTTTGGTCAACAGGTGGCATACAGTGTGACTTCCCTTGTAAATTCAACTAATTTGTCCCTGCCTGTTATATATTATGATGTAGGGATCAAGGAAAGGGTTGTGTACATTTGTACATGTGTATTTGATTTGTACAGGTACAATTGTAGTAGTGTATTTCTGGCAATTTTTTGATGTCTTTAATGCAACTGACCAATATTCATGTACATGTACATGTACATGTACATGTACATGTACATGTACATGTACATGTACATGTACATGTACGTGTACGTGTATCTGCTCTGCCAACGAAGTACAAGACCCCCCCCCCCATTCATGTACATGTGGAGCAAATTAAAAATGGACTGAAATTAGCTCCATACATGTACCACAATAATGTCATGGTGAAAAGGATTAAGGCCAACGTGAAAAATGGTTTCCACACTTCACTGGAGATTCTCTGCCTCTAAGCACAAAGAGTGCATTGTCATAAATAATTCACTTCAAAATGGGTACCTGTACTGGTAACAGCTTTTGGTGCTTTTATGCTCATTTATGTACACATGTACATGTTGTAATCAGACAGCCCCTATTCACTTCACACAGACATGTACTGTAACATATGACACTATGAAAATCTTTGCCGTGAAAATGCCCTGAAAATCCGTCTTTTGCCGTGAAATAGAAATTCACGGCAATTTCACGGCGTTTATTTCCAGCAAATATTGGCAATTATGTTCACGGCGAATTCACGGCAAATTCACGGCGAACCCGGCAGGCTGCATTCCTTTGTTATGCATAACGGTAAACCATTCTTCAACTGACAAAAGAACAGATTAGATTTACTGCGGGTGCAAACATAACGGCCCGGCATAACAGGGAACTCTCCTAATTGTATGTGTTTGTGGTTGCGAGTACAGTGGTCCGATCCGCATTTATAAGACGATCGACTCATGGCTCATGCGAATATGTTATGCACGAACATCAATCTCGCAGGTATAAAACGGACAGGTGGTCGCGGTTTGTGGGAGCGGGTTGTGATACATGCAGTGTGTACTTTTCCTCGCGGATCCGTAGGGTCCCGATGTGTTGTTAAAACTGTTGTTGTTGTTGTTGTGCTTGCTGGTGGTTTTTTTATTTTTTTTATTTGCGTTTCTGCAACGATTTTAATAAAACAGGGGGCCTTAGGCCTATCGCGCGTAGAATAGATTTAGCCTACTCCTCGTAAATCGATGGAGGAAGGAATGATCTACATTAATGCCACAAAAAACTACTAATTTGAAGGCCAACGGCCGGCTTCACGGAGCAGTCCATTTTTGTTCTTTCTTAAAATATTAGCGTTTCTTTCATTGCAGTTGTAAAATGTAATTTATTTCTCACCATTTCCTGATTTGTATACAAAAACCAATGACTTCTTAGGCCGTGTCCGAAATGGGCGTCTTGCTACTAGCTACGCGTAGTTGTAATGGACGAACACCTCGAGCACGTTGAAAATTACATGCATGCAGTCGTGAATGATCGGACTGACCAATCATGAACTCCGTAACGCGCAACGATCGGCTCCACCTCTGCGCTGAGTGCTTTGATTGGTCGAAACTATTTTCCCTAGTCATGCTAAACCAATCACATCACTCAGCGTTGAGTTTGGCTGGATTGTCTGGGTGGTGTCTCTGCTCGCTCCCGGCGCGGCCTAGCCGCGAATTATTTTTGTCCCCAAACGTTATGGATGCATAGGACCTAGGGCTGGGTATATAATGCCATAAATTATCATTGTCTACCGAGCATTCCGATGGTTCAGTGGATACGGTGTTCGACTGTGGGTTGGGTATGGTAGGAGATTGAGCTTTGGAGGTTTTTTTTTTAAAGGGAAATAAAGTCCGAAATTTCATTACGTTCGAATTTTTTTTTTTTTTCTAATTCGTGGCTCCGGAGGATTTTTTTAAAAGGGAAGTAAAGTCCGAAATCTCATAGGACATATGCGTCATAGCATTAACCACATTCGGATGTCGCTTGGGAGAAAACAAATTCGCCTCCCGGCGGCCCGAGTTGCCTTTTTCTGATTCTACAGGCACTTTTAATTTTCCAAATGAGCTGGCTAGGCTCCAGGCTAGTTCTGTTTTGATGCAAAATGCACAATTCAGAGCTGCCAACCAGTACGGATTTTCCGTATTTCGTACTGAAATTCATGAGAAATAAGGAATACGGAAGTAAGGATTTGGGTTTTAAAACACGGATTTTGTGAAATCCGACTATAATAATCAGGCATGTGAATTTTTCGCTGTTTTCCGTGCTTTTCGTTTATGTTTTTGTTATAAGACTAGCTCCGCGTTTGTTTTGTCCGCACATGTAGACCCACATTTTGTTAGGAATTCATTGGCTCGCGCTACCCAGACGAGTGGCGCGCCCCGGACATGCTGGCATTCGGGACGCATCACGCGTCCAGGTAGCTACGCGCGCCTTGACTAAGGTTAAAAACAGGCCCCGTTTTTCTCTCGTTCTTTTTGCCATCCAACAACGCAAAACACAAAAAATAAAATTATCTGGAAACCATAGCGGTACCGGTACATTTATGATTGAAATTGAAACATAAAATCAAGAATAAACCAACGTATGCTTTCAATGGAAAAAGTCTTTTGGGAAAATTACCGCACATCATTATAAACCTTACAACGATAAGTACGTGTGAGACGAAATTTGGGATGATGCGTAGCACTATATCAAGTGAGAAGAACTGAACAAATAAAAAATAGTGCTCACTAAATTAGTGGCGGGTGCCGAATTTTCGGACCTGGTGTCCTTCTTCGGGGCGTGTGTTGCTGTGCGGAAACGCGTTGAATTCGATGTTGATACCGTGCGGGTACAGCGATAAGGGCGTCCCTGTTTTAAATTCTATGGTTCTCATTTCCGACCCACCCTATTTTTGGCTCCCGACCGATTTTTAATTTTTTTTGTATCCCGCCGACCCTGTCTGGAATTTCCTACGAATAAAAAAAATAGAAAAAATGATTATCTTAAGAATTTCCCGCGTCGAATTCCGGAGAAAAAAAAGTCCATAGCAATTTTACGTAGGCCTACCTAGTAATTTTGGCTGTGCGAAGCGCCCGGTTTTGTCTTTTCTCAAGATGAATTTCTCTGCGCATTAGCTGCATGTGCGTGCATTGTACACTGGGAATAAGACGATGGCATTCAGTGCGGCTGCTTGCTCTTGACCAAGGCTAGCAACAAAGCATCGCGCACGCGCAGATGCGCTTTAGGGGGTACCCTTATTGAACAATTGCTGTAACCCCCTCAGGTCTTAGTAGCCTTTTTTAAAGGCGGAGTTCGGAAACGTTAGCTGCGTGTACGTACATTGTACATTGGGAATAATACGGTAGCATTCAGTGCGGTTGTTTGCACTTGACCAAGACTACACCAACGATGGAATCCCGTATGCATGCACGCACGTGCGTTGTGCGGACTCTACTCCGGAGATATGAGGGATAAGTTATGTCGGGGTTTAGAAAACGATCAAAGAAACGACACATTTAATGTATTATTTATTCCTCCATGGTACATCATACGTTATGTATTATCCTGTCGTCAACTTTATTTGAAATAGCTGGAACTTCAGAAGGTAATCTAGACTAACCCACACTTAAATGCACCATGCTTAGGCCTATAGTTAGATAAATCTGAAACGCTGCAAAAAGCAACATATCGCGATATTCTTCGGTATATATATCGAATTCCCCAATACAATATGTATTACATGTTTGTTATTATTTGTACGAGGGGGCCCTTGACTAGTTACGAGGGCATCGATGGTAATTAAACTGGACGTCGAACGCTTGGCCGCCATACCTAGCCTGCCGTCATGTTTAACTGTCAATAAACCACGCAACTTCTGCCAGCTTCGACAGTTACATTACAATTTATTGATGTTTGATAATCACACGATACAAAAGAGTGAACAATAGAGCAAGTTAATGAGCTGGGCAGAAACTGCCCGCAAAAAATTCACGGCGTTTTCACGGCGATAAAATCCCGGGAGTATTTCACGGCGTTTTCATGGTGTTCTCTCGCCGTGAAATTGCCGTGAAATTTTATTTCACGGCAAAACGGATTTTCACGGCAAAGATTTTCATAGTGTGAACTTAGGCAAGAGTTGCATATTTTTGACAATGAACAGCTTTTCCAAATACCGACGCACTGGGTCAAGAAAGGCTCGTGAGTCAAGGTAAGGATAAGTTTTTGTCTCGGCCAGGTCGTGACTTTGTAATTCTGAATACTGCCTGCACCAATAGATAATGGTTTGTTGTTGAGGCAAGGTCAGATTGTCAACTCTTTCACCTTGATGTTAATTTTTCTCATTGACAGAATGAGAAGACAGAATGAGGAAGAAGAGATGCAGTTGAATTATAGTGACAAACATGTATTAACCAACCCTATGCTGATTGCTTTCACATTGAGCCACAGGCTTGGCATATTACATGTACATGTATAGCCCATTTCACATGAGCGCTGCAAACACATCTAGACTGGGATGATTGGCGCCGGGTGTCTATGCCCAAGGATGCCTGTGATTTCATCGCAGGCTTTCACACGATACAACACAGTCTGGTAGCGAACGTCCCTCATTATGCAATGTTTGCACTTGTATTGCTGGTGTTGCGATATTCTATGAATGATGAAATTTATATAGGGTACCAGTGATATTCCCGCATCCCCCCATTTAAAAACAAACAATCACCGTATTTCAGTTTTAATGGTTTTGGACGTAAAATTATGGTACTGTGACCTAGAAAATATCATGTGTTTTAACGTCAATTATAAAAAGAGGATGTAATGCCCCGTTCCCACTAGATCCACCAATTGGGGGATCTGATCCACCTTTTTCCAAATTGCCGGATCAGATCCCCCAATTGGTGGATCAGATCCTGCAATTGTGTGTAGTGGGAACGCTAACCGTTATAAGGTGGATCAAGATCTGATCCACCTTTCTTGATCCACCTTTTGGACCAGGATACAGATGATCCCCCAATTGGTGGATCAGATCCTGCAATTGGTGGATCAGATCCTGCAATTGGTGGATCACGATCAAGTGGGAACGCAAATGGTGGATCTGATCCGGCAATTTGACCTGTCAATATCCGGCTGGTGCACGAGAGGCGCGAAAAGTTTGCGGTCTGATGAACGAAGAAATACGTTTAGGCGTGTAGCTCATGTGAACATTTCCCACGTGCACGACATGCACAATAAACAACTACTGAACTACGGGCTGTATATAAAATGTGTCACCACTGGTGCGCGATGCGTGCGTGCATGCATGTATGCAGCGCACATGTGTACGTTCTACCCTAGCCCTTTTACAGTTTTCGTTGCGTACTGGAAAGTCGTCCGTTTCTAAACCTTTTTCATTTGTGTAATTTTACTTATTTTTCCATCCATAAATATAATTCCGTGTTAGTGTATAACCCGCAGCGTGTCATAGAACAACAACCGTAGCAAAGTTTGAAGAAAATCATACATTTTACTACTAATGTTAAACGTTCGATCCGATTCGAGCCAGTACTAACGTTAGTACTACTCCAGAAAATCTTGACACAATAAATATCTTGTAAAAGCATCCATCTTTGCAGAAGTTAAATTTGTGTAAAAAGATGTTTGTTTTTTTACGCGAAAACTATGATTACTTAGGAAAGTGATATTCACGTCGCATGTGCGGCATGTACGATTCGCTTGAGTCTGTCGGGAGATTGGTATTTGGCAGCTGATACGCCTCAGAGAAATATTGTTGTCGATATTCTTTCATAGAGTACACTTCTTCCTCCATGTTGAAACGTTACTTCGAACATCAAAACATCGCACATGTACACACATGTATACGTATGCAATTTGACCTGTCCCAGCATGCAACACTGCCACAAAGCGCGCGCTCAGCAAGCAAGCGCATGCGTAATACTGAACTCAGTGACCTTTCGGACTCGACACTTCCATTCGAAAAGGTGGATCAAGCATAAGTGGGAACGCGACTTGCGGTTTCGTTGCGGTTACACCAAAATGCCGGATCTTGATCCACCTTTTCCCAATTCATGTGAGAACGCGGTCTTAATGTACAAGACCACTTTGTCAAAATATGCTGTAAATATACAGCAACACTAACAAAGTGTTGTTTCTTTACAGAGAATCTACTGTTCTACACAAATCTCATTACGCAGTAAGTGACCAATTAGAACTGAAGAAATTTGTGGTTGCTAAACAGCAAACTGCGCATGCATAAAGGCGATTTCACTGCGCACTATCCTTGTGTGGTTACTATCAAACTGATTATCACATACACTGCGTTTACACAAGATCCGGCAGAGGGATTAAAAGGGGGATCGAACCCAACAAGGAGGATCAAAGGGGGATCGACCGCAAGTGTAAAAAACGCGAGGTGGATCGGGGTCTGATCCGGATCTGATCCACCTTTCTCGATCCGATCCCCCTTTTGGGGGAGATTCGATCCGGATCAGACCCCGCAATGCTTGAGTGTAAACGCAATTGGTGGATCAGACCCCGCAATTTGACACAACCACATCCGGTATGCGTGACACAGTGGATTATAGGAAACCTGAAAGTCTGCGAAAAAAATAATGTTATTGAGGAGCTGCGCACGCTGCGCTGGTCCCATCCGGAACCGCGTTGCACTGCAAATGCATTGCGTTTACTAGGAAGGAGCTAATCATACATACAGCCATTATGTTCAAATGGGATGGAGTTTAGGTTCAGGGCCGTGACCAAGGGATGGCCAGACCTTGTGTTCTTTTTGTAAAGAAAAGAGGGAATAGCAAGGAAGAACCGGTATGCGCAGGCAACGTTTTCCCGACTCGTACCATCTCCATGACAGCCATTCTCTGAAGATGTGTACATGCCGAAAGTAGGATAGTATCTGTGGAACCGACATGATTAAGGCAGTAATGAAAGCATCCATCTCCATATCCCGTAATGAGAGCGACAAAAAATAACAAATGATGCAAAATTTGTAACCAACGGCAAGCATTTACGTACAAGGTACATTAAGTTTTTACACTGATTTAATAGCCCGCGAAAAATGAATGCAGGGTTAGCTACTGCACACATTTAATGACTTTCCTTCCGCTGTAAATGATGGATCGAAGCATGATCAGTATCTAGTGTAAACGCGGCACAGTTTATTTGCGGTTAAGGCCTATTTACACACGCGCGCGGTAACGGAAAGCGGTAACGGAAAGCGGTATACCGCGCGATATTTTACATTTACACACGAGCGGAAACCCGTTCGGTATTTATGTTAATGCATCGACATTCCACAAAAACAATGGCGCCCGCAAAAAGAATCGAAGGCACGAGGAAGCTCTGTTACTTCTGATCTTGGCGAGAAGATTGCGTCTCAAGCGAAAGAAAAAACGAAGAATTTGGGTTCATGAAACTCTTCAGAAAAGGACAGAGCTTGGGGAATACCACAGATTAGTACGAGAGTTAGATAGTCATGAAGATCGTTTATTTTGGGTACTTCAGAATGTCGCGTGGTCAGTTTGCAGAAATCTTGGCACTAGTTCAACCCAAAATCATGCATGTCCACTCTCGCTCCTATACACTCCCAAATGTCTTGCTTTTTGACTGCATCTTTGTAGGCTTCTAGTGATGTGTCATACAATTGAGGATACTTCTCTACTTCCAGGATCAAAATCTCAGTGCTGCTACTCCCGTACGACGCCATCTTTGTTTTAGAGACGTGCCAGCTGATCGTGACGTCATATCCAACGAGAACGCTGATTGGTCAGAACGCGCAGTCTCAGCGCGGTATATTTGGAAAATCGCTCTGGTTTCTAAACGCAGCGGTTTATCGCTATACTGCGCGGTTTGTCCGCTCTTAATGTAAACAACCCCATAGAAAACCATGTGTTCTATATTTTTAACCGCGCGGAATTCCGTTACCGCGCGCGTGTGTAAATAGGCCTTTAAGCTTCCCTGTGGTTTATTACCCTGCAAAACCCGATCCGCCTTTGCCGAATCCAGTGTAAACGCTGTGTGAGTGCTCTGTATCATTAAATTACATTGTAACTCTGCAGTGTGCCATGGCGCTGTTTCGTTAAGTACATGTAGGTCACCGTGGTGTAACAGTTCGTATATATTGTCATGGCACACTGCATGGTTAAACCAACTATTACTTGATTCTGGCTAGTAGGCAATCATGGCAGGATACTGTAGTAGCTGTTTCACACTATACTCTTACCCAAGTAATCGCGGGGTTAACAACAAAATTAACCCTGCGATTACCCGGGTAATTATGGAGTGTTCACACTACATTTCTCGAGGTTAGAAATTCTCTGGGTTAACTGCTTCAAAACCGTACTTAACCCAAATAATTCCCAACCCTACTCGCGAGGTGGGTTAACCCACCAATCTCGGGGTTAATGACGTCAAGTCTTTTGTTGAAATCGGTCCTCGCATGTAGAAGTACCTGCTTAATTTATGGGGTTGGGTTATTTTTGTACATGTATTAAAGGAACAATAGGAAACACAAAGCATTGTCCTCACACGTATTGGGAAAGTATGACTGTGTGTACATGCAGGTGGGTGCGCTTCGTTTTATCCCAGCTAATTAATTTTGGCCAAAGCCCATCCCCTTTCAAATAGGGAAACATCCACCCCCGCCCCAGTCCAACTTTCGTCAATTTGTCTGCAGGAGGAAACTTTTCAGGAGGGGGGGGGGGGGGGGGGGGGTGGAGTGATTGTCACTTTCGAGGGCTACTTCTTACGATTTTCTGGATTCCCTGTCCCCAACTTTTGGACATGATTATAATTAGTCTTACTTGCGAGTCTCAAAGTGAAAACTAGACGGACGGTGTTTGTGGACAAACACAGGGCTGTTTCGTTTTTTGTTTTTTTTTATTTGGATGTGAAATGTGAATACAATAATTAAACTTCGTCAAACAATCGCGCTCCTGCCAGTTTTCTTTGTTAGACTTTGAAAATAATTTAAGTTGTTTGTAATAGTCACTTGTGATGACGTCATCATAACGTAATGTAAATTTACATCTGTAAACTTGCTGACCTACCTAGATATTACATTTAAAATAATCGAACTTGTACTTTTGTAGATATACAATTTATGGCTTTAAAAACTGCCCCTTTAAGATAACGTCACGTGACATGTGATGACGTCATCATAACGTCACGTCAATTTTCATCTATAAACCTGCTTGCCTACCCGACTATATATTACATTTCAAATAAATCGGACCTGTACTTTTGTAGATTTATGGCTTCGAAAAATGCCCCTTTAAGATAATGACACGAAACAAGTGATGACGTAATCATGACATCATCAATTGTTTTATTTAAAATACCTACTGGGCTACCTAGATATTACTTTTGAACTTAATCGGACTTGTACTTTTGTTTATATATGGCTTCAAAAACTGCACCTTTAAGATGACGTCATGTGACATGTGATGACATCATAATAATGTCATGTCAATTTTCATCTATAAACCTGCAGACCTACCTGGATATTACATTTCAACTTAATCGAACTTGTACTTTTGTTTATATATGGCTTCAAAAACTGCCCCTTTAAGATGACGTCACGTGACATGTGATGACGTCATCATAACATCATGTCAATGTTCATCTATAACACCCGGTGGCATACCTAGATATTACGTTTCAACTTAATCGGACTTGTACTTTTGTAGATATATGGCTTCGAAAAAATGCCCCTTTAAGATGACGTCACGTGACATGTGATGACGTCATCATGACGTAAAAGTTCGGCAGACATTGTGAGCAGTTGGTGTAAGTGTCTGCCAAGTTTAAAAGTAGCCAAAGTGGCCGGTAAGAAAGAAAACGTTTACAAATGCTATGGGCAATATTCTAGCAACTTGAAAAAATAATTTATTTATGACGTCATCATGACGTCACACAATTTTTGCTTTTTAGGGCATATCTTTGAGACATACCAAAGCTATAACAAAAAGAATTTTGAAAATGTCTTGTTTTGTTCGCTAGATACATGTATATTGAAAAGAATGTTACGATTTAAGAAATTCAAAAATTCAGCGACTTGAAAAAAGACTACAAATCAACCCCTTTTATAAACAGCAAGCACATAATAGCCATGGTTATCAACCCGTCCCAGAATTCCTTTGTGTTATATTGAATTTGGTCTAAATTTTGAAATGGCTGTCATTTCTTACTTGAGTGAGCCACGATCATGAAATTTTGGAATTACGTACAGAAAAATTCAATGAATACACTTTTGTAATCGGATTGACCCTTACATGCGTTTAAAAAAAAAGATTTGTTGATGACGTCATCATGACGTCACACAATTTTCGCTTTTTAGGGCATATCTTTGAGACATACCAAAGCTGTAACAAAAATAATTTTGAAAATATCTTGTTTTGTTCGCTAGATATATTAAAAAGAATGTTACGATTTTAAAACTTCAAAAATTTAGCGATTTGAAAAAAGACTAGAAATCAACCCCTTTTATAAACAGCAAGCACAAAATACCCATGGTTATCAGCCCTTCCCAGAATTCCTTTGTGTTATATTGAATTTGGTCTAAATTTTGAAATGGCTCCTATTTCATACTTGAGTGAGCCACGATCATGAAATTTTGGAATTAGGTACAGGAAAATTCAATGTATACATTTTTGTAATCGGATTGACCCTTACATGCGTTAACAAAAAAACACATTTTTGATGACGTCATCATGACGTCACACAATTTTCGCAATTTAGGGCATATCTTTGAGACATACCAAAGCTATAAGAAAAAGAATTTTGAAAATATCTTGTTTTGTTCGCTAGATATAATTTAATAAATGTTACGATTTTCAAAATTCAAAAATTCATAAAAAATCACGTGATGACGTCATCATGACGTAAAAGTTCGGCATGCATCCTGAGCAGTTGGTCTAAGTGTCTGGTAAGTTTAAAGGCAATCGGCAGCATAAAAGTAGCCAAAGTGCCTGGCAGAAAGAAAACGTGTACAAATGCTATGGGCAAAAAGTCTGGAAAAAAAAGAAAAAAAAAAAGGAAACTAGAGGTTTGTGTCTGTTTGAAACAGAACACAAGGCTTTTCCTCTTTTTTTGTTTTCCACCCTAAAACTTCAAGTTACGTTCTATGTTTGTGTTAAGTTTGATTAAGATCTGATGTTTATAGTGAGTAAAGTGGCTTGTACAAAATTCGTGTACAAAGTCTATGGGATTTTGGATAGAACTAAAACATTCATAGACAATTAGCCGATGACGTCATCATGACTTCACTTCGGATGTTACATTCTACTGGCACTATCTACCTTCCCACAATTTTTTATGATACTCAGACCTATTCTTATATATTTTATTAAAAAAAAACATTTTGATGACGTCATGATGACGTCACACATTTTCACATTTACGTGAAAGAATGTAGGAGCTAACAAAGCTATTCCAAAAAGAATTTGGAATTTAGCATGTTCTGTTGATGAGATATGGCTTTAAGAAACTTTTACGGTTCAAAAACTTTAAAATTACTATAAAATCGTATGGTGACGTCATCATGACGTCACCTCAATTTTCATCTATAACACGTGGTGGCCCACCAACATACCAGGTTTAAAGGCAATCGGACATACGGTTCTCTAGATATGGGCCCTTGAAAAATGCACGTTTAGGATGACGTCACGTGACACGTGATGACGTCATCATGACGTCACGTTTCGGCATACATTTTCAGCTTAGGGTCTTTGTTTGTGTTAAGCCTGATTAACATCTGTGGTTGTTCAGTGACCAAAGTGCCACTTACAAAATTCGTCTACAAAGTCTATGGGATTTGGGATAGAACTAAAAATTTCATAGAAAATCAGCCGATGACGTCATCATGACGTCACTTTGGATTTTACATGCTAGTAGCATTATCTACCTACCCAGCAATTTTTATGACGATCGAACGTACCCTTATATGTGTTTCAAAAAAGAACATTTTTGATGACGTCATGATGACGTCACACATTTTCCCATTTATGTGAAAGAATATAGGAGCTAACAAAGCTATTCCAAAAAGAATTTTGGATTTAGCATGTTGTGTTCATGAGATATGGCTTTAAGAAACTTTAATGTTCAAAAACTTTAAAATTACTATAAAATCGTATGATGACGTCATCATGACGTCACGTAAATGTTCATCAACATACCGGGTTTAAAGGCAATCGGACCTACGGCTCTCTAGATATGGGCCCTTGAAAAATCATCTTTAAGATGACGTCACGTGACATGTGATGACGTCATCATGACGTAAAAGGTCGGCACACATTGTGAGCAGTTGGGGTAAGTGTCTGCCAAGTTTAAAAGTAGCCAAAGTGGCCGGTAAGAAAGAAAACGTTTACAATGCTATGGGCACTATTCTAGCGACTTGAAAACAGATTTATTTTATTACGTCATCATGACGTCACACAATTTTCGCTTTTTAGGGCATATCTTTGAGACATACCAAAGCTATAACAAAAAGAATTTTGAAAATATCTTGTTTTGTTCGCTAGATATATTGAAAAGAATGTTACGATTTTAAAACTTCAAAAATTCAGCGACTTGAAAAAAGACTAGAAATCAACCCCTTTTATAAACAGCAAGCACAAAATACCCATGGTTATTTGCACGTCCCAGAATTCCTTTGTGTTATATTGAATTTGGTCTAAATTTTGAAATGGCTGTTATTTCTTACTTGAGTGAGCCACGATGATGAAATTTTGGAATTACGTACAGAAAAATTCAATGTATACATTTTTGTAATCGGATTGACACTTACATGCGTTTAAAAAAAAACTAATTTTTGATGACGTCATCATGACGTCACACAATTTTCGCTTTTTAGGGCATATCTTTGAGACATACCAAAGCTATAACAAAAAGAATTTTGAAAATATCTTGTTTTGTTCGCTAGATATATTGAAAAGAATGTTACGATTTCAATACTTCAAAAATTCAGCGACTTGAAAAAAGACTAGAAATCAACCCCTTTTATAAACAGCAAGCACACTAAAGCCATGGTTATCTGCCCTTCCCAGAATTCCTTTGTGTTATATTGAATTTGGTCTAAATTTTGAAATGGCTGCTATTTCTTACTTGAGTGAGCTACGATCATGAAATTTTTGAATTAGGTACAGAAAAATTCAATGTATACATTTTTGTAATCGAATTGAAACTTACATGCGTTTAAAAAAAAATAATAATTTGATGACGTCATCATGACGTCAAACAATTTTCGCTTTTTAGGGCATATCTTTGAGACATACCAAAGCTATAACAAAAATAATTTTGAAAATATCTTGTTTTGTGTGCTAGATATATTGAAAAGAATGTTACGATTTTCAAAATTCAAAAAATCATAAAAAATCACGTGATGACGTCATCATGACGTCACTCTTCGGCATACAATTTCAGGTTCGGGTCTATGTTTGTGTTAAGTTTAATTAAGATCTGAGATTGTTTAGTGACCAAAGTGGCTGTCATAAAATTCGTGTACAAAGTCTATGGGATTTAGGATAGAACTAAAGTAAGAAGAAAAAGAAAAAAAAAAATCAGAACAAAAACAACGCCTTTTCCGACGGATTGTCGGAAAAGCCAAAAAAAAAAAATCAGAACAAAAACAAAGCCTTTTCCGACGGATTGTCGGAAAAGCCCAAAAAAAAAAAGAAAAAAAAAAAAATCTTAACGAAAACAAGGGCTGTTTCGAAAAACTTTCGAAACAGCCAATTACACTGTGGTTCAGGGTTTTGGTAGGGCAGAGGTCAACCAATGTACATTCTCTAGGTTAACCTTCGCATAGTGTGAATGCGATTACAAGTTGCGCCCTGAAGTGGGTAAGCTGAATTGCGGGTTTAATTTTGTCGTGTGAAACCGATTCTCTGATTTAATTTCTACCTGGGTAATGGACTGCTATCCGGGTCATTAATTACTCGGGTAAGCTCAGAGTAGTGTGTGAGACCTCTGTAGGAGAATAGTGTGGCAATTGCAGACTGGTTATATCTGAGTGATCCCTATGGACAACCTTCCACTGCCTGCTTCATGTTGGGCAGATCTGAGAGGTACATTGTACATAATGGAGGCATGCAGTTCTAGCACAAGTACAGGTACACTATATACAAAATGTATGTACAATTATACATGTGGTTTTTGTACTCTACGAATTGTCACTGAGAAATATCTGTCATGAACCACATATGACGAGTGTAACCTCCATACATTTGTACATGAACAAACTCTCTACTACCATTTTTTTTTTTTAGGTATGCTGGTACTTTTTAGATCAGTAACTGCATCATGTATGTATGTATGTATGTATGTATGTATGTATGTAATACTATACAAATACATTGTGTAGGTACATGTACATGTACATAAGACATAAAACTTGATTGATCTCCAAAAAGAAGACAAATTGCAATGCTTGCAAAGTTAAAAACACATAATAAAAGTATATTAAGTTAAAATTACAAAAACAAACATTGCACGAGAAGGGAAATCTGTCACACATTGTCTAGCCACACAGACAAATTTTAAAAATATACGAATGTGACCAGCCCGTATATGGTTGGTCACCTACTTTTCCATCCATTATACTTATCACAATAGGCCACATAGTTCATACTGCTGCCTCCTGGTTGATTGTTCCCTGTGATTGTCCTTTGGTTTGGCATTCCAGTATCCCTGGGAACAGTCACCTGGGCCGGCAGCGGTTGGACTGTGTGGCATGTCTTACATAACTTGATGCTTGCCATAACTTTTGTATTTATTGTCTGTGTCTATTTGACCATGGACGTGCACCATTTATAAGGGGGTAGTTTTGGGGTGGTGGCCAGTTTTCTGTGCTGGCTGCCACCGAGTGTACTGGTTGAGACTCTATCCATCTCTTGTGCATGAGCCGTAGTGCTGTGAAAATTACGCTTGGATAATTAGATTATCACTGCGTCTTTACGCCGTTTATGCCGTTTATACATGTATACTTGGTAAATGAGAATGTATATAGAATAACACAAATCCAATTTATTTCTCTGAAAATGAGCTGTTTCGTGCATGTTCTTTGTAAACGCCCTCTGTTTGTCATCATGATTCGATTTTATATATCCCCCATCACCGCCTGGTTACACGAAGTACATATAAAGCAAAATTCATCTTTTAAAAATGGCATTGAAGAATTTAATTTCCATTGGGACAAAAGAGTGAAAATGGCGGCGAGCAGCCGGCAGTCTCATTCTTCCACTTCTACATGTATATGTACATGTAGGAACAATAGTACCCTTACGAAATACTCTTATAAGAAACTTATAAGAAACTTATAAGAATCTTATAAGAATCTTATAAGAAACTTATAAGAATTTTATGAAATTCTTAGAACAGTCTTATAAGAATCTTATAAGAATCTTATAAGAATCTTATAAGAATCTTATAAGAATCTTATAAGAATCTTATAAGAATCTTATAAGAATCTTATAAGTTTTTTATATGCAAATTAGTAAGATCTTATAAGAAATATAATAACTTCTTATAAGAATCTTATAAGAATCCATATTTTTGCAGGTTATTCTAATTTAAGAAAAATCTCTAACTTGTGTGGGCAAAATCGGTCTGCTAAATCTTGAGCAGAATCGTAACAGTTAAGGCTCAAAAGAACCAATTATAAATTTCTTAAAATAAGCTTGTAATTTGTAAACAAATAACATGCACACTGGCTCTTACCTCATTGCTTTACGGTGAAGGTTTATTTAACCATTTAATCTTTCACAATACTATATTTGGTACACTTACTTCAGTTCTGTGCAGTTAATGTCCCTGAGCTGCAGTAAAATATAAATACCCGAAATAAATAAAATGTGAAATTTGTTACTAACATGACTCAAGATAACAAAAATAACTTGGATGGAAGCACTTGCTTGACCTTTTCCCGTAATTCATTTCATGGTACAGTTTGTGTGTACATAGGCTACATGTATAAAAATCACCTTGTCAAAAATCTTTGGCAAAAATATGGCATAACAATTGTGATCTAAGGATAAGATAAAAATAATCGGCATTAAACATCGCAACTAACAAAAATACATCTACATGTACTTGTGTACGGTGATAATGCTTCAAATTAACAGAAAAGTAAAAACAAAAGTAAAATACAAACACTTGAGAACAAGATGAACAAACAGCAAAAAGTACACAAATCTAATACAAGAAAGGTATGTATGAAGAACTTGGTCTTAACTAAAACTCTGAATTAAGAAGTACTACCTGTGCCCTACATGTAGCTAACATTTTAAAAAAATTAGAAGCTCTTTGCTGCATTCCATATTCTGTGCACAAAGGTGAGATTTAAAGAAAATGAAAAATCCGCAAAACATTCATAAGCATTGATTTGTATCGCATTACTAAAAATGCATGAAGAAAACTGCATAATCTACCCAGAGATATAGTTTAAAATTGCTTTAAAAAGTCATTAGAATAAGCCAGTTTGGTATCTCAAAGGCCATTTAGGAAAAAATTGCTGACTTTATGTCATGCGATGTTACACGAACGCCCATGCTGATTGAATTTAACATGTGCGCGTTGTGTGACCACCTTTTGTGTTCATACGCGCGCGTTAGGTCACGCAGGTCATTCAGGATAAAATGTCATTGTGCATATGCGCAGTTGAAATATTGAACTGGCTTATTAGAAGACTGTTTCAGGTTGCAGAGAGGTACTTTTGGAATGATTTAAGGAGCAACAAATCTTCGAGAAATTTGGAAGACGTCCCACCAAAAATCCTGAAATCAGCAAATCCTGAAAAATCTCACCCCCCTGTACAATTGCAAAACCTGTTGGGTTTTGTGTAAACTGGAATTGCGCATGCAGATCCGTATGGAGTCTCAAAATGTAAAAAAGCAAATTTCATTTTTTTAGAACAAAAAAATTGGCTTAAGAATTTGTTAACTTGTAACAGTGTATTCAGAGAAAAAAATGAATAGCACAGTCGTGCAACTATGAAGGAATAGTGGCATGATTAACATTGCAATGCCAATACATACTTGTCTGAATCAAGTTAATAATATGAGGATGCATGATCCTAAGGTTGGCAAGACATTAAAAAATACAAATAAATGGCATTTGAGCTGTGGCACAAACTTTTTAATTGGTTGGAGTTAATATATAACATTTGCTTTTGCGATAATATTCAGAAATGATGGATTTGGAAAATGCTGTGAATCGTCAAGTCAGGAAGCCAGACAAGGTGGTTTGCACTTATTCACGGCAGCATTTGAAAAAAAGTCAGGTTTTTTAAAAAGATGGACAGTTTACCACTGTTGGAAATTGACACCAAAAAATCCACTTTTCTTGAAAATGGCAGCACATCAGATGACATGATTTCACAGAATGCTTGAGAGTATTATTCACTTTAAGTCAAGCAAGGTATTTCACAATAATGTGGTAGAATTTGATATTTGCAAATGTTGTATATTACCTTAATGATACAAGATTAAAATAATTACAGCAACCCAAGTGTTGTTCAAAGCTTTCCATGGTGGAGCATGAAGTAAGGAAGTAAGATATGCGGGTACACCACGGAGAAAAGATATCTCCTTTTGGAGAAAGTATTGACTCAGAAAAAAGGTCTGGAGCATGGAGTGGAGGATGCAGGATGCTAGGTGGTTGATGATGCATGTCATTTGTGCAAAGGTTGTTGGAGGGAGAGGTCGGGGCTGCCTGGCAGAGTAGAGGTGACCAAAATTCGCTGATGTGGAAACCGGTGTCTTGGGGAATGGTTTTGTGGCGGTTGATTTAATGGCTTCTGTGATGTTGCTCGGGTGCCAGTAGTTGATGAGGACAACACCATTCCCCACAACTGACACGCTTCACTAACCAGTGCATCCCTCTGACATGCATCATTCACCACACAGCTCCCAGCATCCTCTGTTCCACGCCTGAGTGACCCCTTATAAACCAAGCACCCTCCACCAGCCCAGAAGACGAACAGCGCAAACTTTCCAAATGTCAAGATCATACCCTTTTTCTAAAAAAGTTAGATTTCCTTAAGTACCCAAAAAACCCTACTTCCCTACAGCAAGCTACTAACCTATAATGTCCCGGGACGTGTTAGGGGAGCCTGATATTTTGATCATTGACAGAATCTTTATGTAAAATGTGGCATTCTGCTTCAATCAAAACACCAAGCCCCTTTACTGCAACAGGATGCTATTACATGCACATGTACAAACCAAATACTCCAGGGCTATGCCTTTTTACTTCTGTTGAGGCACGGCACCTAAAAAAAAACACATACATGTACATATTAAAATTAAGCTATTTCACCTTACATTTTGTAGTGGCAGCTTTTCATTGTAAAATATTGTACACTTTCGCTTGTAAAACTGTACTAAATTGTAATGCCCCTCAACATGCAATCTGGACAAGCATGCAATTATGTGCAGTTGCAACTTTTTCAACAACCAAATATGCTTTTGATCTAGTACTGAAAATGGATTGACATTTGACTCACAAAGAAACATCAGATTACACATGGGATGAAACAGTTTGGTAAATACCACTTCAATTTAAGAGGTACTTTTTAATTTACAGCCTTATGAATGTATATATTGCAGTTGATTTTCAGTCAATCTAATACAATTACCTGCTAACTTTGCTTTATTCCTTAGCTTCTTCCTCACATCTGAACACTGGCAGTTGATCACCTGGATGATCTCCCTTTCAGAATATTTTGGGCACTTGTCCCTTACGAATTCTGTTTTGAAAAAGCACATGATATGAAGATGTTAACATTTTAAATAGAGGTGTGCATTTATGGGTAGTACGGGAATCGGGTACCCGATTGAAGAAAGCATGAGTTCCTGTTAAAGAAAGGCAATTTAAACATTAATTATCGGAAATGGCTGTTCATATTGTTCATAAAGGTCTGCATGTTAATACTACATTCACACCGGTGCATCAATGCAGCAATAAAAGTGCGTACACTGATCGAGCTCTATAGCTTGACGGTGTAAATTGCATTTTTGCAAGCATCAAATTAAACGTGAATCTGTTTTTTCCCAATTACATGTACACTGGTTTTCATTTTGAAAATTCCCCATAAATTACATTCAAAACTTTCTTTTTCATTGTCTGAGAAATTAATAAGTAATATGTTATTTCGGTTACAAGTACTCGATTCCATAATCTGGAACCGGTTCCTGACATTAGGTCAAAAAAAATTAATAAATACTTACGTTTCCGATTCCCGACCGACCCTATTTTGAGCCCCCAGACCCTATTTTTTGTATGGCAATTTAAAAAAAAAAATAGACATTAAAACCTTGATGTTGCAAAGAAAACGCTGCCTATCGCCCACAGAACGCAACCCAAGGATTAATAGAATAAGTGGGTGCATAACTAACGAGAAGTAAATGCTTCTTACCTTTGATGGCTTTAACAATGTGAACTGGGAGACCAGGCCGATCCCTGCTACCCTCAGCACAGCTGCTGGCTAGTTTTTCCTCGGAAAAAAAAGCCTGCAGGAGATTCCTCACCAGCTTTGCTGGGGATCCCTTAGCTGAGGATATGCAGGAGTCTCTGATGACTTTTTTCATAAGTACTCCTCCTACATCAACCATCTCATGCTCGTTGGCTGGAGCTGGAGCTGGAGCTGGAGCAGGGGCCAGAGTAGGAGCAGGAGCCAGAGTAGGAGCTGGAGGAGGGGCCGGAGTAGGAGCTGGAGGAGGGGCCGGAGTAGGAGCTGGAGCAGGAGCTGGAGTAGGACGTGGAGCAGGTGCAACAGGAATCATAGGGGCTGGGACCTTAACCCCAGCACACGCTGCCAAAAGCGTAATAAACTGTTTGGTGGAAGGTGCCGCCAAATAAGCATCAACTTGAGCACATCTGCACTCCTTCAGCCGTTCTTGTTGGAGACGCTTAATGGTTTCCTCCTTTTCCTTCAGCTGGCTTCTGAGGTCATCATTGAGGCAGATCTGCTCATCCAAGGCCTCTTGACTGGAGTGGTTTGCGAAATCATCATTAGAAGAATTCGACACATTTTTCATTTCCACATCGCCATCCATGTCAAGCAGAGATCGCATGTGGAAACCATATACACCAGACAAATTAGTTGATGGCTCTGAAACCGGCGCGGCACTTGTTGAGGGCTCATCAGCTGCTGAGAACTGCTCCTTCAACAGTCTGTCCACCATCATCTCGTGGGCAGCTAATTGTGCACATTTAGCCTTGGAGGCTTCCGTTTTCTGCTTCTTGGCTTTGGAAGCAGATTTTGGAAAAACCTTTGCTGTATTCTGAAAGCATAATGATGAAAAGTCTTATTAGTTTGATGTGCTAAAAATAAAGATTAACTTTTTGTGTCAAAAACCTTTTTGTGGCATGCCATGTGTCCAAACAACATATTAAAAAGATCCTTGATACATGTACACAAATATAGTAAACAACGTTATAATAAACACTTCTAGAATGAATGTTTGGCTGTACTGAACATCCCCATTATATGATGTACTTTAAATCACTATAACCCTCCTATGCACCTGGCCTAAATCGACCCAGTTGTTGTACAGATCAGAACTTATCAAATGACAGATTGAAACACACACAAACTGTCGGAGTTGGTGTTTAGAATTTTTGATAGGCTGTGATAGTTATAAGTATAGGAGGGTTTTAAGGAACGACAACTATAAAGAAACATTTTGTGTGGACCTTATCATGTTCTTTATAATAAAGCTCTATTTTACTTTGTTGTTCTTGTCAATGTGGTGGTTTGGTTTCCCCTTCTTTTTCAATTCTTTCCCAAACTGCCAAGTTATAATATAATTTGACAGTAAGAAGGTACTAATTTCATTAAAAATCACTGATGACGTGCAAACATATAACTAAATATTACTAACAAGTATAGACTTTAATGCTGCAACTACAAAAATACCTACCTCTTTGGGTACGCCTTTCCGTTTGGAGGGGCTCTTACGTGGACTGTGTTGGTTGTGTGCTTTTCTCAGCTGACTGAGTTGCTTTGATGCATCGTCTTTGTTCACTTTATAAGGAAAAATAAATACATAAACATGGAACATTCTGGAACCAATACTAAATGTATGAATCTGCATCTAACAATGTTCTGGACGACCAAAAACAATTGCTTTATGCTGCATTGAGGGAGGTACTTTTGAGGTACATGTAAAAATGCCATATCACCTTTTTACACAATCAATGCAGCAGACGTCTCAGAATTATCTCTGAATTGTTATACATGTTCATGCCCAAATATTTTTAGTCCTTTACAGTTACTGCAGCTAAACCTTTTACATTTTCTGAAGATTAGCAGAGCACCAGTATAAAGCACTATTGTTAACCAACGGAAACCTCACAAAATAAAATAGCCAAGGCAACAACTCTTGTTCAAAATAATGGATAACCATGACATACATGTAATGTACATGTATGCACATGTGTAAGGCATGCTTCTTGTCTGCCTGTGGCATCAAGAGGAAAGGTTTACACTATCAGTTTACATGTACATTTATTTACCTGCTATGAGGACAACCTTTGCTTCGTACATCTTGCCGTCTGCCCATTTTGCCATGCACCTGTCGCCCTCCTCTATCACAGCTTCTTGCAGAGATGCTCCACTAACCTCGTTTTCCACTTCAGTGCCTTTTAGAACTCCACTCAGTTGACCGTCAAAATACTTGACTACCACCCATTTGACTGAAACAAAATTTGAGATGCCTACAATTAGGGTCGTTTTTGAAAACAAATTAACCATTTCTTTAATGTTTCATCATATTTTTACTGTTTATCACTTGCTACATTGTAAATACTTTTTCACAATGTTTACCTTATTTGGGTATACGGATTAGACAAATTACCTAACGGGCTTGTAACAAAGTATGTCTAAAAGTGTAGCTCGGCAACCATAGCATCTACATGTACCATGGAAAGCTTATCAAAGCAGCAATCCAATGATATTCTATTAAAAAGTTCTTTTCAAAAAACTTGTATCTCTCTTGTGACATTTGACTATTAAGTGGATATTAAGGGTATTGCTTCTGAATATTGTATTTTTTTGAATGTCATTGGATTACAACAATGGATTTGACATTGCTTCTGCTTGCAACAACACAATAATTTAGAAATCCATTGAAAAATAGTGAAAATATATTTTTTGAAAATTCAATGTTGATTCAAAATTGCGAAGTGAAAAAAACATTTGACAACATTAACTTTACAAAAGTTGTTTTCGATGGATTTTTTGTTGTCCGAATTCACCATTTCTTACAAATATCAGCAATAAAACTGGAGTTCATTATAAAGGACCAACTAAATCCTACCTTTTGTTTACAATAATAATTGAACTGTTGGGATTTTTTTTTTCAATGTACATGTAGGCGCAGACCTAGGCCTAATTGAAGGGAAGTTGATCTTCAGACTTTTTCAATTAAATGTAGGACATAACAGTGGCAGCCATTTGCCCTTGGGCCTGTCGAGTTCAACTTGAGTCCCGCGCGCGAGTTTAAACTCGTGCGCGGGATCAATTTTCTTGCAGCAAACTGCGCGCAAGTTTAAACTTGCGCACTACAAATCAGTCGGCTTTGACATGAACTGCACGTTGCATTGCATTGCATGTGAACAATGCCTTAAATCGAAATCAAGTTTTAGCGAGTTGTTTTCTGTGTTTTGCGACTCAAAATTTCCGATTGGAGGGGTCACCACAAGTTCCACAATAAGAAGGGAAAAGGGTAACTCTATTGTTAAATATCTGAAGGGGGTGAATGAAGAGCAGCCATGCTTAGCAAAAAATGTCCTTAGTAAAAAAAGGTCAACTAATTAACACCCAGTTGCAAATTAGAAAATATAAGGTCACGGTAAAACACACACAAAAACCAAATCGGGATACCACACCACTTCACCCCTTTAAATTTAAAAACACACTACATTTTGTGAGGGATTACCTGGTGACTAGTTTGTATCTCTAAAAGAAAAATTCAAATTAAAAAAAATATAAACATTTGTGAAAATTTGTGAAAATTATCAGACAATTTGAGTCCTGTGAACTGTGACAATATTCCCGAATTCCCCTCTGATCCCCGGCCCCCCTTCCGACCCCCGGCCCCCCTTCCGACCCCCCTCCCCTGGCTTAATTGGCCTACCACAAAAATTTCAAGATATTTAAAACGTAATTACAATGTAGTATAGGCCTACATGTATTCCATTAGTTTTGGAAGGTTTTATGAAGGAAAAGAACCAAATGCCAACATGAAAATGTTGCAACATACATGTAGGCCTATATATAGGCCTACATACATGCATTTTTTACAGCAAAATTTGCCGAAAAGCCCAATTTTTACTAGGCCCATGTCAGCAAAATGATAATCCATGAAAAAAAATAGGCAGAAATCAACATTAAGACCTAACACAGAAAACAGACTTATTTTGTGCCAAGACTTGCAAAAAGTTGCATGATTGATATGATTATTGATTGTTAGAGAGTGTTTCTTCGATCCTGGACAACAAAATTTAAAATGGATGGTTCCTGACCGATTCTACTCTAGCACTACCTTATCAAGGGGTGTTAAACTACTAAAATCATCCCGAAATAAATAAATGAATGAATGAATAAATACTTACGTTCATCGTAATGGTACGTCCTGACAGACCGACGCTCAAAGGTTTTTGAAGACATCGCTAATGGCTGACGTTAAAACTCAAGTTTAAAATGCGCCGTTCGGATTGACCTGTGATTCGGGCTATACTGCTGACGATATTCGTGATTTTGACAACAAATGACGGATTGGTAGTTTGGACGAACAAATTCCCAAAACAAGTCGCCAGTACGGTCGTACTAATCAGTAAGGTATGTAGAATCGGCCAATCGCAAGATAAACTTTAACAAATTTAACTAACAATGAGAAACTTTCCGTTGAAAGGGTGACGTACGTGTTGATGAGTCTTGAAATTTGCGCGCGCGGTCAACGCAAAGGACTGTGGGATACTATACTGGTAAAGCCATGACGTCATGAGTTGTAAGTTTATAAACGTTTACAAACTTTATAGTTAGCAAGCAATTGTTTATAATTTTGTTTTTATAAATTGAAAGTATATTGTACCTGATTTTTTTCTTAATGTTAAAAGTGAATTGGCTGGCGAGGAAGAAACACAATGGTCGAGACCAACAGACCTATCATGTCTTTCGATAGATATCAGCAACATTGTGCCAACCACGTGTTAAAAATATGGAAGGCCCTGTACTGCAAAAATAAATATTAGTTATTAATGATTGCAAAAATATTATTTGATTGTTAAAATACAAAATAATCAACATAACACTATAAAATACTTACTAAACATGCCTTTTTCTTCTGTAATGAGGGTGTTAATAGGTTATTTCTTTGACAAATATGATGCCGACCACGACTTCACTTTATTTTCTTTCGGCAGCCCATACAAATGGCACTCGTGTTTATAACGTTAAAATAGTCTGGCTACGTCGCGCACTGCAGTACATAACTGTACAGTATTATATAGCGGTCGAGATTTGTGGCCGTAAAACCATGCACAACATGTATTTACCGACGTGCGAGACATGAAAGGAGGAGGGAATTAATTATTAGGCCTACGTCGACCAGTCTGAGAAATTTTGCTTTTATTTTCAGTATTAAATCGGACGAGACCAAGGGTCGGGGAGTAGGACGATGGATACTGATGAAAATAATGGTAAGTCACAATTAAAAGTATTATTTTTTTAAGTGTTTCTAACTCTAAGTTATTGCCGTACGTACATATAACACTGTACAGCACAGTAAATAAACGAAATCGTGTAGATGCAGTCTTGATATCGTCATGATGATCGTCCATATCATTTATTATCAATCATGTCAATTGCTTCCCGCACCCCTCCCCAGGGCTGCCCCAACCAAGATGTGGGGATTGTCACTTTTGAAGTGACCAAATCCCCACCCCTTGGGACAACATTTTAGTGACAATCCCCGACATAAATGTCATGGGTGGTGGGGCACCTCCTCCTCAGTCATGGTTTTAACTTCTGATGATGGGGAAACAATGGCAAAACAAGTCACCAAAATCCACACCCTGCATGCCCTGGGGCTTGAAAAACGGGCAGGATGCTAAACATGTTTTTTGTTTTACTTAGCCTATTTTAGAGTATAGTGTGAATACAAATCGGATAGCATATTATGACATTTCCTCAGGAAAAAAAGCAGATGGCAGTCAGGATTTCAAAAATTCTGATATTTGAATTTAACTAGAGCTGTATGAACAATAAATAATCATAATTTCTTCCTTAAAAAAATTAATCATCAAATAGCGACTTCGTAAACACACTCATTTTTATTTCTCTGATGCCATCAGATAGTGAAACTGAATTATTGTTTTGGTGTACAGAGAACCATGCTGTGCTTTATTTTACAAAAGTAGTAACATCATGTTTGTTACTTGTTAAGGATGTATCAAACTCTCAACAGTGTCTTGTCATTTTTTATTTGTTTGTAGGACTTCAAAGAAAGCGAGTCAGCACTTCCTACAAGCGTCACATCAAGCACCATAAAGGACGCGAAACTGCTCTTCAAAGTTCAAGCAATGCGAATGAGGAAAAGGGCACAGCTTGGAGACTGATGACATCATCTGGGGATTCATGCCATCTTTCTAATCCCAGTGAAGTCCCATCGCTTGGGTGTATCAATGAACAGACTATACTGGAAGAGAACCTGTGGCCGTCAGTTAGTAATACCTTTAATGAAGGGGAAATAGCTCAGGTATTGTTTAATGACAATTCTGAAGAAGACAAAGTCCAGGTGCCTTTTGGCGATCATTCTAATGAAGGAGAAATGACACTTGTATCTTTTGAGAGTCACGATCCATTTCTAGCATTCGATGATGCAGAAGATGCATGGGAGTTATCTGTCGATGATAAAAGAGATCATCTAACAGCATGTGCAGGAATTGTTAGCCAAGAAAGGCATGTACATGTACCTGGCTCTACATCATGCACAGCGAATGATGATCCAACCTCTGACGATGAAGCAGACCTTGAGGCTATATGCACTGATGACAAGAACCCGATGCTTGAAGTTAACGAGGAGGATAAAGCTTGGTACAAAATGTTTGATGTTTTATACATTGTTTACTAATTGGCAATAACACGTACCTTCTTTGGCCCCGTATCATTTACCAAGAACCTTGCATTATCCTTGTGAATTCCAACGATACATTTGTAAACTTCCTAAACACCCATACCGCTGGACACTGATTCTGGCTGTCTAAACCAACCCAATGTAAAGGACAATCAGTTTACTTGTGCAGTACCCATCCTAACAGATTCTATCAAAACATGCAGTTGCATTTTGCTAGGTTGAATTTTGGTTAGAGTTAATCACAAAGTCATGGGTGACGATACAGGGGGAGGCCAGTTGCCCCCCCCAATAAATCCCCCATGTCATACATTTTATGGGTCGCTGCACAAAGTGTACGTAAATCGAGTTGATTTCGGTCAGTGTTTGTTTAATATGTACTTGTTCTTTTTGTTTTTACTTAAGTTGGATACCAGCTTTGGAGCAGTTCGTACTGGGAGCATTTGAAGAACCTGATGATGCTGCAGAGGAGGAAGGCACTTCCACTGATGACGCCTTTGGAGCATTTGTCAGTGATGATGCATCAGATGAAGAAGACACAGAGAACTTAAGTGGTGACTTTGAATTTCAAAAATCCCCAGACATCAATTCCACCATTTATGAAGGTGCTCAAATCACTCTTGCAGTAAGCATGCTCTTGGTTATTACTTTTGCGACCAGACATTCTTTAACTTCCGAGGGTATTACTGAACTTCTTCAGCTGCTAATCCTACACTGTAAATTCAGCAATTGCTTACCAAAAACCCTGTATGCCTTCCGAAAATTTTTCAAGGATGTACAACACCCCTTAAAATATCACAAGTACTGCTCATACTGCTTACTTGGGATTGACACGCCTTCAACTGGATGTGGCACTTGTCAAAATCCACAATGCAGAAAGAGCTTACAGGATGAAGGAAGTGTAGCAGGATTTATTGAGATTCCTATTCATTCTCAAATCCAATCACTTTTTAATCGACCAGGTTTTAAGGATAGTATAAAAAATAAATCAAACCGTGTTAAAAAAAATGAATCGGCCATTGAAGATATTTATGATGGAAGACTGTACAGAGAACTGATTAATCAAGGCATTATGAATGAATACGATATAACATTGACTTTAAATACTGATGGTGCAAATCCTTTTAGAAGTTCCAAAACTAGTTTGTGGCCAGTCTATTTAATGATTAATGAGCTACCCTTCACAGAAAGAATACTTCCCGAGAATATGATTGTAGCAGGAGTGTGGTATAGTGCAAAAAAACCTAAAATGGCAGGATTCTTGCGTCCATGCATGACATCATTAAAAAAATTAGAACATGGTGTCAAATTAAAGATAGATGGAAATGAAGCTGACTTCAAAGCTATTTTACTTTCAAGTACTTGTGATTTGCCAGCTAGAGCTTGTGTTTGTGCCATGAATCAGTATAATGGTAGTTGTTCCTGTATTAAATGTATTCAAACTGGTAAAGTTGTAAAAGTTGGTAAGGGAAGTACACGGGTCTTTCCACCAGATATGAATAATCTGGCTGGTCCTGCAAGAACTGATCAATCTGTTTCTGAAGATGCCCTGGCAGCGACACAATTAAAAAGTCCTGTCAATGGTATCAAAGGGCCTTCATGGTTTTCGTACTTAAAATTTTACAGTTTTGTGAATGGTACAGCCATTGATTATATGCATGGTGTACTTCTTGGTGTAACAAAAACCCTGCAATCTCTTTGGTTTTCAACAAAATATAGTTCCCAAGAATTTAGTATTTCAAAGCAAATTGATGTAGTAAACAAACGCCTTCTTCAAATTAAGCCACCAAATTACATGTCTAGACTTCCAAGATCATTATCCGAGTCACAGTACTGGAAAGCATCAGAGTGGAAACACTGGTTATTGTATTTTTCTCCAGTAGTTTTATATGGTATTTTACTCCCAGAGTATTATTCTAATTTTTTGTTGTTGAGTGAAGCAGTGTTTTTACTTTTGCAGGATTCAATATCTTTGGAAGATGTAAGCAGGTCTCGGCTTATGCTTGCTAAATTTGTGGCTATGTTCCCTGTCATGTATACAATACAAAAAGTGACACTTAATGTGCATCAATTATTACATCTTCCTGATCAAGTTCTGAATTTGGGCCCCATGTGGTCAGTATCATGTTTTCCATTTGAAGATGCAAATGGTTTCTTACTGCAGCTTTTCAATGGGACACAATATATTGACAAACAAATTGCCCATGCAATTGCAGTGATACAAAAAATCCCTGAATTGATACCAGCCATAGAGAAAAACACTCCTGCTTATGATCTATATAACAGAATGAAGAGAAAAAACCTAAAGCACAAAGGAAGTCTCCTTGAAGATGGGGTGTATCTGGTAGGAGCAACACACATTGTAAATGATCTGTCTTATGTATTTAAGTGTGCTATCACAGACAAACTTGGCAGTCGAATAGGAAAAATAATCTCATTTAAACGTGCTAAATTAATGGGTGACATATTTCATTCCAAGGCATATACCCGTGTTCGTTTGAGGAATAGCTATACTGTTTCTTTTGAGGAAGACAATTCTGTGTTGTATGGTTTTATTGAAATTTTCCTCCAGGTTTCCATAAAGTGTCGTTGTATGGGTGATTGTTCTTGCACTCCTAGACATTTTGCAATGATACGCAATTTACCTGTGATTGAAAATCATCAGGGGATTTCATACTTAAAGAAGGTACGTCAGACTCCCCAAGGCAAAATCATTGCTGTTCCCTTGAAGAAAGTTGGAAGGAAGTGTGTCTTTATAGATGTTATAGATAGTGATCTGAAGCTTGTTTGTATATTACCAAATATCATGGAAAAAGATTAATTTATGACATTGGGGTGAAAGTAATTACCTGTAGTTGGTTTTGAACAGCTATGCATTAGGCTAAGTAAAAACACAAACATGTCTAGCATCCAGGTTTTAGAAAAAATGTCAGACAACCATAGGTTTTTCAACTGTTCATTAAGACACAAAAATGAACAAGAGAATTGAACATTGTTTAAAGTGGTTTTAATAGTTTTAGGAAGTTCTGACTAGCAAGTACATGTATTTTATTTTCCGGTGGATCGGTTGACATTTTGGGTTTTTTTTTATATCCAGGAGGGACACTAAACATGTTTTTTTTTCTACTTCGCCCTGAGTGTTCATGTAAAAATGTACAGTAACATTGCAAAACATTTCAGCAATGAAAATGTATACGTAACATTTGTTTTCACCCATCGTGTTATTCCAGTCTGGAACCATGGGGACTGTACATGTATGTATAAGTTTTTATGAATGCCATTAATATGAAATGAGACTATTTAAGAGACTATTTCATGCTTCATTTCATTACAACATGTAAATCTTGAGTCAAAAAGAAACTGAACTGGATTGATTATTTTTCCCTTGAAAAACCAATGAGGTATGTTGCTATCAAACTAGTACATGTACTGTCTTCAGTTTACAAATATGTGGAAAAAAACACATAATCAAATTGATTTCATGCTATCAGACGTTATGCATAATTTTTACTAAATTAAAAGTACATGTAACCATTTTCACAGCTGTCTATGAAGTGCCATTCAAAACCACTGAGATTAAATACAACAATTAAAATAAATTCTCAGTAATGGCAGAGATGAGCATTATTTTGTTATGTCATCCAAAGTTTCTGGTTGTGGAGTTATGCAGTACTTTAAATCATGAGGGTTAAAATATCAGAAAATTGGGAAGCACTCTTATAAGAAACCATTAAGTGTGACCAACCTACTGCATTAGAAATCTTATAAGAATTGTTCACATTTCTTACTCCTTCTGTGTTCTTATAAGAATGTAACCTGATTTTCTTACTTCGACAAAACTATTTCTTACTTGCTGTTCATTCTTATAAGAAACTTATCAGATTCTGACCCTCTTATAAGAATCTTATAAGAATCTTATAAGATCTTATAAGAATCTTATAAGATCTTATAAGTTGAAATCGTACGGGTGACCAGCAAGCTCAGCGCATAGTGGATGGCTTTCGTCGTTCAAAATACGACCGAATTACAAACCAGTCACTCACTCCTGGTAAAGAGAGTCCACGAACTGCAAACACAGCCACGTCATCCTAGTCATCTTTCGTCCCTAGTCGATCAATCATACATGTACCTTTAGCCTTTTTCAAAGCATTTCCACCCCATGTCAAACAATCGCTGACAAATATAATGCGATAAGAATTTCCTTTCTGACCTTAAAAGCATTCATTTTATGGAGACAATACATGCGTGAGTTAAAGGTAGTGTACACGATTGGTAATCCTCCAATTTTTGTTTACTGAATTATTACGAAATACCTTACTAGACTGTAAGTTAACAGTAGTCGCAATCATCCTGTGAAATGATGGCACCAGGTGTGTTGTCAAGAGAAGTGGAAATGTATATCGCTTTCCAACGATTTCCAGCTGGAAATCGTTGGAAAACTGCCCTATAGCCGTTAGTCAAGGCGCGCGTGGCTACCCGGGACGAGTGGCGCGCCCCGGACATGATGGTGCCATGGCATATCCGGGGCGTGTAACGCGCCCATAGCCACGCGCGCCTTGACTAAAGGCTATCATCCGCCCGACGGTTGAAAACGAGAGCCGTTTTTCTCTCGTTTTTTATTGCCATCCAACAACGCAAAACTTTAAACAGGTCAGCAGAACGATATTTCCTAAAAAAATACTAACCCCCAAATCCGCCCATTTCTGAAAATTGCAACAATGACCAATCATGTACAAATGTACACTGCCTTTAAGCTTTTTCATTACGTCATCCAAATGATCACTCTAATCGAGTTTATCATCAAACATAACCCCAATATGTATAAACCCTTTCAACACCATTGTTATTCATCACAATATTACTAGGCTCACTCTTATTTTGACGAAAGTCAATAACAAGTTCTTTAGTCTTAGCAACCATGAAGTGTTTTCCCTGGGGTGCTGGTGGGTGTGAGGTGTTATAAAAGAAATTTGGCTGAGAATGGACCCTGCAAGCGCGAAGCGCTTGCGGCCCGGAGTCCGGTGCCCGCTTAAGGGCCAGGAAGATCTTGCATTCTAGATGCTCTGTAGTGCAATCTGAGGCCTTTCCTGGCCACTTTCCTGTTACTTTTTTGAGCAGTGGCTGTCAATATAAGTAAAAGTTACATTCATTTGTTCAAAATATACTCTGTGTTTTCTCCCATACTCAAACGAAAACCATCTATTTCCATTTTTTCCATTTACCTTTTGCAAAGGTACATGTACATGTACAAATGTACATGTAGGTGTGTGTACAGCCTATGACGTTTAATATTCATTTGTAAATTGCTGCTTTGTGATATCTACTTGTTCTTGCTACACAAAATAGTATTGTTTCACTTTAATTCGTGGATTAGTTTTGCTAACATGTAGGTCCTGGTACTAATAAAAAATTTTAAAAACGTGGACATTTATTTATGAAAAACCACTACACAAATTAGCATCAGTAAAAATTGGGCCCTTAACATTTTACACGAGGCTTTGGACGGTATTATGGTATTACCGTATAGTGACGTGTTCTTTTTTCAATACCGAACAATACCAACATGATCCATTTATACATCTTACCCCTTGCATATATGGATGATGCCATATGGCGTCAAAAAAAAAAGTGCCACCAGGCCAGATGAGGCCATTGGCCGCTGTTTGCAGTTTCAATCCATTGTTGGATTATTGTTTATGTGCCCAAGGGGTTAAAGTGCACATTTTGAAGTCCAATATGTGCGATTGGGCTAAAGTTTTGTTTACACTGTATTATGGAGACAAAGATGAGTTATGGGGTGACTTCATCATGTGATGGCGTAATGATGTCACCGTGTGATGTTTTGTGAATATTTGAATATTCCCAGTTTTGGTGTGACTCTTTTCAGTCACATTTTTTTATAAGTACACACACGTACATGTACCAGGGCTGTTTATAATTAACATGTTCTTCATCTCCAATTATTTCTCCCTCTTATTCTTTCTCTCACTCCTTTTCCATTTTTGTTGCATTTTTCACTCTGTTTTTCCTGTATATCTGTCCATACAGGTCCAAGACGTTTGGCACCTCTGTTTCAAAGGCTTTCTCTGACGCCTTAGCTAAACTTGAGGTGAGTGTTTCATGTGTCTGTCATTAAATATCACTTTCCCAGTTGCATGGCTTAAAGTTTAAAAGAAGTGTGAAGTTTGATGTTGGTTGACATACATGTACATGTACTGGACCAACTCAATTTTATAAATTAATGAATCTCATTATGGGTTTTTAACCTTTTCCACGACCCGTGACCTTGTGTCAAAACTTTATGGGTCAATCCATGAAGTTGAGCACAATGTGTGACATATTGTTAAAAAATTAAAACTGCAATAAAATGTATTTGTTGCACCACATGGGATTCTATACAATTATTTCATTATAGCTTAGATTCATTGTGACATATTAGTTTTGGGTCCTCTCTCTAGAGTTTTACATCAACTCACATAACTTGTACATTGTACATATGAATATATGCACATGTAACAAGGGACACGGTGTCCCAGTTACATCTTTTGCTCATAATTCATAAATATTACAATGTACTAAAGCATTCAAATCTGTATGTGGTGGTTAGAAAATGTCTTCCTTTTACATACATGTATGGACGATGTACCCATCAAATAGATAGTTGGCTAAAACATTAACATTTTTATCTGATGCAGTAATTGATTTTGTAAGCCTGCAAGGATGTACATGTAACACCACTCCATCAACATGATCAAGGGTGGAAAACTCACACATGACACCAATATTTTATAAATGTTTTTAAAAAGAGGTTCTCCAAGTCTTCTCACATACTGCTTACAGATGAATTATTGAAGAAAGTTCCAAAAATTGTAAGGATGCCGGGACACCACCGTTACATCCGAGTCCATTTTTAGTCCAATATAATTCAGAATTCATTCAAGGCTTTCACTTAAAGTTATGTAAACATTCACAGCATTGTGTGAATTTTGAGTTAATTAATTACCTTACTGTGGTTATTCATTTTTTAATAAATAGTCATTAATTACAATGTACTGGTACGTTACTTGTACATTTCAGTTACTATGCATGTGTCGAAGAAAAATAAATTGCTTCTTAAAAGTACTTGAAAAACAAGTTGAATACACATTGGCCAGATGTGGTGCAGACCATATAGTGCATACAGTGTCTGTTGTTCCAGGTACATGTACATGTACAATATACGTTGCGCATAAATACTTCTGTTCGTGCCGATGTGAATACAAGAGGTACATTGGTCATTCCAGAAATTTGGTGTCCAAAAGCCTGACATTTTTGATGTCCCTGTTACATACATGTACTGACATGTATAAGATTTTGAACTTCCAGACACATTCTTTATGCCTTCTACGGTATCTCTAAGAGTGATTGTGTAAAGCAAAAGTACCTGACAAACAAGTCAAAAATAGTGTTAAGTCAATTGTAATGATACTGATGGAAATTACACAGGTCAGGTGTAACGGGAAAAAAATTGACACTTTTGGACCCCAAATTTATGGAATGACCTACTTGTACACGTAGATGTAATACATGTATAGAGGAATCCCACAACCACGAGTTTAGCGCCGATCTGCGCACTTCCGCGTTTGAAAACAAGGATCTCAATGTCACAGTAAACCACTTTATGCTGATCGTGCGCCTGCGCTGCCTTTTATGGCCTGATTCATTCATGCATGAATGAATGTGCTGAAAAGCGTTGTTTTGTTTGCCACTGACATTCTCGCTTTCAACCCGGAAGTGCGTAGAAGGGGGCTAATGTGAAATTCCTCTATTGTACATTATTTTCAGCATTTTGCTCCACTAAATTGGAAAGATTATTCTTTTTTCATAATTTGTTTTCTTGGTGAAAAATTCCAGACATGGTCGGTGGCATGAATACAAAAATTTGGCTCCCGTCTGGAGCCAAAAATAAGGTCGGTCGGAAGCCCAAAAAAAGGTCGGTTGGTCGGAAATGAGAACGAAAAAAGGGATGTCCTAATATAATTACAAGCATTTACTAGACTATCCATGCTTGACTTGAAATGGATAAACCCAACCATTGTCTTGGTCAGTTTTACAATGTACACTAGAACATCCTGTGCAGAAATGGGTTCTGTATCCTTGATTCATTGGCGTTGTTACAAGTCTGCATGGTAAAGATTAACTACACACTTTCTTAGGGTGTTTGTATGTTATTTTTTTAAAGTGACAATGAGCCATCGACCTTTTGGTCTGTGAATCAACTGACTGAAACCCAACCCGCTCGGAATTCGAAAGGGGGATATATTTACCATGCTCTGTATTGTGAGTGTTGGCATGGGAAGGATCAAGAATTCCTGGTGGGAGAGCTACAAAATGTATACATCCTGGGTGTTTGCAATCCACCAATCACCTCCAGGGTACATGTACAAAATGTATTTGTGTGTATAAATCTTACTACATATGTATCATGTCAGGAGTGAGATTTCTCAAGATTTTTGGTAAGATGTCTTCCAGATTTCCGGAAGATTTTTTGGTCCAGAATTTGCTTATAATCATTCCAAAATAACCTAGAGAGTTGCAACCTGAAACAGTCTTTTAATTCTGATGACCCTATTTTTTTGAGTTTTTAACCGTACTTTTTGGTAGAAAATGCAGTTTTCTTATACATTTTTCAGCAATGCCATACAAATCAAATGCCTCAATGTTTCTTAGATTTTTCATTTTCCTCAAATCTCACCCCAGTACTATAGAATCAAATGAGGGGAAAAGGTGCATTATTGTACATCTACTTTAATGTACATGTACATGATGTACAATTAATGTGTGGAAGTTTATTTGGCTTGGCTTCGGATGTTGTAATCTTGCAGATTCTTGATGTAATGTTTATGACGTGAGGCTCAGTTAGACAGACACCACATTACAGAGTGAATGATGGATTGCATGCATGTGGGTCATTCCACCAGGTTGGGACACAGTGTGTTATATGACCATATCATTAAAACCATCATTACATTTAATTCAGTTATTTGATGTGGCATCCGTCTTTGGGTGTGGGACTATTTGAGAAAGTTTCAATCAAGTACATGTAAGTTATATTTTTACAAAAATATGATAAAAAGTGTGTTTTTGGGTATGTAAAATAGACGTAACATGTACACCGTGTCCAACATATCAATTTGTGTGGATTTTTAACACTTTAATAAATAAATATGGTCAATTTAATATGTACAATAATTAACAGACACACTATGCAACAATGAAACACCTTTGGCAGTCAGTGTCCAAACATAGCACAATTATAGCAAGAATTTGAAGAATCGGTGCAGACGTAACTATGACCATACATATACATGTATTTCTGCTGTTGTGCTGCATTTGGATATTGAATATCATAACAATTGTTTTTTGTGTTGCAGTTTGTGTTTTGTAATTAGTATACAGAGTGAGTTTACATAATTATTTATATAAATGTTACAAAATGGAAATGTGCATTTTCATGTCACACCATTGTTAGTACTAAATGTTACGTCCAGACTGCCTTAATTTTTCGTCATTAAATAAATAATTATGCAACTTACTATACATGTATGTACTAACTAAAAGACACTCAATGCTACCAGAAAACACTTTTTGTTATGGTTGCCAGTGTCCAAATAGCTCAGAAACAGCAAGAACAAAAAAAACATGCATGTGTGGACGTAACAGTGGACACAGTGTGTCCATGTTATGTCTGTTTTTGCTGTCTCTGCTATATTTTGACACTGACTACCATAAAGAAAGTGTTCTTGTGTTGCATAGTATATCTTTTAATTGGTACACATTGTGAATTTCCCATATATTTAAAGTGTTGAAAAAACACAAAAATGGAAATATGGACGTGTCCTTACGTCAAACTGGTTATGTCAAACTGAAGCATATTTTTAATCATATTTTTGGTAAAATATAATTTACATGATTTAAAACTTTCAAAAATATTTCCCACCCAAAGACTGATGTTACATGAAATAACTGAATCAAATGTAATAGTACTTTTAAAGATATGGATAAATGTCACACACTGTGTTTCAACCTGGTGGAATGACCCATGTAAAGATACATGCATCCCGTACATGTGTAAGTCTAAAGAACTGTAGGCTGCCTGAGTCTGATTGGGCTGTTCATTTGCTAATAATTTAGTATTCGATTATTCGGAAGTGGGTTTGACCGAATATTCGAATATTCGATACTCACCGATCAAGTGTTTCACGCGTCAGCTGCAACTGCATGCCGCCCTTGAAAATGTAATCTCGGTTCATAAATGTGCATTGCCTGGAATTGATGACCAGTTTTTGTTTTGCCTGAACGAAGTTCAGAATGCAATCACTATTTCTGTACGTAGTCAGTCCGCCCGTACGTAGTCTGTACATGTACGTACATGTACATGTACATGTAGTCCGTATGTGTCATTTTTGTTAGTTTCGACAAATTGGTCTTATACGCAAATTTGAAGTCCAATTGCAATCAAACTTGGGTCATGCATTCAATATTTTAACCTTTTTGATGCTTGTGGCAAAGGCCATTTGAGGGCAAAGGCCATTTGAGGGCAAAGGCCATTTGAGGGCAAAGGCCATTTGAGGGCAAAGGCCATTTGAGGGCAAAGGCCATTTGAGGGCAAAGGCCATTTGAGGGCAAACCATATTAAGATCAAAGTTATCAAGCTCTTTTTCTTCAATCTTCACCCGATTTTTTTAATTTCTTTTTTCATTATTTACCAACATTGTACAATGTACATGTACATACCGTAATTTTCAGAATAGAGGCCGCGCGGAGTATAAGCCGCAACATGCAAAAATCCGCAAATTACATTGTAAGATTTAAAGTTGGCGTATTAGCCGCACCGGCGTATAAACCGCACCGCGGCGCCGATGATCGACCATCCACAAAAGTGATCGTGCTGCATAGCGCTAGTACATGTACATGTACATGTACGTAAATGGTTCCACTATCACATGCAATCCTAAAGTGTAAGCAGCGCGCAAACGAGATAGGGCTCCGTGCAAAGAAAAGGCGGAAAGAAAAGGCAAGTTGGGGATCAATATTTACGCCATCTTACCTGACTTCAATTTTAGTGTCTGGTTCCCGCTATGATATTCTTATTGAAAACGCAATTATTGAGAGTCGGCAAACAGACAAAGCAATCCCACTGGTATACGAGTATCAAATGAACAAAGAGCGCGGTGCGTAATACCAGCGACGTACTGCCCATTGAAGCGCGGTTACTATGTGGACAGCGCCCTCATTCGACGCGCACGGAGCCCAATAAACTTTCATAAGTCCTCGAAATTTCCAATTTTGACGGGTTCGATGAGTGTCCTAGCTGGGTGGGCCGCGTGGCAGTTTTTTTTTATTTTACGGGGCGGGGGGGGGGGGGGGGGGGGGGGGGGAATAAAAAAAGAAAATGACAACTTTAATCACTAATCTGAGCTCAACAGTCACCAATTGACCAGTCAAATAGTAAACAACATGGATTACACAACGATAAAACAGACAAAAACTAACAGACGCACCACACGATTTGTGAGGTGTGAACGGTACTTACGGTACATTTGCAAGTCTAATTGTCGAATAAATTGCAAACAGAAAATGCTTCGGTTTCCACGTGTCCAAGTCATCAATGCACGTACATCACAGCACACATGCACAATGCACGATCGTTTGCACGAGTGGAGTTCGTTGTGTTAAGTTGAACAGGCAACGCTACTCCCTCTGGACCATCGCTAAGCCACACACATAGCTTAGCCGGCTTTGGGGGGTTCAGGTTACTGTAGTAAGAGCTACCTGGCTAAAGCTAGCCGCGGATTCGGCCGCGGATTCAGAGCTTGTTTTAGGCTTTGACTGGTTCCCGCCCCAGTGAGAAAGAAGAAAAATAATGCGCAGACGGGAACCAGTCTGCTTGGGAAATCAAGATTTTGTGAAGGTTTTTACATGGGGCGCACGGGCCGTGCGGGCTCTAGCGCGATCGCCCCGGCCAGCTAGCTGGCGCGATCGCTCATCACGCTCACGGGCAATTACCAGCGCGATCGAAAAGCGCAGTTTTGTAGGATCCGGCAACGGTTTGGTACTGAAAAATTGAGGGCTTGGTTCTGCAAGAAGGGCACAACGGCCAAAGTATTAATGGGGCACAGCACAACTGGCCGTGAATAGTGCATTTTTACAAGGGGCATCACAGGCACTAAAATGGTATCACTATCGACGGCACTGGCTGCGCGCCGTGGCCGTCGTGAATTTCGAACCTTGTGTGACTGATTTTATTCTTCAAATGTTGCCGTATAAGCCGCACGGAGTATAAGCCGCAGAGACATTTTTTAGTGTGAGAATCGACGTATAAGCCGCAGCCTATATTCCAAAAATTACGGTAGTCTTTAACATAGGGAAATTCAAACCAATTGAAACCATTTCAATACCAATTCACAAACCAATTTAAATGAACCCAGCAACAAACTGAAACCACTTCTAACCAACTCGAGAACCAACTGAAACCATTTCACTACCAATTCAAACAAACAAACAAACAAACACCCCAACAAACAAACACCCCAACCCACAACCAACCAACTGAAACCATTTCACTACCAATTGAAACCAACCCGCCAACCGAAACCACTCTCCATAAATATTTAACAATGCATAATTTTCATAGTGAACAAAGAAACTGGCACAAGCGGGATTCGAACCTGCGACCTCCGACCTCCGGTACGGTAACCCGGAGGTCGCAGGTTCGAATCCCGCTCGTGCCAGTTTCTTTGTTCACTATGAAAATGTATTAAAATTTACCTAGTCAGTTCCCCTTGTGGATTGTTTGACGAATTAATGCATAATTTAAACAGCATTGAAATTTCATCGTAGTGTTATTTAAATTTCCTACTGCTCATATAACACAATGTTATACAGTAATGATGTGCAATTAGAAACACTTTGAAAATGGATACATGCTGTATATTCTTTTTTAATTGACATATTTCAACATGAATTGTTATAAAAATAAGCCACTGATCAATCAAAAACCAGCAAATGAAGTGCTGCTTATGGGACACATGCACAAAATGGATCATATAAAAACTATTTCAAAGTGAACAAAGAAACTGGCATGAGCGGGATTCGAACCTGCGACCTCCAGGAACTAATCAAATCAATTTAGTTGGTTAATAAAGTAAACAAAAAAAAATCAAATTTCATTTTCCTGATGGAACAAATTGGTATAGAATAATCCGGCGACCAAAATTAGAAGCATTTACTGCGGTGGCACCACGCTCACGTGTGTGTTTTACGCACACGCTCGACGCAGCTTCGACCAACAGGGTGTTTACAACTTGCCAAAATGAACGCCCCCAGCCTGCACGCGAGCGCGGCACCACTGTAAAAATGGCGTCAGTGAATTCCTGTATAGCCAGTTGGTCATCTGCAAATTCAATAACCATTTGGATGCAATTGGGAATTCCGAGGAGCAATTTGATCAGTAGGATTTGTTTTTTTCTTATATGGAAGCAATTGGTTATTTCAGTGAGCAGTTGGTACAATTGAAAGGAAATTTTAGTTGAGAATAGAAAAATAAATAGGACCAATTGAAATTTCAAATTGAGAGGGAATATAGACTTGGGAAAAAGCATAATAATTGTAACCAATTGAGTGCCAATTGAAAACCAATTGAAATTTCCAATTGAGTGTGAAAATAGACTTGGGGAAAAAAACATACCAATTACCAATTGAAACCAATTGAGTCCTAATTGAAATTTCCAATTCATTCCAATTCATTTGAATAGGCCATTTTCAGTACATGTAGGGTGAAGAAGCAGTTTTCCCGCAGTCCCGTGCTGCCCTGTACTGTGCCTCTGCTGTGTTCAATCTTCCTGTGATGATTGTTAATAAATATTGACTGTTCTCTAAGATTCCCCACGCCCTACCACCCCCATCACCACCACCACTATGCAATTATATGAGTGCGTGCAGGTGGTTGGCCTGATATTAATCTACATATATATTTGTAATACCGGCTCTGTCTACACCCGTAGTTGACCTTTCTGTTAAACTGGGTTTTTCAAACATTTCTACTTTTTCTTGTCCGTGATGGAAAAACCTATGTACAATATGTAGACGTACATGTACATTGTAAATTTATGCAGTGAGATACATTTTGTAGCGGTACCAGAACGTGAGCCTACATTGTATTTTGATGTACATGTAATGTATGAATAATCCTCATTTTGGTTGATCAACTAAAAGATAAATGTACATTTGAAGAAAATGGCACTTTTATGGATGTGTCAAAAGATATACATGTATATGCAAAGTGTCATGAGAAGGCCAGAACTTTTGTTGGATTTTGTTGGATAGTACATCCCTTACAAAAATGTCCTGTGGTATTACCACACAAAAATACCACAGGACATTACCACAGGACATTACCACAGGAAGTGTCCTGTGGTTTTTTCGGACATTACCACAGGAATAATTCCTGTGGTATTCCTGTGGTATTCCTGTGGTATCCTGTGGTATCCTGTGGTATTCCTGTGGTATTCCTGTGGTATTCCTGTGGTACTTTTTCCTGTGGTACTTTTTCCTGTGGTAACTTTTTCCTGTGGTAACTTTTTCCTGTGGTAACTTTTTCCTGTGGTACCTTTTTCCTGTGGTACCTTTTTCCTGTGGTACCTTTTTCCTGTGGTACCTTTTTCCTGTGGTACCTTTTTCCTGTGGTACCTTTTTCCTGTTGTAGGCCTACTTATTTTTCTGTTGTACTTTTTTCTGTGGTAATTTTCGTCTGTTGTAGTTTGTATATAGTATTTTTCTTTTGTACTTTTCTTTTGTACTTTTCCTGTGAGGAAGTGTTGCACGTTTTTTGGTAATTATCTTAACTTTTCTGTGGAAATTTTTACCAAACCACAGAGCACAACAACTGTGAAAATTAAGTTTAATCACTTTAATTATCAAAAGTAATTTCTGAATTTTCCATGCACTGGTACGGATTTTAATACACATTTGTGACAAACAATGAAATTCATCTCCTCTTTGAAACTTTATGAAGGACTCTTCATCAATGAAGCTTAGTAGGTGCATGTAGTCAGTTCCAAGCACGGCATCCTCTTGTAGATAATCACTGCTGTAACTGGTCCTCTTCAAGTGAAATACACCCCTGTATAAGGAAAGAGCACAAAACACAAGCAATATATGAGTTAAATTCAAATAAATTTGGTTTACACAACTGTTGGTTACATTTCTGTACAGGATCATCTAGTCTGTGATGTGAAAAACACTAATAACCCTAGTTTTTTTTAGCAGTTCAGATATTTATTTTAATAAGTCTATTTATTAAAAGCTATTAATCCTAACCCCCTAGCCTAGGGTGCATGCAAATTCATATTAAAATGGGAAGATTTGGGACTTTGTGTTAAAGTACATTTTGCATAGTTTCAAAGTATTAATTTTTGTTTTTAGGCGAGTTTAGAGTATCTCTGACGGTCATAAAATCTTGCATTTGCTGACCCGTTTCAAAGATACGAGTAAACTTGTATTAATTCGTACATAATTTTCCGATTTTGGCGGACATGTATGCAGTGAACTTTTTTTAATCTGCTAGAAAAATAAGGCAAAACAAACAAAAATATGGTACGCCATGTTTGACAACCCTCGAAGTTCCATTTAACCATGTTCGACTTCATGCTAAATTTCCGGACATCGCCATTTTGACATTAAATTTCAAGCCAGACATACCAAAAAACATGGGTGGCGTCGGGGTCGAGGTTTTTTTTAGAACAACCCGATTCCATACAGAACATGTACTGTATTATGTACTGTACATGTACTGTTGGTGTCACAAATGGGCGATTGTGTAGTGTACAGGGCCCCTCTTTAGTTTTGATCAAAATAGAGTCGAGGGTATTTTTTTCTCATTCCAAAATACTTTTTTAACCTAAAGCAGACTTCTCTTAATTCTTTTGAGATCTTTTTTTTGTAATTTTGAACAGTTTGTTGCGGTAGAAAATGCAATTTTCTTACGCGCTTTAGGGCAGTTGCCATGCGAATCAACGCGGTTTTGCGTGTTTTAATACTGTGCGTCGCGGTGATCGTCATCTTTTATTTTTGAGTTGCGTTTTGTCGTCTTCATCGCCGCTTTACCCCAAAATTTCCCTCAAGTCAAAAACTAAAACCCTGCCCTTTATCTATGGCATGCCTGTTGGTTTGTAATGTCGCAAACTAGTTTGGCAATTCTAATAACCTAAAAGCGGATTTTTGTTCCCTTTTATAGGGAACAGGGCCCTACACTACACAATCGCCCACATGTACATTATTGTACAAATGAGAGTACGGACATCTTAACAGATTAAAAGCCAAAATGAAAATTTTTGAGCCAAAGTACTTAGTGATCACCTCCCACTGTACTTGTACGTATCACTATACCGGTATAGTACAAAATTGTAGACTTACCGCACATACAGACAGAAGTTTTCCTTCCTCCGCTCCATGGTCCATTCAGCATGTGTTTTATTCCTCCATGATTCAGCCAATCATCCAGTGTATTTTTTAAATGTTATGTACAGATTAAGTGTGTACATGAACAGTAAATAATGCCTGCAGGCATTCATAGGCATTTGCCATGTAAATATCCATGATTTTTACCCAGTTTTCTTCAATTTCTTGCAAGACTACATGTATGTGGTACTGCACTCTGTACTGAAATTCAACTGACTGCAATTTCAAATTTCCCACACTGACTGTTGGTATGCAAGGTCACTGTGTCATGACATTGTGACCTATGCATGCTGCACTGTGGAGGCCAAGTAATATGATACATGTGTAGGTTGGAATGCTGTATTGCAGGCTGTAATGGATGTATTCAATCAGTCCACCCACTTTCACTTGCATATGTACATGTGTATGTATTTAGAATGCTTTGGAGCTCATTTGGAATGCTATTTTCATACTGTACTGACTGTAAAATTTAGCAGTCCTCCAGTCATCTGTGAGTGCGATGTGAATGCACATATATATGCTGTTTTAATGCTATTGAACTGCTATGCACATGTTATTATAGCAGTCCTGTTCGGTAAGGGTATGTACATATGGGTCATTCTATAAATTAGGGGTCCAATTGGTGTCCCAGCTACATCTAACACTTTTAGGATTTTGCAATTCAGGACATATTCTTTAATGCCTTCTATAACTCCAATGGTAATTATGTAAAGCAAAGTACCCGCCAAAGGTGAAGTCAATTTTAATGATGATGGGAAATTACACAGGTCAGGTGAACAGGGACACCAAAACTTGTCACACTTTTAGACCCCCATAGAATTTTTTTATAATGTGATACATGTGTTCAAATTGTATTCCTTTGTTTATGATTATTTCACTTAGGGCTGTGGCATTAACATGAAGATAGTGCATCAAATATAATTCCTTTTAGATAGAAAAGTTATTGCAATACTTGTAATTTGTTATATTAGTCATAAAAATGTTTGATCTCAAGAAGCTATGAAATGTTCCTGTCAAACTGACTTTCCCACCTATGGAGACTTGCAAGAACCATGCAGTTTGCTGTGGTACAAGAAGACATTACAGGAATACCACATGACATCCCTGTGGTATTCCTTCCATACCATCATCTGGTTCAAAATCTTGTGGTATTTCATGTGGTATTAGCAATACCACAGGAAATTACTTTCCAGTGGTAATTTACCACAGGGAATTGTGTGGTATTTCTGTCATACGGAGACCTTTTTCTAAAACTTGTGGTACTTCATGTGGTAATTAGCAGTACCACATGAATACCACAGGAAATCGTGTGGTATTCTTGTCATACTGAGACCTTTGACAACATCTTGTGGTACTTCATGTTGTAATTAGCAGTACCACAGGAAATTAGTTTCCTGTGGTAATTTACCACAGGAAATCGTGTGGTATTCCTGTCATACCGAGACCTTTTACAACATCTTGTGGTAATTCGTGTGGTAATTAGCAATACCACAGGAATACCACAGGAATACCACAGGAATACCACAGGACATTTTTGTAAGGGATGTAGCACAAGGGTGACCATTACAACAGGTGGACACGTATATATATGTACATGTATGATGGCAAGAACAGACAAGTTTCCTCACCAAACACCAGAGCCACACGATCAATCGGCCCAAGTCAGTAATAGAAATGGTGTATCATGTATGCACATGTACTCGAAAATCCAAGGTTTCCACAGTGACTATCCCCATGTTTGGTACATGTACAACTGTACCTGGTATGGAATTGTATGCATTGTTTTGGGAATCTCTAAATTTTTCTTTGCCTTTGAGAAAGAACTTGCTTAGGCCAGCTAATTCCAGCTGAATCCAGTCAGCAGTTTGCAGCACTGTAATTCATTTTTTTACCGAATTTTCTTTGATTTTCTTTGTACAGGATATGAGCAATGAAAGTCGCAATAGACAGTTCCACAAGCTATTCAGCTTCATCCCTACAGAAGAGACAGTCATTGTCTGTAAGTACGACTCACTCTTCCAAGGTGGAACTAAAAACTGAGCAGCACATAGCCAAGCAGTAGTCAGCTCAAAACAATAAACAAAGCCCTCACCTCCACCCCTTATCATGCTGGAAAGCACGTCAGACATGCACATGAATGATTAAAACTTGATTATGCAAACTCTGGACTGGCCCCGAAAGGCATACATGTACATTATGCATGTACGTAAGAAGGGGGACATTCAAAGTTGATTATTTGATTTCAAGTGGAATTGCCTATGAATTGGTAAAGGGATTTGCCCCAAAGGGGGCTGGTCATGGTTTGAGGAGGTGTGATGATCCAAATGCCAATTACACAAATTACAATGTAGGTGGATGCATTTGCCCAAGAGCGTTGTTCTGCCTCACAGTAGTTCCTGGTCAGTGCGTACAGTACATGTACATGTGAGCATGAGCCACAAACATGACATGGCCTGGGCTCTCTTGTGGTACAAGACATATGTACGTGTAATGGCGACATGCTTTGTTTACCTGTGTGGTCGAGATAGGAGCAAGCTTATTAACCCCTTGATGAGTACAGTTATCGTAGTGAGGCGCTGGGGTGCCGGGGCGGCCTGTGCAGCCAAGCAAAACGGCCAGAATGTGCTTATCAAGCGTAACATACACTATATACCAACAATGGATTGAAACTGCACAAATAGCAGAAAATGGCGACCCCATTGGAAATAAGTTGAAAAACTTTCATGGGCTATCCCTGGTATTACCATGTTTTTAATGTATTGTAGTAATTGTTTGTTTGTTTGTACATATATATACATTTATATTTATATTTGTCTATATGGTAATACCGAATAAAATCAAATCAAATCAAAATCCGGCATGGTGCCACTGTTTTTTTTGCGCCATTTGGCGTCATCTGTACGCATGGGGTTAAGGTCGGACATCGTCCAAATTGTTCCTGTCTAAACCATGCATTAATTACCTACATTTTGTACATGTATTGATATTATAATGATTGAAAGTTAAGATAAAATAGACGGGGCACATTGCTTGTATGTAGTAGAGAAAATTTTATTTCAGGTTCCGCACTCGTGTATAATTCTGTGTGCTTTAAATGTATTTCTTGACAACGATCTTACAGCTGTGCACCAGCTAGACTTTTTTGGTAGATCTATCTCAACAAGATATGTTACATGTACATGCCAAATTTAGGGCATTGTGAATCATTTTATTTATTATTTCTACTCTTATGCTAATGATGTGAAACCAAAATATATGTAGATGTGTACATGCCAACTAAAAGTCATTAAGTAAAGTCTAAGTTCCGCCAATCCAGCTTTTATGTATGAGAGAAAAGCAAACTACCAGATTTTTCACAGGGTATGAATGATTTTGGGCATAACTGTATAATGTACGTGTACATGTACATTACTCATTTCAAGTCCAGTGCAAACAGCCCAGGAAACGTCCCACTTAGTTAACATGGCTAATTTTCCTGAGTAGTTAGTTCGACTGGTCAAAATCTGCCGGCCCAGTAAATGACCAGACCTTTAGTTTTCCCTGAGATGAGTAGTCCAGTGGGAATAATGCGAATTGGTAGAGCGGGATGGGAATGATGTATCAACTACTGTACATGTATGTGGTTTAGGGGAGTCAGGTTGGCCTTTGGTGAATCAGGTTGGCCTTTTGGGAGTCAGGTTGGCCTTTGGTGAATCAGGTTGGCCTTTGAGGAGTCAGGTTGGCCTTTGGAGAGTCAGGTTGGCCTTTGGGGATTCAGGTTGGCCTTTGGGGAGTCAGGTTGACCTTTGGGAGTCAGGTTGGCCTTTGGGGATTCAGGTTGGCCTTTGGGGAGTCGGGTTGGCCTTTGGGGAGTCGGGTTGGCCTTTGGGGAGTCGGGTTGGCCTTATGGTGTTTTTCTTGCCTTCCACCTCTATGACCCGGGTTCGAATCCCACCAGGGCTGACATGTGTATCAGGTTTTTCAGTCCCTGTTTGATTCCGTGGGTTTTCTCCAGAATATAATTCTGGGGTTTCCCTCCCACCTCTAAAACTGAACATTTCTTCATCGTCTTCCTACAGGTTTCTTTGGGCTGTCGAGCTAGTGTGACATGCACTTTTGAGGCACCCTTGGTTTCATTACTAGAAAGAATTAAATTAACTAAAATATAATCATGCAATTTACTGTGACAGATGGTTTGTCCTTTGTGCATTCACTGTTCTTGTTTACGTTCATTATTGATGGTAACCAGAGTGCATCATTTATTGTAGCAACCGACATGCCATAGCTAATGTTATGATGAACGATGGAATGTCAGTTTGCTTTGCTTTCTTTTTCTTTTTGCATGTTTGTATATATATAAACAATTCCCAATTGTTTTGTTTTTGTTTAGAAGTAAGACGGCCTAGTCCATTTTTTTTTTTTAAGATAAGGACCGTTGTCTGCTTAATTTCCTCAGCGTATTCATGTGCCTTGGTTAAGGAGATCATGTTGCATGGGAGAATGTTCATCTCTCAGAACTGGATCTGTTTTCACTCCAACATCTTTACGTTTGAAACTCAGGTAAGTGTGCAAAGCTACAGCATCATTGCTGTCAAGAGTAGACCTGTCAGACACCTCACACACAGTCCCTGACATGTACATTCAGAGCCAAATCATTTGGGCTTGTAAATTGTTTGTATGTAAGCATAATTTGTCTTGCTTTACAATTTTGGTCATCATTCACTAGCTTCAGGCATGTAACTTTTTCTCGGATCAGCTGATTTCCTCGTTTTTCACTTCACACTTACATTGTATGCCATTGAAAATTGAAAAACACTGTACAAAGTCTTGTAAAGATTGGAATTTCCTCGTTTTTTGTAAATTCCAAGTTGCATGCCTGTTTGTTTAATATCAGTCTATCGTCGGCAAATGCTAAATGTTTCGAAAAGAATATTTTCATTTACCATGTCTACACTAAAGCCTGAAGACAATGCATAGTCTCAGACTCAAGCTTGTGAGGCTTGTCGTTTCAACACAAACTTTCAGCAGTTCATGCCTGACTTTGTTGCATGCTGCTGACGTACATGTATCCAACAGCCCTCAGACCGACATGTACATAGCGCTTAGTATTCAACGCTTTTCTTCCCCAAGAGCTAATTCTGTCGTCAAATTTCCATTTGTCCTGGTGCTGTTTTGATTAACAAATATTTTAGCAAGAAGCCTTAATCTCTCAAGGGATTGTTGGATGGTTTTTATTTTGGTTTTTCATCAGGTGACAATAAAGATGAACTCCATCACTAATATCAGCAAGGCGAGGACAGCTTTTGTTATCCCTAATGCAATTGGAATCCATACAGAAAATGAAAAGGTAAAAACAGATGGTTTGGCTTCTTAATCATGCAGGGTCCATGTGTTTAGGATTATTCTGAAGAAATTGTCCTTAATACTGGTACATTGTACCTGTACAAGAACATTATTAGGTTGGAAATCCTGTGCTTAATGTAAGTTTACACATCTCTGGTAAGGATGAATTTTGTATATATTCATGACGTCACTTATTAGCCTTATTTTTGAGAATTTTCTCAGTGAAAAAAAGATAAGCGCCAGCTCTGGCAGATGGCCCTAGTGTGGTTCTGTATGTAAAAAGCCGGGGGGGTTGCAGAATTTGTTTTTTTCTGTTTCTTTTGGGATGTTTACATGGTACATGTGTAAAGCTCTGATGACCAATTCATGTGTACATATGTACATGTGTACTGATATGTGTGTTTAAAAACCAATTTTACATATCGCTCTAATCAATGTAATGAGCAATATTCAGAATCACAAAATTCAGTTAACTTTCTGTAGACTGGAAGTATAGACCAAAGGTCACTGTCCAAATAGTCAGGGTATAGTTTTTTTGTGTTTTTTTTAGGGTGGTGGCTGTCAGTGCTTTTTGGATTTCATTTATTACTGGTACGTGCACTGTATATATCTCCGAGGACAAGAGAAGAAAGGAAACACAAAGAAACCTTTCAGTCCTCGAACGCAGGCCTTGAATTTGGTAATTTTTAGGGCAAGGCCACTTTGGCCTTGGATAAAGCAAAATTATGGAGGGCACCAAGGCCAGTAAGTAGGGCACCAAGGCCAGTAAGTAGGGCACCAAGGCCAAATTATATCTGCAGAAAGGGCACGGAGGGCGCGGCACTGTTGATGTTTTTCCGTTCAAAACGTATTTAACTAAGAGTAAGAGTAAGACTATGAGGCCAAAAACATACTGCTTCCGATCACATGGGTATTCAATTATATGTGAATTCCAGCCTAAACTATTTCCGTTTACGCTACGAAAGCTATAACAAAAAATTGCCAAAAAAATTATTAAAACTTGCCCTAATTAATGTCAAAAATATTTACGGTCGATAATTCTTAAAAATCATGGAGAATTTAGGTCGTACACATCACTATGCACAACGCTAATTTATAACCATAACGCTAACCACGATGGGAAACTGGCCAACACTGTCCGTTTATCCATGGAGAAATAAATTTCTCCATGGTTTATCGTACGGTGGTAATGCGTGCGTGATGCACTTTGTGTGGCGGGCGATAAACCTCGTGTTGCGGCAGGAAATGTCGGGGAAACACGCTGCGGTGTACAAGCGGTACAACCTCGAAATAAATTCATGAACACGGAAAATGCATACACAGACAAAATAGATCAAGTTCTGTGAATTAACGTACAGAAATCTTCTTTCTCTATCGATTTTTTGGGCCTAATTATTCATCGAAACTTTTGACAATCGGAACACCGCGTGCGTGTTGTGACCAAAGTTCATGAAGTTACTGTACGTATGTAGCGCGCCGAAGGCGTGCTTCATAGCACCGCCTACAGGGCGCGTTTCCTCGTACACGAACATCGATGCGTATTGTGAGGCGCGCACGTGCAAGTACTGAGAAAAAGAAAGTCAGTAAACGTTGCCGTACATGTACATACTCCTGCTGCTTTGTGTGTACGTACGAATACACACATTTAATCTTGCGGTGGGGGTGTTGATGCTTGAAGTATCGGCACACTCCGAAACTGGACCAGATTAATAGTTTGTGTGCGACGTGCATGAACTGTGATTCTGTACGCGCGATCGTCAACGTGTTGTGCAGCGAGATTTTATGAAGGGCTAGCATGACATCGAAAAAACAAATGATATGAAGGATTGTACTTGTAGTGGCTGTGTTTTTGCAAAAAGGGCACGACGGCCAAGGTAAATTTGGGGCAAGGCAAAACTGGCCGTGAAGACGGAGATTTTGTGTGGGGCACCGCGGCCAGTAAGAAGGCAACGACGGCACTGGCCGTCGTGGCCGTCGTTCATTTCAAGCCCTGCGAACGTAGAGTCTTTTGTTGAAATCGGTCCTCGAACGTAAGGATACGTGCTTAGTCTATGGGGGTTGGTTATATTAAAGGAACAATAGAAAACACAAAGCATTGTCCTCGGACGTATTGGGGAAGTACGACTGTGGGCTGCTACATGTACATGTACATGTACGTGTATTTCCATGCTCTGACTGGCAATTCCAATTAAATGGATTTCTTCCTATTTTAAATGGCCATTTCTCAAACCCTGGCTTGGGCTTTGTCTCCAGCTATCTCCAGCTCTATTACAATCTGAAGCCTTGGTGAACAGGCTCCAACTCAGTGGTCAACTACCGGTAAAAGACTGATGTACGAGGGTCGGCTGAAAAGTTCGTAGGTTGACTCAGAAGGAGTAATGCAAGATCAATGAAACTTAAAAAGCATTTATTTCAATGCTTTTGATAACTAATTGCATGCTGTTGGAATCTCTCGTGAGAGAGTTTAATTAGAACATTTCTGAGTACAGAACTTGGAATGTCAAAGGTTTCTGCTTGGTGGGTGCCTCTTCCCCTGACCCCTGATCAGAAGCGCACCAAGCTGGTCATGTCTAGGGATAACTTGGATCCAGCCAATTTCATGAAACGTTTCCTAACCATTAGCATGATTAGTCTTGGTTCCAAGACGTCCTTAGTGGTGCGACGTATAGCGCGCACAGCCGGCCGACAGCGCCCTCTAGCTACACACACGTCAAGGCCAAATTGCAAAGAATTTCTTGGCTATTTCGCATGGAAGCGCGCGCGACCTGCTTATGCATAATTTTTTTAATAACAGGCAGGTCAAACGAATAATCGCGCTTGTGCACTGGAGGAAACTCATGTTTTAGTAATAACTTATTTACTGGTCAGTTAACGTACCTTGTACGTACGTGTGCATGCACGTACAGAAACTAGACTAGTGAGTGTTTGCGATTTACATGCGATAATGCAGCTACGTCACACACGCATGCAAATGCTGCACAGTTCTGCTCGCGATTTCATGAGCAGAACTTGCGAAATAGCCAAGACACTCTTTGCGATTTGGCCTTGGCATGTGTGTGTAGCTGGAGAGCGCTGTCGGCCGACCGTGCGCGCTATACGTCGCACCGCTAAGGACGTCTTGGAACCAAGACTAACCCAGGATTTGTGCTGGATCCATCACTTTGAGCCAGAGACGTAGAGGCAATCCATGCAAGGTCGTTTTGATGCCAAAAACCACCAAATACGACCTTACCTGAAAAACAAACAATGCAATTAGTTATCAAAAGGGTTGAAATAGATTCATGCTACATGTACATGTACATGTACATGTACATGTGAGTTTCATTGATCTGGCATTACTCCTTCAGAGTCAACCTGCCTACTTTTCAGCCGACCCTTGTACATGTATATTTAGAAAAAAAATGCCGCAGATCTAGGCATACAGCTTGGGACCTAAATTACGCAAAGCCAAAGTCCAGAACTAGAAATGCCCTAGATGGAAGAACATTGTGAACAGATATTTCCACTGACCGTACATGTACATGTACTTGCAAGGATTTAATACATTATAATATTATTTCTATTATATTATTTGTTATTTCCCTAAAGTGATGAGCAGCCTGATAAAAGGAAATGATTTTTACATTGTGTATATTTGGGCAAAGCCTGAAAAGTCAGGATAATGTACATGTAGCTCATGTAGGCCTACATGTACATCTTACTATAATTCCAGGAATCTCTGTGTGTACATTTGTATGTGTACATTTGTTTATGGTGTAAATCGAGGACACACCCCTGATGCCACGTCGGTGAATTCGGGTTAGGTGTGTAATCGAGGACATCCAATAAGAGCCGTCAGAAAAAGTTAAAGTACAAACAAAGGAAACTGTAGAGAGGAACAAAAGAAATCCTCGATTTACACCTAAAACAAACGTGTGTACAGGTTCTGTATATACATGTATCTCCGAGGACAAGAGGAGAAAGGAAATACAAAGAAACCTTTCAGTCTTTTGTTGAAATCGGTCCTCGCACGTAGACGTACGTGCTTAGTCTAGGGGTTGGGCTACATTAAAGGAACAATAGGAAACACAAAGCATTGTCCTCGCACGTATTGGGAAAGTATGACTGTGTGTATGAGTTTGTTTTTGCATTCAATAGGGGACCTTTAACAATAGAGGACAATAGGATCCCCGTTTGAGAAAGGTCCCCGTTTAAAAATCGTGTACAAAACCAATAAGGGCCTTGCCAAAAAGTAATGAACAATAGGAGGTCCCCGATTGCAGGCATTTACACATGGGTGTGTGTGTGAATACCGGCAATCGTGGACCGAACGTCCACGATTGAAAATCGTGTACAAAACATATGGGAGGCCTTCCGAAGAGGAACAATGGGACGTCCACGATTGCAGGTATTTACACACTTGGGTGTGTGTGCGAATGTGTGTGCGAATGTGTGTCAGTCCGTAATTCGATTATCTCCAGAACCGGGCACTGTCTGAAGTTAAAAATCGTTGGGTGTATTGCTCAGGACCCAAGAATGTGCAATGTCACGTTTGAATTTGTTTGGATGAGCGGTTCTCAAAAAAGCTAGACCCGCAAACTTGGCAGTATAGACCGCCACGCACTGCTGCACATTTTGAACAAGCACTGCACTGTACCGCCACGGGTACATGTACATGCACATGTATAGACCGCCACGCATGCAATGGGGCGTGATCTAATACGCAAACTATAGACGCATGCGCATCAGTGTTACAAAACCAGCTCTTCCCAAGAAACTCACTTCCAAAGCTGTGATACACGTGTGGCATGGAAACATACACCTGTGGCTTTTTTACGAAAGCCAAGCAATTTGTCCATTTCGAACATGCACATTTTGAAGGGGCACTGCACTAGTATGGAGCTGAGAAACCTGAGTGATTTGCCCATCAACCCATGTACTACAGCCAGATTGCCTGCTTTATTAAAGATTCCCTCCGCTAATTTGACTGGCCTTTTCCCTAATAGCCATTCATACATACACTCAGATTGGCCATCCGAAATTCATTTAGATAATGCTCTCCTGCTAGAGACTGTCGACTAACATTAGGATTACTGTTGAGATTCTGCCTGATTTATTTAGAGATGTCCAAAGGTATTAAGGAGTCATCAGAAATACATAAAAACCTTAGCAAATTATTTTTTAATGATACAGGTACATGTACATGTATGTACTTATTAGGGACTTATTATCCAATTCCATGGACACTATAATTCCAGCTCAGTTTGATTCCACACATGTAAACATTTTCACATATTAACCCAAACTCCCTGCTGCCTCTAGCGGGGTACTAGACCAAATCCGCCAAAATCCATCTGTCAATTTTCTTTTTGAATGGAACCACCACTGAAGTGTTGGTTGATGTTGATGGAGGCAAAATTCATCAATTGCACCGGCACTGCTTCATCAGGCCTCCTGGAACAAGTCCATCATAATCCATCCATAATTTTTCATGCCAGGCCTTTAGGACCCAAGTCCGCCAAAATCCAACTATTTGGGGGATGGATTTTGGCAGATTTGGGACGGTTAAGGTTAATTGTAATCCTACAGTTGGAATTATTTCAGGATTTCACCAGTATTAGCTTACAGTACAATGTATACCAGGTACATGTTAAAAGAGTCTTTCAATGTCAGAATATACATGTACATGTACATGTACATGTACATGTACATGTACATGTACATGTACATGTACATGTACATGTACATGTACATGTACATGCACATGCACATGTACATGCACATGCACATGCACATGCACATGCACATGCACATGCACATGCACATGCACATGCACATGCACATGCACATGCACATGCACATGCACATGCACATGCACATGCACATGCACAGGCACATGCACATGCACAGGCACATGCACAGGCACAGGCACAGGCACAGGCACAGGCACAGGCACAGGTACAGGTACAGGTACAGGTACAGGTACAGGTACAGGTACAGGTACAGGTACAGGTACAGGTACAGGTACAGGTACAGGTACAGGTACAGGTACAGGTACAGGTACAGGTACAGGTACAGGTACAGGTACAGGTACAGGTACAGGTACAGGTACAGGTACAGGTACAGGTACAGGTACAGGTACAGGTACAGGTACAGGTACAGGTACAGGTACAGGTACAGGTACAGGTACAGGTACAGGTACAGGTACAGGTACAGGTACAGGTACAGGTACAGGTACAGGTACAGGTACAGGTACAGGTACAGGTACAGGTACAGGTACAGGTACAGGTACAGGTA